>PIJE02000531.1:265105-297605 GCA_002895965.2 Coryphaenoides rupestris | reverse complement strand
AAACAGATAGGATTACATGTGAAACAGATAGGATTACATGTGAAACAGATAGGATTACATGTGAAACAGATAGGATTACATGTGAAACAGATAGGATTACATGTGAAACAGATAGGATTACATGTGAAACAGATAGGATTACATGTGAAACAGATAGGATTACATGTGAAACAGATAGGATTACATGTGAAACAGATAGGATTACACGTGAAACAGATAGGATTACATGTGAAACAGATAGGATTACATGTGAAACAGATAGGATTACATGTGAAACAGATAGGATTACATGTGAAACAGATAGGATTACATGTGAAACAGATAGGATTACATGTGAAACAGATAGGATTACATGTGAAACAGATAGGATTACATGTGAAACAGATAGGATTACACGTGAAACAGATAGGATTACATGTGAAACAGATAGGATTACATGTGAAACAGATAGGATTACATGTGAAACAGCCCACAGCTTCGCAGGTTCTCTCACACGCTAGACAGATGTTTCCACGTGAACGAGATGGCAGGTAGGTACAGAACAACGCAGCAGCAGCAGCAGCAGCAGCAGCAGCAGCAGCAGCAGCAGCAGCAGCAGCAGCCGGCGTAGCACACTTGGCGGCGGGCGAGCTAACCGTACGTAGCTAATCTCTCCCCCTGGGCTGCCCCCCCCCCCTCTCCCCGCGAGCCGAGCCATCGAGCGGCGAGCTTAACGAGCGCTACGTCGATGTGGCCGCTGGGCTGAGGAACGCTGCCGGCGTCGTCTACGATCGCTAGTAGAAGGCGCTCCCATCCATCCGTCCATCCATCCATCCATCCATCCATCCGTCCATCCGTCCGTCCAAACAGAACAACAAACATCCTCAGAGCTTCAATTCTCGATGACGAACAGGAGTGGCAACTCAACACACTGTGCTGCATGGGCTAATCAATGCACCGCGGGATAAACCAGCTAACCAGCCATCACCACACACACACACACACACACACACCACACACACACACACACACACACACACACACTCAGGGAGAGCGCTAGCCATGCTCGCATTTTGAACCCGTTCTGCCTGCAAAACGACATCGACTCTTCTATCTGTGTCCCGGTCGCCGGAGGAGCCGCAGCCAAGCCACTTATGTGTCTGTCATTGTGACCATTGTGTCGCTGGATGACCCGGCGCCTCCGCAACACACTCTTCACGGATTGGCCGGCGGTTGTCCATTTAAACTGTGCATCGTACACATTCCAGTTCAGCTCAAGTTGAATCAATTCATTCGATTAAATCGCTACCCGACCTGTAACCATAGCAACATTAAAGAGCATAAGCTGTCAACACGTATGCCTACTTGTTCCCAACTGCGGCGAGCGGCAGACGAGCTATCGACTTGACAATCTAACCACCGGGGAGGAACAAAAAAAACACACCAATGGCTGATTTTAACATTTCTTTCAATCTATTTAGAGAATAGAACAATTTGGGAGAATTGTGGAATCCACGGAGGGAAACGTAACGTAATACTTTGCGACGAGTTACGGCGACGGAGCCACAACCTTCGCTTAGCTCGCCGCCGCTTGTGATTTATCCCGTGACGAACCGGCGCGGTTGTAAAGCGGGACGAGAGTTATTCCTTGTCATGACAACGGTGAGCTCTTGCTTCGTAACCTTTCGATTCCGAGTGTAAAACTTTCACCGTAGATTTGTGACTTGTCTTTATTTTATAGTACTGGCGAGTGACCGCGGTGTAAGCGGGACGGTCCGCTTGGAGATGTGCTCTGTCAGGGTTTCAAGGCACGACGTGGAGGAGGAGAACCAGGCGACGGGATCATCCGTTAGTCAGTTAGAGGAGTGAAGGCGAGAGGTTACTGTAACACGCTGACATGTCAGAGGTCATCCTGAGTGTGTGTGGCGATGGCTGCTTTAACCTGTGTGCCTTGATCACTTAACGAACCACAGGTATGCATCCTCACCCGCCCAGCAGCGCCAGAGCTTAATCAGCCTGACTCGGGGTGCCTGCCTTGCCTCCATCGGGGTCACCCGGATCTCCGTCCCGGAGCACGGGGGGGCCTTGGTTCTGCTGTGCTAGCTGGCAGAGTGGCGGTGTGGCTGGAGCTGGGGTTGCTACGGGCTGCGACCAGCGACCGCCGGCCGACCCCGCCTGGCCCACCAGGACCCCGCCGCCGCCGCCACCGGGGGAAGCGGTTGGTGCTGGGAGGCGGCTGACTGCAGCTGGGCTCCAGGGCTGCATCTTCAGCCTAGCCCTTCAGTGTCCGTCCCCGGGTCAGCGAGGCCCCACGTCGGGCACCAGCGTGGCAGCAGTCACCGCCACCCACACGCCACCTTTAATTGGAGTGTTGGCGAGAGGTTCCAGCGGCAGACAGAGCAGGTGTTGGACGCTGACATGTCAGAGCCCTCCCCGAGTGTGTGTGTGTGTGTGTGTGTGTGTGTGTGTGTGTGTGTGTGTGTGTGTGTGTGTGTGTGTGTGTGTGTGTGTGTGTGTGTGGTGACGGCTGATTTATCCCGTGTGCCTTAATTACCCGACGCACCACAGGTGTGCAGCCTCACCCTGCAGCACCCAGAGGCTAATCAGCCTGACTCGGGGCCAGGTGAGGCTGCTGCAACCAGCCACCAAACACACACACACACACACACACACACACACATAACACACACATAACACACACATATAACACACACACATAACACACACATATAACACACACACACACACACATATAACACACACACATAACACACACATATAACACACACACATAACACACACACACACATAACACACACACATAACACACACACATATAACACACACATATAACACACACACATATAACACACATAACACACACACATAACACACACATATAACACACACATATAACACACACACATATAACACACACATAACACACACATATAACACACACATATAACACACACATATAACACACACATATAACACACACATATAACACACACATATAACACACACATATAACACACACATATAACACACACATATAACACACACATATAACACACACATATCACACACACATATAACACACACATATAACACACACATATAACCACACACACACACACACACATATAACCACACACATAACACACACACACACACACACATATAACACACACATAACACACACACACCATAAACACACACACATAACACACACACACACACACACATATAACACACACATATAACACACACATATAAAACACACACATATAACACACACATATAACACACACATATAACACACACATATAACACACACATATAACACACACACATATAACACACACATATAACACACACATATAACACACACACATATAACACACACATATAACACACACATATAACACACACATATAACACACACACATAAAATCTCTCTCTGTATTATGTATGTATGTATGTATGTATGTATGTATGTATGTATGTATGTATGTGTGTATGTATGTATGTATGTATGTATGTATGTATGTATGTATGTATGTATGTATGTATGTATGTATGTATGTATGTATGTGTGTATGTATGTATGTATGTATGTATGTATGTATGTATGTATGTATGTATGTATGTATGTATGTATGTATGTGTGTGTGTATGTATGTATGTATGTATGTATGTATGTATGTATGTATGTATGTATGTATGTATGTATGTATGTATGTATGTATGTATGTGTGTGTGTATGTATGTATGTATGTATGTATGTATGTATGTATGTATGTATGTATGTATGTATGTATGCAGTGTGGCAACCTGCAGGGGAACGATACTCGAGGGGCGGCACCTTCCAGCCCACTGGCTCCACCCCCAAGCCTTATAAGCACTTCCCGCTCCAAGAGGCAAAGCCGCGGCTCGTTAAGCCACCAGAGCTCTGGCAGCAAAGAGGGAGCCGGCGGCCAGACGGAGGCGAGGCGTCCGAGGAAGTGAATCTGAGTGAGACACACGGAGACCGAGAGACCGCCGGCTCTGACCGCCCTGGCCGAGGACGCGCTGCTGGACACAGGCCCTGGAAACGGACAAAAGACATTTCTGAGCAAATATGGTCGACTTTGAATGGACCGCTGAGTTCTCTCCACAACACTTCAACTTCAAGTCTTCAAGTTGTGCTTTGTGTGTGTGTGTGTGTGTGTGTGTTTGTTGTGGAACTTGGCATGGAAACCCCACACCCTTGAGCCTCCTATTGTCTGTCTGTCTGTCTGGATGTCTGTCTGTCTGTCTGTCTGTCTGTGTGTCTGGATGGACCAGGCTGCCCTCCACATTGTCTGGGGAGAGACTTCAGCACCAAGGACAGCGAACAGAAGCTGTTTGAACTCTTAGACCTCCTATTGGTTATATATATACAGTATATATATATATATATATATATATATATAGAGAATATACAGTGCATGTAACACTATTTTGTTGTACTCCACATAGATCATAAACCCTTGAAGACAAAAATGTCTTGTAAACGTTATCGTGCCGTTTGCAGCTCCCCCAGGTTTACTGGCGAGCGTTTACAGGCCAGCGTTCGCCTCTCCGAGACGGCGACCGCGGTGTTGACGCGTCGAGGCGCGGCGGACCGACGCGGTCGATGATGATCCATCAGTAACGATCCATTTCGTCGGCAATCAGCCTGCACGTGCCTCAACAACCGTTCCCTAATCAGGCCTCAACCTCCGTCGCCACACGGCCTCTCCTCCTCCTCCTCCTCAGCCCGTCCTCCTATTGGTCAGTGGCCAAGGTGACCAGCCGACCGCGGGTGGTTCAGGTCTCCTTTCATGCGTCGCTGGCGTCACGACTCACACGGCGCGGGCTCCGGTCAACCGGCGACTGCCTTGCTAAGCATATACTGCATTACAGAGGAGACCCTTTTTTCTGGATGTACACCAAACTGTTTCCCCGTAGCTATGGGCAGGTATCCATCACACACCCTGGCACCCTGGCACCCTGGCACCCTGGCACCCTGGCACCCTGGCACCCTGGCACCCTGGCACCCTGGCGCCCTCGCCGGGTGCAAACTGGGCCTTGAAGAGACGAGAGGTATTCCTGGCCCGCGTCGTCGCATTGTTTGCTTGTTTAGAGAAGACTTGGGGGGGGGGTGTTTGGGGTTCGGTGTCAGAAGCAGAACGAGTGCCTGCCAGTCCGTGGTCTATGGGGGGCGTCCGTTGACGGGCGGCCTGTCCTCCTCGCTGAGGATCGGTGGTGCCTCGTGTGTTTGGCACGAAATGTTAGCGGCGCAGACAGATATAAATATACACACACCGCTCAAATACATCCCAGGGGTGTTTAAGTTTAACCAAGATGGCTGAACAACGATGACATTGGTACAGACGATGGCTTCACGGCCCACACGGTGTGCGCATCTGAAAATGTTCCCCGAATGTCGATTCCCCTAAAGTATGACAACTGCTCTGTTGTCAAAACACAAAACCCACCTTCAGTCAGCTCTGGAGACGATCGGAGGTTGGAACCGAGCGAGCTCTGGTCGTACCACAACAACACATATGGATTGCATTTCTATAGCTTTTTATCCAAAGTGCTTCACAGTATCGCCTCACATTCACCCATTCATACACCGACGGCGGTGCCAACCATGCAAGGTAACAACCAACACGTCAGGAGCAGGTAGGGTTAGGTGGTGTCTTGCTCAGGGACACCTCCACACTTAGCTAGGAGGAGCAGGTAGGGTTAGGTGGTGTCTTGTTCAGGGACACCTCCACACTTAGCTAGGAGGAGCAGGTAGGGTTAGGTGGTGTCTTGCTCAGGGACACCTCCACACTTAGCTAGGAGGAGGAGCAGGTAGGGTTAGGTGGTGTCTTGCTGAGGGACACCTCCACACTTAGCTAGGAGGAGCAGGTAGGGTTAGGTGGTGTCTTGCTCAGGGACACCTCCACACTTAGCTAGGAGGAGCAGGTAGGGTTAGGTGGTGTCTTGCTCAGGGACACCTCCACACTTAGCTAGGAGGAGCAGGTAGGGTTAGGTGGTGTCTTGCTCAGGGACACCTCCACACTTAGCTAGGAGGAGCAGGTAGGGTTAGGTGGCGTCTAAGTCGACACTTAGCTAGAAGACGGGGGAATCGAACCAGCGACACTTCCGGTTGCCAGACCGCCACTCTCACCTCCTGGGCTACTGCCTCCCTCATCATCTTCGCGTTGTCATCTTCCAGGGAAACAGCGGCATCTCTCAGAGCAGAGATTGGCTTCTCCTTCAGACGGACAAACACCTGCGTCTCTTCCTCGAGGTGATTATGTGGACTCAGAACCCGGCGGCACACACACTGCGCCCGTCAGGTTTGTGGCATCACTTGAAACGGCCCAATCACAGATAGTGTTTTCAGCCAGTGACTACCAATTGGACGGTATTTCGGCGGGTATTTGCTGATGGAGATCAAACGTACACACATCGTATTCCCCGGCTCCGCGCCGCATCCCGTGGACGGGTGTTATGAGATTTACATTTCTTTGTTTGGTGACAGACAACACGCGGGGAAAAAGAAAAGACGTTTCTCAGAATTCGCCGAAGGTTGAATCCGACGGCGCTGTGCTGAGTGGCTATAGGTCACGGCACAGCTCACTAGACCTGTCAGTCAACGCCTGGAGAAGATGGGATGATGGGATGATGGGATGATGGTATTTCAGGTTGGATGAACAGCAAATAGGGAAGACGTGACAGTCGGGAGACGCCGGGTTGCGGCGGGAGGAGAGACGGCAGCAAGATGGGAAGAACCAGACTTGAACCCGCGGCACGTGAAACGCTCAAAGGTGTCTCAAAGGAGAAGATAATTAGCACAGTCTGGTGGCAAAAATCTAATTAGAATCGCAATGTCTGGTCGGTTCAAACAGAGCGCGCAATTAGCCGAGGTTGGCCAGCTAGACGTCGCTGGATGTCATGACGACGGGATGTACTCCACAATAACATCAGCACACATCTGGAAGGAAGGACTCGAAACGAAAGGCCAGAGGTTCCCGGCAATGTGAATCATTAAATCATTTACGTCACGACTCGACTCGCTGATTAGATGACGCATTTAAGGACAATCAATCGACACGTTCCGAGTGTTCTCCTTCCGTGAGTACATGACGGTTGATTGACAGTTTTATATTCTGCCGGGGGTTTATTAAATAGTGACGGCATTAAGAGTGTCAGGTGTGCATGTAAGCTCGCCGCTAATCCATCTGGACAGGAACATCTACACGGAGATGTTGTCTGCTGAATAAAGTCGATGCGTTCATTATAACTCCTTGGTTGACTTGCTCTAATTCATTTGTGGAAAAGTACTCGTTGTGTCGGTGTGTGTGTGTGTGTGTGTGTGTGTGTGTGTGTGTGTGTGTGTGTGTGTGTGTGTGTGTGTGTGTGTGTGTGTGTGTGTGTGTGTGTGTGTGTGTGTGTGTGTATTTACCGATAAGACAATTAGGCCAACGTCTCAGCCATCTAAACATACAACACTCTTCACATGCGCCGATGCCAAGACGATTTCTGAAGTGGAAATCGCGACACGATTCACAAAAGAATCACAAAGACAACTCTACAAACACAACGGCGTCCAGGACGTCACAACAAGTCAAGATGTGGACTCACGACAGCAAATCACTAAATAAGAAACATTAAGTCCGACAAGAGAAGGTGGGTGCCTTTGGGAACGTTGGGGAAAAACCAACGAGGAACCAGGAGATCTGTGGCCCACGAGAACGTTCCGGCCTCTGCTTCACGAGATGGAATGACGGATGTGGGAAAGGAAGGGATGACTATAATTAGCCCACTGTGCTTATCTCTACTGGAGATAAGAACTATCATATAACTTGTGTGTCTATTCCACACGCTAAAGTATGAAAAGTGAAGTTGAGATAAGTAAGTTAAAGGATAGGTCAGAGAGAGAGAGAGAGAGAGAGAGAGAGAGAGAGAGGGAGGGAGGGAGAGAGAAGGCCAAGTCCACCGATCATGATAAGCAAGATGTTGGGGTAAACATTTCCCTCCCAGACACAACAACGAGCTGACAAACGGCTCAGCGGCGCCGCTAACGGTCGCCTCCGCAGCCTCCCACAGCGCGTCCACGATCGCTCCTCGTCCCGTCAGCCGTCTCCTCCTGACGCTCCTCGCGCAGGGAAGCAGGAGCGGGAGGAGGTCCCCGGTAAGCCAGCGCCGCGCCGCGCTGCGTTCCACGTGGGGGAACGAGCGGCCGGGAGATCGGGTCTCGGAGAACCGCGCCGGTGGGAGGAGCCTACTCTCTTCACTCTTCACAGCGACCTATCAGCGACGCTCGCCGCTAACCAATCGCATTCCACGATCACGTAAAATAATACCTACATTATAAAATATGAATAAACTGTTTTATCGATCGATAGTCTGGATAATTTGATTCTTTCCCTTCAATTGTGATATTTGTGACATTTGCATTGTTCTGTCGCACATTCCGCGGGGCATCGCCACGTTCTCATTTCACTGAACATCCTGTATGTGCACGTGACCATTAAACTTCTTGAATCTTGAAAAAATATCGGATCTATCGGATGTTGAGAGCGCTGCAAGTTCGGTCCGCCCAGGTCCAGGTTGGGTCCAGGTTGGGTCCGGTTCAGTCCAGCCTGGCGCGGACACGCAGGCTGGTCTCCGGCGGGCCGACCGGGACGCCAATGCTAACCCCTCAGCGAATCACGTACACCACAGGGGGGCAGTCGTGTGTTCCTCAGTCCAGTCCGCCGCCCCCAACCTCCTCCGCTGCGTTTCATAGCGGATGAAATGTGCACCACGGACCAGCACTTCTGAGTCCATTACAGAGATGAATGTGTCTCATACCAGGACCATCATAGCCCACGTGCGCCACTGGTCTGGTGTCACTGTTTGTCTATTGTCTAGCCCTGTCCTTCTGTGTGTGTGTGTGTGTGTGTGTGTGTGCGTGCGTGCGTGCGTGTGTGTGTGTGTGTGTGTTCGAGGTACTCACACGGCCCAAACATCACGGGCGTCCATCTTCCACAGTCAAGGCCGTCGTGTTTGACCTTCTCCGGCCCCCGGGTGTCTATAAGTGATGGCACCGGAGGGCTTTATGGTCGGTCAACCCCACTGAACCAACAGCACATAAATCATAGAGTCCATCTCCTCGTGAAGCGCGTGGGGATATCTGTTTTCAATTTAACTCGCCCGCGGCGCAATCCGTCCTCAATAAAGCACAGGGGGGCCGGAGGGGAGGGTTTATTAATCCCGTACGTCCGGCTGTAGCGGCGGCGGTCGTGCCCAACGCTGTCGTTGTGTAATTTAGCTTCTTCTTAACCTTCGGCCGGAGGGGCCGCGCCTTTTACACGCCGCGGATATCGTCGTCCGGGCCTTGTGCCGGGGTCGGAGACGTGTTCTGCTCGTCAGGTCACGGATGACGCACGGACACGCGTCGCCTAGCAACATGTCGATGTGGACACACACGCGCGCGCACACACACACACACACACACACACACACACGCACTAAAGATACGTCTATTTGCAATATACAACGTGTGTATGGAACAGCACAGTACACGCATGCACGCACTAAAGATATATTGATGTGTAATATAAAATATGGATACAGCAGATCACACACACACAAGCATGCACACACACACACACACACACACACACTTATGTTTAACATAAAATGTGAGTATGGCGGACCACCGTACACACACACGCATAAACATTAAAGACATATCCATGTGTAATATGAAATATGAATACGACAGATCACCACACACAAGCATGCACACACACACACACACACACACACACACACACACACACACACACACACCTATGTTTAATATATGGCGGACCACCGTACACACACACACACCTATGTTTAATATATGGCGGACCACCGTACACACACACGCACAAACATTAAAGATATATCCATGTGTAATATGAAATATGAATACGACAGATCACCGCACACACACACACACGCTAAAGATATAGCCACGTGTAATATACAGTCAAATGTGAGTATGGCAAACACACACACACACACACACACACACACACACACACACACACACACACACCCTCCGTCTCACTCTATTCAACACTCTGAATGCTGTACTTTTGTTGCGTAGAATATATGGAACCGACTCGCAAATAAGCCGTGCGTCAAATAATAAACGATAACTTCACCAAGAGGATTGGTGGTTTTTTTTTTCTCTGCTTTACAAGGATTTACAAATGGTTCCCGCTCGCCTGTTTCCACGTTTACACCTGAGAGGAAGATGAGGCAGGGAACCTTCGCTCACATTCATCCACTGTGTATACAGTACACAGAACATTCTGGCTGTACGTCTCTCAGTGACTTCAACTCAAGTCTTTGTGTCATTCGTTGTTCGTCGTTCTCCTCTCCTCTCCACCTTCAGTGACATGGATCTCTTGTACGTATTGTATTGTATTGTATTGTATTGTATTGTATTGTATTGTATTGTATTGTATTGTGCTATCGTGTGGCCCTTGCTCGTTTTGCGATCAGATATTTGCGTCGTGTTGGCTAAATGCCCTCAATGTAAATATAAAACATGTCAAGAAGTTGCATGCGAAGGGGGAAAAAAAAACACACGTTCACTGCTTACGACCTCGGATTTCTTGGTGAAAATGTATGTAGTCGTCTGTTTGCTCTCGTGTGGATTGTGGGGGGAAATGAATGTTGATATCGTCGCAAAGACCTTAAGGATGTGGTGTTTGCCCGCCGGCCTGCTCACCCACCCAGGAGCTTCCTCCAGGTGTGGACGAGTTCCTCCATAACAACTGAAGCTGCTCTCCATGTATTATACTTGCTAACGCAGGGAGAACGTATTTGTTTAGAGTTTATTTTAGTTTGTTTTTCTCTTGTGGATGCTCTATTGGAACAAGAAACTTTCCACTTTCTTTCCACAAGATTCATACACCGATAGTCTAGTGGCTTTGACACGAGCAGACAGGCTGTGATGACAAAGTGAGATATGAGTTTAGAAACAAGAATGCGAGTGAAGGCACAGTCGACTACAGACGGCGCTACAGACGCTAACGAACAATCACTCAGACAGCGCTTGTACGGCACAGAACTCATGTTGTAGGAGTTAGGGCGGCACATCACAGTTCAACTCATGGCTGCTCTGGTGTGATGCTCTATTGTGGCTGTATGCTCTGTAGAGTGGCTGTATGCTCTGTAGAGTGGCTGTATGCTCTATAGAGTGGCTGTATGCTCTATAGAGTGGCTGTATGCTGTGTAGAGTGGCTGTATGCTCTGTAGAGTGGCTGTATGCTCTGTAGAGTGGCTGTATGCTCTATAGAGTGGCTGTATGCTCTATAGAGTGGCTGTATGCTCTGTAGAGTGGCTGTATGCTCTGTAGAGTGGCTGTATGCTCTGTAGAGTGGCTGTATGCTGTGTAGAGTGGCTGTATGCTCTATAGAGTGGCTGTATGCTCTATAGAGTGGCTGTAAGCTCTATAGAGTGGCTGTATGCTGTGTAGAGTGGCTGTATGCTCTGTAGAGTGGCTGTATGCTCTGTAGAGTGGCTGTATGCTCTATAGAGTGGCTGTATGCTCTGTAGAGTGGCTGTATGCTCTGTAGAGTGGCTGTATGCTCTGTAGAGTGGCTGTATGCTCTGTAGAGTGGCTGTATGCTCTGTAGAGTGGCTGTATGCTCTGTAGAGTGGCTGTATGCTCTGTAGAGTGGCTGTATGCTCTATAGAGTGGCTGTATAGCTCTATAGAGTGGCTGTATGCTCTATAGAGTGGCTGTATTGCTCTGTAGAGTGGCTGTATGCTGTGTAGAGTGGCTGTATGCTCTGTAGAGTGGCTGTATGCTGTCTGTGTGTGTGCGTGCTGTGTGTGTGTGTGTGTGTGTTCGAGGTACTCACACGGCCCAAACATCGCGGGCGTCCATCTTCCACAGTCAAGGCCGTCGTGTTTGACCTTCTCCGGCCCCCGGGTGTCTATAAGTGATGGCACCGGAGGGCTTTATGGTCGGTCAACCCCACTGAACCAACAGCACATAAATCATAGAGTCCATCTCCTCGTGAAGCGCGTGGGGATATCTGTTTTCAATTTAACTCGCCCGCGGCGCAATCCGTCCTCAATAAAGCACAGGGGGGCCGGAGGGGAGGGTTTATTAATCCCGTACGTCCGGCTGTAGCGGCGGCGGTCGTGCCCAACGCTGTCGTTGTGTAATTTAGCTTCTTCTTAACCTTCGGCCGGAGGGGCCGCGCCTTTTACACGCCGCGGATATCGTCGTCCGGGCCTTGTGCCGGGGTCGGAGACGTGTTCTGCTCGTCAGGTCACGGATGACGCACGGACACGCGTCGCCTAGCAACATGTCGATGTGGACACACACGCGCGCGCACACACACACACACACACACACACACACACACACACGCACACACACACACACACGCACTAAAGATACGTCTATTTGCAATATACAACGTGTGTATGGCACAGCACAGTACACGCACGCACTAAAGATATATTGATGTGTAATATAAAATATGGATACAGCAGATCACACACACACAAGCATGCACACACACACACACACACACACACACACACTTATGTTTAACATAAAATGTGAGTATGGCGGACCACCGTACACACACACGCATAAACATTAAAGATATATCCATGTGTAATATGAAATATGAATACGACAGATCACCGCACACACACACACACGCTAAAGATATAGCCACGTGTAATATACAGTCAAATGTGAGTATGGCAAACACACACACACACACACACACACACACACACACACACACACACACACACACACACTCACTAGTAATGGACCACACATATTTTTATTCAGAATCGTGAATCTTGCATAATGTTATTTTCCTCGATGTTTCAATACTACTCCTACCCACACCAGTCATGGTTAAATGTTACACACACACACACACACACACACACACACACACACACACACACACACACCCTCCGTCTCACTCTATTCAACACTCTGAATGCTGTACTTTTGTTGCGTAGAATATATGGAACCGACTCGCAAATAAGCCGTGCGTCAAATAATAAACAATAACTTCACCAAGAGGATTGGTGGTTTTTTTTTTCTCAGCTTTACAAGGATTTACAAATGGTTCCCGCTCGCCTGTTTCCACGTTTACACCTGAGAGGAAGATGAGGCAGGGAACCTTCGCTCACATTCATCCACTGTGTATACAGTACACAGAACATTCTGGCTGTACGTCTCTCCGTGACTTCAACTCATACTCATTGTGTCATTCGTTGTCCGTCGTTCTCCTCTCCTCTCCACCTTCAGTGACATGGATCTCTTGTACGTATTGTATTGTATTGTATTGTATTGTATTGTATTGTATTGTATTGTATTGTATTGTGCTATCGTGTGGCCCTTGCTCGTTTTGCGATCAGATATTTGCGTCGTGTTGGCTAAATGCCCTCAATGTAAATATAAAACATGTCAAGAAGTTGCATGCGAAGGGGGAAAAAAAAACACACGTTCACTGCTTACGACCTCGGATTTCTTGGTAAAAATGTATGTAGTCGTCTGTTTGCTCTCGTGTGGATTGTGGGGGGAAATGAATGTTGATATCGTCACAAAGACCTTAAGGATGTGGTGTTTGCCCGCCGGCCTGCTCACCCGCCCAGGAGCTTCCTCCAGGTGTGGACGAGTTCCTCCATAACAACTGAAGCTGCTCTCCATGTATTATACTTGCTAACGCAGGGAGAACGTATTTGTTTAGAGTTTATTTTAGTTTGTTTTTCTCTTGTGGATGCTCTATTGGAACAAGAAACTTTCCACTTTCTTTCCACAAGATTCATACACCGATAGTCTAGTGGCGTTGACACGAGCAGACAGGCTGTGATGACAAAGTGAGATATGAGTTTAGAAACAAGAATGCGAGTGAAGGCACAGTCGACTACAGACGGCGCTACAGACGCTAACGAACAATCACTCAGACAGTGCACGTACGGTACAGAACTCATGTTGTAGGAGTTAGGGCGGCACATCACAGTTCAACTCATGGCTGCTCTGGTGTGATGCTCTGTAGAGCGGCTGTATGCTCTGTAGAGTGGCTGTATGCTCTGTAGAGTGGCTGTATGCTCTATAGAGTGGCTGTATGCTCTGTAGAGTGGCTGTATGCTCTGTAGAGTGGCTGTATGCTCTGTAGAGTGGCTGTATGCTCTGTAGAGTGGCTGTATGCTGTGTAGAGTGGCTGTATGCTCTATAGAGTGGCTGTATGCTCTGTAGAGTGGCTGTATGCTCTGTAGAGTGGCTGTATGCTCTGTAGAGTGGCTGTATGCTGTGTAGAGTGGCTGTATGCTCTGTAGAGTGGCTGTATGCTCTGTAGAGTGGCTGTATGCTCTGTAGAGTGGCTGTATGCTCTATAGAGTGGCTGTATGCTCTGTAGAGTGGCTGTATGCTCTATAGAGTGGCTGTATGCTCTAGAGTGGCTGTAGAGTGGCTGTATGCTCTATAGAGTGGCTGTATGCTCTGTAGAGTGGCTGTATGCTCTATAGAGTGGCTGTATGCTCTGTAGAGTGGCTGTATGCTCTGTAGAGTGGCTGTATGCTGTGTAGAGTGGCTGTATGCTCTATAGAGTGGCTGTATGCTCTGTAGAGTGGCTGTATGCTCTATAGAGTGGCTGTATGCTCTGTAGAGTGGCTGTATGCTCTGTAGAGTGGCTGTATGCTCTGTAGAGTGGCTGTATGCTCTGTAGAGTGGCTGTATGCTCTATAGAGTGGCTGTAGTCATGTAGTGTGCGCTGTATGCTTGTAGAGTGGCTGTATGCTCTAGAGTGGCTGTATGCTCTATAGAGTGGCTGTATGCTCTGTAGAGTGGCTGTATGCTCTGTAGAGTGGCTGTATGCTCTATAGAGTGGCTGTATGCTCTGTAGAGTGGCTGTATGCTCTGTAGAGTGGCTGTATGCTCTATAGAGTGGCTGTATGCTCTGTAGAGTGGCTGTATGCTCTGTAGAGTGGCTGTATGCTCTGTAGAGTGGCTGTATGCTCTGTAGAGTGGCTGTATGCTCTGTAGAGTGGCTGTATGCTCTGTAGAGTGGCTGTATGCTCTGTAGAGTGGCTGTATGCTCTATAGAGTGGCTGTATGCTCTGTAGAGTGGCTGTATGCTCTATAGAGTGGCTGTATGCTCTGTAGAGTGGCTGTATGCTCTATAGAGTGGCTGTATGCTCTGTAGAGTGGCTGTATGCTCTATAGAGTGGCTGTATGCTCTGTAGAGTGGCTGTATGCTCTGTAGAGTGGCTGTATGCTGTGTAGAGTGGCTGTATTCTCTGTAGAGTGGCTGTATGCTCGTAGAGTGGGCTGTATTGTCTGCCTAGAGTGGCTTGTATGCTGTGTAGAGTGGCTGTATGCTCTATAGAGTGGCTGTATGCTCTATAGAGTGGCTGTATGCTCTGTAGAGTGGCTGTATGCTGTGTAGAGTGGCTGTATGCTCTGTAGAGTGGCTGTATGCTCTGTAGAGTGGCTGTATGCTCTATAGAGTGGCTGTATGCTGTGTAGAGTGGCTGTATGCTCTGTAGAGTGGCTGTATTCTCTGTAGAGTGGCTGTATGCTCTGTAGAGTGGCTGTCACGCTCTGTAAATCAGTGTTTATAAAAAAACAAAGTACACTGCTTACTTATTCAAGGTCCATCCCCTGCCAACGCTGGCCCCCCCGCTGGACGGCTGTTAATTCCTTCCCCTTCCAAGTGATTTCTTGGCCGGTGTGTCTGTCTTGGCACGCCGTTGGTCACCGCTTGAGAAGGTACATTAAGCGAGGGCCGGCGGTAAAGAAGAGGCCGCCGCAGAAAGCTAATGTCGCGTGGAGACCGACATGCTTGCGTTCTGTTGTACCACAGACACCACGACGGGCTCAGTGAGGAAGAACAGTTGTTTTAAAGGCTGCATTTTTTTTTCCGTCGTTTAATGCATTTCAGGCGTAGATTAATATCGCACGGTCCTTCCGCTCGGTAAATCCCGACTTCATGCTGTGTGGTTGTTATGGGAGTTCTTTCACCGTTAAATTAATTCAGCAAACATAACGTAGACCTGGGCCGCTCAGGTTCCGATCCAAACCCTCCCACCCTCCATGTTAAATGTTCTAGCAACGCAAATGTCAAATATGCCAAACCCAAATATGTCATTACAACCCAAATATCACTTAGGGTCAGAGAAGAGATCGTTTTAGTATTTTACTTTTGCAGTCAAAATACGTTTCACAGATTTCCCGTAATTGCTGAGTATACGGACCCACCGAAATATCGTCGATTTGGCATCGACCTCCCAGGGGGTCGATGTGTGGCGGCACTTAGGCGCGCTTTCCTGACGTCGGTTATCTGAGTGACAGATGTCATATTGACAGCCCCAAAATCGACCTGCGCTATACACAGAGAAAACCATGCTTATTACGTAAATGACCTTAAAAGACGAACCTACGTTTAATCATATTATTAAAAACCAAACCCTACACTCGTCTGTTTCTGTGTTCGTCAACCAATCACAAGAGAGAACAACATTTGGAGAGTAAATATGAAGAGTGAATGATTCAATAATACTTAAAACCTGCTATCTCATAAAGTAGAAAAGCAGCAACTAAAAAAACCATCCAACCACCGTAAGAGACTGTAATGATAGTATCATCAACATGGTTCCTTTAATTTCGATCCAAACGTTCTTCTATATTTATATACCGTATATATATTATACCTAAGAGTTAAATATCCATCGCGAGAATTAAATTGAGGCTTGGCCGGGAGGACGGAAAGCCCGCAGACTCTCGGGGTACTCCCTGAACGGCGTTGCCAGGTAGGGGAACTAATTTCACACGCGGGGGCAGAAGCTTGATTGTGTGACGGAGGCCCAAAGGGCTGCAGGCCGGGCGGCGAGGTTGCCGAGGCATCAAACAGCTTCTCACAGGCACATTTTCCAGGTCAGGGTGCCCAGAGGAGTGTGCCGGGGAGGGAAAAAAAAACCGAGGCAATTTCATTCTGCTCCTGACATTTTGTGTGAAATCGGCCGCGGGCGAAGAACTCATGAGCCATCTTGCTCTAAGTACCCTAAATATAGTGATTGGCCCAAACACATCAGCCCGGAATCTCACTCCGTGTTGACTCAGCATATATTATATATATATGTGCCAATGTCCTCCTCCTACTCCTCCTCCTCCTCCTCTTCCTCCTCTTCCTCCTCCTCCACACTCACACACATGCACGCCCCGAGCCTCTGCCTGGAAGAGGCCTTTCTTTCTTTCTTTCTTTTTTGCTTCATCTTTCTGTGTTTCTTCCACTTCTGGTGTCAGCAAGTGGCTCGCAGGCGGCTGAGTTGTTGCTCAGTATGTGAAATTGAATTAAGCCTATGAATACACACACACACACACACGCACACACACACACACACACACACACACACACACACACACACACACACACACACACACACACACACAAATACCCCCATTTGTTGTTGTCCTCGTTGTTGTTGTCGTTATTATGCAACCGTATTCAACCAATTTATGAAAATAGTCGGACAACAACACGACCGACAGGACTGCCGTGCGCTCCGTGTGGTGTCTCAGAGTTGGACCCGCATTTACGAATCGCAAACCGAGACGAGAATAATAAAAATAAATAACTGCGCCGTCGCATACCGCTCAATCACACGTTGGAATATGAGGCCGTCTAGACAAGCTGTGAGAAGCGGAACGGCGCAAAGTAGACGCTGTCACTCAAACGCGTCCGTCAGCCCATGACCAGTTTGCATGAGGAATCTATTGACGTAATGATTTGTGATTCTGTCCCCGCCACGACTTTGTACCCAACATTAGCACCCATTGTTTTAACCAACATATCACAGACAGATACCACAGAGAGACAGAAGACTCATCTCCGTGTTGCTGTGACATTATGTAACACACAAGGCAAGGAGATATGGCCGCTCTCTCTCTCTCTCTCGCGCGTCTCTGGAAGCCTGGGAACCGGTTGGAGGCTGTTTATGTCGGCGGTCCGCTGGGACCTGATTAACGATGACTGAAGCGCCCAGGCAGGGTACGCTGGGATGAACACCACGAACACACAAACACACACACAAACACACAAACACACACACACACAAACACACAAACACACAACACACACAAACACACACACACACACAACACAACACGCGCGCACACACAAGCTCATAATGCATTCACAACCTCCCTTTATAAACGCACCCCTCTCCACAGTAATGGGCGAGCGAGGACAGAACAACACGCGGCGCTGTGTTCGGCGAGGCACCCCGAGGTGCTGAGGACGCGCGCGGGCACCCATGCGTGGCTCCGCCGCCGTCCGAGACAAAAGGAAAAAAATGGCTCCGACAATACACTCCGACCCCCGAGTGGAGATGACTTGACCCCCGGGGAAACAAATCTGTCAACACAAACAGAGCATTCAGACACACACACACATACACACCACACCACACACACACACACACACACACACACACACACACACACACACACACACACACACACACACACACAGCACGCAGATGCAGTTCAGACACAGACTGCTCATTTGGATGCTAATTTCCTCTTGTTTTGTCTCAGTCGCCTTTTTATTTCTCACACTGCCAACACACACACACACACACACACACACAACACACACACACACACACACACACACACACACACACACAGACACACACACACACGGTTGCATGGTCAAAGGCAGTTTTGGATCGCGTTTTATCTCCTTGCGTTTTATTGACTTATCGAGTATTATCACGTATTTGCCCGGATCTACTGGATGGAAGTTGTGACGTTAATCAAAGACGCTCGTCTGCGTTTGTGACGCGGTGACAGAACATCTCCCCCTCGTCTTGTGCTTTGAAACCGCACACATCTGACTCCAAAAAAAACAATGTGATCTTCATACTTGGTACAAAAATAGGCATATGTAATGGAATAATGGTAGCAATCGCTTGTTAGTCTCTTGTGACGTCTCTGAAGGTTTAATAATCGTATAAAATGTGAACACATACATAAGCACTTTGATTCATGAGAAAAATAAAGTAGTTTTGTTGCGTAACTGCGCATCACTCAGCCCAAGTCCCGAGACGTAACTGAAGCGACCGCGAGATTGGACCGGCTTGAGGCGCCGGGATGGCCGGAGCCGGCCCTGACTAGCGGCTGCAGCGCGACGCAAACTCATGCGTTCCACTCAGACTCGGTTACAGTCACGGTCTGCACGGAGACCTCGTGGCTTCCCTGAGTAGACAACAGCGGTGATCTGTAGACGGGACTCGAATGACCGGCGATCACATCCACTGTCGTGTATCCTGCAGCCAGCGCTCCTCATCGTTGGAGACATTTTTTGGGGGGAGGAGTTTGAGCTTAAAACAACACGCCGACTGTTGAAAGAAACGAAAACTTAACGTCGGATTTCTGCCACTTCCACTACGAGTCATCACAATTGTATTCCCCTGTCATTCGGAGTGGAATAGTGCAGGGTAGCCAGTTCCTCGCCCGCCGGCCCCTGACCGCACGGCGCCGACCAGCGGGTACAAAACAGAGGCTGCAGATCTCAGTGTTGTGTGGCGTAGAGAACAGAGAGACAGACTGCGGAACCCTCAGTTTAATATAATTAATTAGAGCAATTCAAAGACACATTATAATGAATGAAGCATTTATCATTATCGTGCCAACTCCTGCAAAGAGTTGTGAAACACCTTTTTTTCAATAGAGGTCTTACAAAAATGGAATTGCAATTGTCAAATAAGGAATTAGAGACGCTGAGAAAGAGGACTTTGAAAGTAGAAGAGCAAAAGCGAGATTAGTCTCGTTCACTAAGACACAACTCTTGTATAATCTCATTCATAGTTCCGTGGGCTTGTCCTATCTTTAGCCGCAGCTACTGGCTATACAATTAGGATTTGTTTAGCATGTCACTGGAAGCCTGTCGCTTCTATGTATGGATGATATGTGCTTCTTAATATCAGGATTGTGTTCATCAACGCTGCTGAGATCTCAGATATCTTGTGAAAAAAGTTTGACAACCAACTAGCTTTGCCTGAGTTACTTTTCCCTGTACAGTCCCTGTTGACAGGCCGGCATTATCGCGAGAAGAGGAAACCATACGAACAAACAATTACAATAATACATACAATTACAATAATACATACATTGCTGTATGTATTATAAATAAGTTGAAGCTGCTCAAAAGAGTATCACAGTACATGTTGCCAACAATATATATATTTGTGTCATATAAGAGAAGTATAAAAAATCTCATCATAACGAACACATTTTGGTTGTTATATTGAGAGACATTAAGAAGAGCTAAACAATTAAAACCCACGGAATTGTACAACTTCCAGTCTATGTGCCACGTGTTCATTGGCCGAGAGAGGGATAAGAAAAGTGTCCAATTAAACACAACTGTCATCTCGTGATATATGAGCACTGAAATTGCTTGTCACGAAGAACGTCCAAACCCACCGGAGGTCATTCGCGACGGTGGCTCCCAGCCATCGTCGCGAATGACCTCCGGTGGCATTTGTCTGAATCCGCTCCGCTTTCACTCAACGCACTAAAGACCCCACTGATCCACATTTCAGATTTAAATCGAAGGCAAAGCCGACCCAGAAGGAGCCTGTAATAGTTCAGATGAAAGGCTCACCTTGACCTTGGGCACATCCGAGCATCGCACCTTCTAACGACCAGGAGAGCGGTGGGGAGCGGGGTCCATAGCAACATTATTATTATTATTATACAAAAATACAGCTTCAATTAATCAAGCTCTGCATTGTTGTTGTTGAGGCCTGAGCATTGTTTTTACATGAGGCCAACGCAGAAGAAGCTTCGCTGTGTTTGTGGCAGCCAGGGGGTTGTGGCACAGAAATCCTCACATGTTGTATTAATCAGAGACATGCTGAGTGCATCTGTGCATGTGTGTGTGTGTGTGTGTGTGTGTGTGTGTGTGTGTGTGTGTGTGTGTGTGTGTGTGTGTGTGTGTGTGTGTGTGTGCATGTGTGTGTGTGTGTGTGTGTTAGGGAGAGGGAGATAGTTTAGTGTGGCGGAGAAACCAGTGAGGTAATAATAAGAGAGAGAGCGAGTGTGTTCCCCACTGAGAATTTGATAAGAGACTTTTCTAAAGCACTTGGATGGATGGATGGATGTGGGGATTCTTCAGGGCAGTTGACAAAAACTTTGCCGGCGGAGGGTTATACTGAAAGAAGATAAGAAAAACAATAACTTTTTGGGTTTATGAGGTCTGAATTGTGAGCGCTCGCACCAGCTTACTCATAGGAGTAATAACAGAGTAGTTTCAGCTGCCTCCACCCACCACCGCCGTTTGATAAATGGGTAACGGGTTGGAATGGGTGTGTCTGGAAGAGACTCAGGCTTTTTTAATAGACCTTCCAACACTAGACGTTCTAGTACTGTAGTGTTGTCAGGAGATGATACACACAAAATGAAAACATGCCCGCCATCACACAGAAGGCGCATTTCTTTTAGTCAGCCGACATGAACAGGAACGTCCGAAGAGGATCATCGGTAGCGAGGCCGGTCCGGGTCACGTCCCCAGTCCGTCGACCGTTCCTCCCAGAGTCTGTCAGCTCTTGGGTGGGCCCATCGACCGGCGTGTCCCTACCCTACCCCGTGGTGGGAGGAGAGAGACACTGTCCCGGTGTCCCTGCTGGTTCTACGTTTCCCTGGATCTCGTCACCGGGCCGCCCTCCCTCTTCCGACGCCCGTTGACGGTGTTTCCGTGGCATCTCGTTTCGGCGGCCGTCGGGCCAACAGGGAAGAGGCGCACAGATATCTCCACAGATCGCACCTGTGACCCCGGCTCCCTGACCTCTCTGCAGCTCTGGCCATCTGCGAAACTCTGCCAGCACGTCCCCCTCCTGTTTTCAGCCCCCATTCCATCAGTCATCAGTCATTCTACTTTCCGGCTCCAACCCGGCCCAGCAGCACACTCCCATCCACCCCCTAAATTGAGGTCTTTCTCCTCCAACGTCGCCCCTCCCCATCCCCTCACACCGCTGGCCTCGGCACACTTCAGCCTCTCTGAGGATTACCAAGCCTCCACCATCACGCCGCAAGCAGCAAAGACACTCGGATGACTTTGCTGCTGGACAGTCCCAGCGCCTCGATGACTGGGAGGCCAGTGGTGTGTGTGTGTGGGGGTGGGAGGGGGGACTGGGTACCTTCCAGGGACATTGGCTTCCACAGCATCCCCATCGTTCCAAGGTGGAACGCCAGCTTGCGTGCCTAGAGGGGGTCCTGTCGCCAGGCCTGCCTCAGCCCCAGTGTCATTTTGTGTTAAATGTCATGGCTCGCAATTCCCTTGGACGTAATTGTTTCAGTGGTGGCAATTAGTTCTTGCTCTGTGCTTGCCTGTGTTTGTGTGAGTATATTCTGTTCCCATTTTGGTGAGATAGACGCAGCAAATAAAAGCTCGCTTATTTCAATCGGTATGTTTTGTGCGTTTCAGAATATTGAATATATACCGAAGTATGGAGAGTATTCTCCCTGTGTCCTGTGTTATGAGCTGAGGCCCTGCCGTCTGAATGACAGATCCGTGTCAGAGCTCTAATTGGTTGCCTCTCTCTCCAGTCAGTCAGTCAGTCAGTCAGTCAGTCAGTGGAGCCTGGATAACGAGGATGCGTTGCACCTGGGCAGGTCTGACCAGCCAGTAACTAAATGCTTCTCAACTTAGTGTTGAAGTAAGAAGTATGTCTCCTGAGAGACATCCTGAGACGGAAAGTTATGACAACCTTGTTTGAGCAATCACATCTCTTTGCTCAATAGTTTACTCACAGACTTTATTTTTGACAACATATATATTTAACGGCCAATTTCATCCAATTGACACGCCCCTGCTTCTCATGACTGATCTGGTCCTTCTAATGACTGTTGGGATCATCTTTCATAGTTTTAAAATGCTGCCAAACTTTATAAGACTGTTATCTGTATAAAGTTGTGTAACTGCTTCCAAAACAAAATGATTGGATCGTACCACTGTCATAACACAAATAGACATTTATTGAAAGCATGAACATAACACAGCAAATTTAACACAGAAAACCGTCCCATTCCCCGAAAAGAAAATATGTGTGGTATCACCCATTTAGCCACCCCCGCCCCACCCAATGGAAAAGTCCCACGTGCACAATTTTCACAATCAAATGATTCAACTGTTAAAGTCGACATCGACGAAACATATTTCAATCGTTGAAGAGTCGAGGTCACCCCGCCAAAAACAAATGTACTTCATAACTGTCCTCTACACGAGCCAAAACTCAAAGTAATGGCGTCGATGTTTGATGTTTGATGTCCAAGAACTCATGGACTCACCCATTGGAGATAATATAAGATAACAATTCATCACAATTGCGGTGGAGTATTCAGGTCAACTCCGCCAGTGCAAAGAAATCATTTGCCGTGCTCTCATTGGTGGAACAGTTCATTCTTCACCGAACGTCGTGAACCGTCTGAGCCACAGACATCGGCGAGAAGGCGCCTCCCCTCCCGGCTCGTGTGCGTGAGCTGGAGCTAAAATTGGAAGCTGAACAAGTCGCGGCTGCAGAAAGAGAAAAGGAACCTCGGCGTGACGAGGCAGCTAGATGTGCAGCTAGAATTGCAGCGGAGGAAAATGAAAAGGTGGAGCGGGAGGAGATGAGGGGGAGAAGACCTGGAACGTGAGGCCATGAAAACGGAGGCGGGAAATGGAGCACGGCATTGAGATAAAGGAGATAGATAAAGACTCCGAAAAGCTGCCCGTCCTTCTGCCTCCTGGGCCCTCATCACAGTCAGACTCATACCACCTTTCAATCAGAAAGTTGACGCGCACTTTGCCTGTTGGAGTGAATTGCCACCTCACTAAAACGCCGGCCCGATGTTATTTCCCGCCCGATGTTATTTTCTGTTAAGAGTGTGCTGATTCCGGGGGTTTTCCGAAGCTCTTTTTTACAAAGTGAAACTTGTTCATTGTTTCGGGTCCCTGTGGCTTTTGGACTGAACCCTAGTCCGCCCGTGAAGGGGGCCTCATTCGTTCTTGGCCCACGATTTTGCAGGTGGAAAAGTCGGGCCAAGGCCTGTTGTTTGTACTGTAAGATGCCCAGAGTTGAGGAACATGATGGATTATCAGAGAAGTAGCCCTAATGTGTTCCCAGCATGTCCCATTATGCAGTCCATGTCTTAGAAAATTGCTCAAGGCTAGTGATGACGGAGAGTCTGTCAGCGATTCCATTGCTGTGTAAACCTCCTGTGTTAGCCGGTCGGTTGAAGCTGCAGAAACGAGTGTGGTGGGCTCTGTGAAAAAAGACAGGGTCCCTACAGTTGACCCTTCAATGTCTAGCATCACTCTCCCCTCTCTTTGCCGAACGTCTCCCGGGGACGGAGTTTGATGAAGAACCTGTGGGATACTTTGTCAAAGATGCCGTTTTGATGAGGGAATGGGTGCCTCGTGCCACTTCTTCGAGGATGACTGGTTTACATCACATCGCCGTTCCTCTTCAACTGCAGCAAGAGATAATATGATAATGATGGCATTTCTTCACCCTGAGCACTAGAGAGATTTCACTCTGAAGACGCTGGTTGAAGGCCACACTCCAATACGTGGCTTCTGAAGTCACAGCCGACTTCGGCAGTACACACGACAAGACTGGTAAGACCCTCCACACTACAAGACTGGTAGGACCCTCCACACTACAAGACTGTTAAGACCCTCCACAGTACAAGACTGGTAGGACCCTCCACACTACAAGACTGGTAAGACCCTCCACACTACAAGACTGGTAGGACCCTTCACACTACAAGACTGGTAGGACCCTCCACACTACAAGACTGGTAGGACCCTCCACACTACAAGACTGGTAGGACCCTCCACACTACAAGACTGGTAGGACCCTCCACAGTACAAGACTGGTCGGACCCTCCACACTACAAGACTGGCAGGACCCTCCACACTACAAGACTGGTAGGACCCTCCACACGACAAGACTGGTAAGACCCTCCACAGTACAAGACTGGTAGGACCCTCCCATACTCCAAGACTGGTAGGACCCTTCACACTACAAGACTGGTAGGACCCTCCACAGTACAAGACTGGTAGGACCCTCCACACTACAAGACTGGTAGGACCCTCCAAGTACAAGACTGGTAAGGACCCTTCCACACACGTAACCCACACACTCCAAGACTGGTAGGACCCTTCCACAGTACAAGACTGGTAAGACCCTCCACACTACAAGACCTGGGTAGGACCCTCCACACCTACAAGAACTGGTAGGACCCTCCACAGACAAGCTGGTCGGACCCCTCCACAGTACAAGACTGGTCGGACCCTCCACAGTAACAAGAGAGAGAGAGAGAGAGAGAGAGAAACCTGTATAATCAATGCAGAGATGAGGGGCGCCAGAGGGGACCGCGGGAATGGAGGGCGGGCGGAGAGAAGGAATCTCGGCAACGCAAACAAAAAGAGCAAACATTATGGGAAACATGGGGACATGGGGAGACACTTGTGGGGGGGTGGAGATGGACATGTACATGTACCTCTGTCAATGAGAGAGAGGGGTGTGTGGTGTGTGTGTGTGTGTTGTGTGTGTGTGTGTGTGTTGTGTGTGTGTGTTGTGTGTGTGTGTGTGTGTGTGTGTGTGTGTGTGTGTGGTGTTGTGTGTGTGTGTGTGTGTGTGTGTGTGTGGTGTGTGTGTGTGTGTGTGTGTGTGTGTGTGTGTGTGTGTGTGTGTGTGTGTGTGTGGTGTGTATAGAACGAGGGTAAATTAAAGGGCTAATGGAGAAAGAGGGAGCGAGCGAGAGACAATGCAACATTGCATAGTATTTGCACGTGTTGCTTTATCAGCTAAAAATAAGAAATAAGATCAAGTTGGTTTCTTCTCACCGTGGGGAACGCGGCAAAACTCTTTGAAGCTTTTGTGTTAAAGGAGCTCAGCGGTTGATGGACGTTGTACTCGCCGCCCGTGTCTAATTGAAAAGTTGCTTCTACAACCATAAACTGACACAGAGGAGGGAAATCCCAATTTTAAAAGTTGATGAGCGGGAATTTATTTATTTGTTGATTCCACGGTTGCTGCAAAGTTTAGTTTTGATGTTTAATTACAGTTAACTTTTGCCGACTTCCGAATGTGTGGCGCTCGTGGCAAACATGCACACACACACACACAGACACACACACACACACCAACACGCACAAACACCCACATGCCACACACCACACACACACACACACACACACACACACATGCACACACACACACACACACGAGGGCTGTTTGATTATGGCAAAAATAATAATCACGATTATTTTGATCGATATTGAAATCACGCGATTTCTCTTTGACTTGGGCCCATAGAAGTTTGACTGAACATTTAGAAAAACGTTTAAAAAGTGAAGCATGGAACAGAAAAATGTCAAATTGAAATAAAATAAGCAACATGTAATACATACAGTAAATATGTATACGTTGAAATAAATAGCACAGCATAGCACAGCAGTGCATGAGCTTCCGGCTTCTTGATGATGGACAGAAAGACAGGAAGGATCATGAGGGATATGATCTTGTATGATTGAATGTTAATCTGTTCATTGATTTCTGACTGCTGGAGGAGAAGGAGGTCAACCAAAGTGACAGCTTAGTGCCTGCAGTGCCCCCCGTTCTCCTCCAGGGGAGGCTGGTGTCCCCCGTCGGCGGTTGTGTTCTGTGTGTTTTTACGTCGTTTAAGAAAGTAAATGTGATCAATAAGGGATGGTAGTCAGTAGTTAGGATATTTAGAAATAACAAAAGGGTACGGCTAAAAGGAAGCCGTTCCTCATCAGTTTATTTGCGAGGTACAATATCGGGTTGGGGAGAAACGCCTAAAAACAGATGAAGAAACGGAGTGTTTACTGGAGGGGTGTGGGTGTTCAAGGGGAACAGGCATTACACGCCACCTTCCCTCCGGAGCGCTTGTGAGGATTTGTAAAAAAGCAATTATTTTATATGGATGAAAAAAAAATAACAAAATCTTGGATCCACACACGTGCACAGGCGGTTCAAAAGGGCAAGTATAGAAATACACCGGATTAACTTCCACCGAGCCCAACTAGAAATGTGGGTATTTTATTTATTTATTTTTAATTTTAACATTTATGAACAGCAGATGAACGATGTATGGGAAGAAACGGCTGACGCTCACTGATGTTCTCATCTGCAGCATCCTATGAATGTGACTGATTTGCCGCGCCTTAGCAACCGGGGTTATTGGGAAACTTTAAGAAGCACGAGAAAACCCACTTTAGGTGACACACGTTGCCCACGAGCGCACAGCACACACACCACACGAGCGCACACACACACGAGCGCACACACACACAACACCAGCACACACAACACACACGAGCGGCACACACACACCACACGAAGGCGGCCAACACACACACGAAGCGCACACACACACACACACGAGGCACACACACACGAGGCGGCGCCACGACACACACCACGAGAGCGACACACGCGCACAATAAGAGAAATATACAGCTTTATGAATCCCCGGAATCCCATGCAAGAAGGATTGCGTCTTATTAGAATGGGTCTGAGATTAATGAGTGTTGTGTGTGTCTGTGTGTGTGTGTGTGTGTGTGTGTGTGTGTGTGTGTGTGTGTGTGTGTGTGTGTGTGTGTGTGTGTGTGTGTGTGTGTGTGTGTGTGTGGTGAGGGTGGGGTGGAGGAGGGGTTGGGAAGGGCCACACCACGCCCGAGGCCCTCTCGTTGCTCACGGTCAGGGCCCCCATCCCATCCGTCGGCCCCTGCAGACTCCCCTCAGAAACCCCTCCTGCTCGGTGTCTGGGGAGCGGAGGCCTAGATATTAACGTGACACACACACACACACACACACACACACACACACACACACACACACACACAGAAGAAACATTACCCCGCTCAGTAATGCTGAACGCTACGATGCCCTGGTGACGGAGACAAACAAATGAAGCACAAGAGAGGGAGAAAGAGAACAAGATAAAGAGAGAATCGGGAGAAAGGAAGAGATGGAGAATGAGAGACCGATGAAGATTCGATGAATTAGAAGCCTGGAGATGTAAGAGCGACTGTTGATTTCAAGTAAATCTCAAGCGGTCGCTTTTGCGCCGCGCAAAAAAAGGAGGAAAAAGAAACGGACGAGGAAGGAAAAAGAAATAGAGATAGAAAAACAAAGACATGAAACACAGAAGAGTGAAAGTGTCGTCGGTTGCAAAAATGTTTGGTGAGGATGAGCAGGAGCGGGTGAGAGAGTTGTGATCAACGTGACTGAAAACACACACATTGTTGTGTGTGTGTTTCTGTCTGTCTATACGTGGAAGATAAAGATAAGAGGAGGAAGATAAAGTTTAATGGATGGAGTTTGGGGGCTTATTGTCTTATTGGATTACGATACAGAGAAGTGGAGGTGGGTGGAGGTGCTCAAGAGAGATCCAGAGACACAGTTGAGACGCACACAAGGAACCGTGAGAATTAAGCGACGGCGGAAAAAAGGGGAAGATTTGAAGAAGACGAGCGAGATAGCGGCGATCACCAAACATAGAGATCCCCCGGATACATTTCCCCGGCCGCAGTCATTTTCTTTTTGTTCCCGTTGGAAATGCTCCCAATTATGCGACATTCCCCGCGTCGATGCGTACGATACGCTCAGCGTTTTAGATCCGCGGTGCGCTGACAGAGATCCGGTTACAGTCCGTCGCCCGTATCGCA
The DNA here is from genome assembly GCA_002895965.2 of Coryphaenoides rupestris. NCBI lineage: Eukaryota > Metazoa > Chordata > Actinopteri > Gadiformes > Macrouridae > Coryphaenoides > Coryphaenoides rupestris. The sequence continues at coordinate 268,842 of PIJE02000531.1, read as the reverse complement.
GTGAAGTGTCGTAACATTTACAGACGCCGACGGTTAACAACTCTGACGCGTTGTTAACCGTCGCTCAACAAACGTCATCACTGAGAGAGTCATGCTGTCAACTCACGCGCGTAACTACAGACGAGACGGATGTACGTCTCCTACGTCGGACGGACGAATGGACAAACTCCGGGCGTCAAAATGGCCGCCCACAAAGCGAATGGCTGTTGTCACGGTGACCACGTCCATGCCGTCCGTGTGTGTGTGCGTACGTGTGTGTGTGTGTGTGTGCGTGTGTGTATGTGTGTGTGTGTGTGTGTGTGTGTGTGCATGCGTCACAGTTAAAATGGATCGAGTACGCGGGAAAAAGAGATAGACTGATGATAATCCGGAGCGTTCGAGGCCTGGAGATGTAAGGGCGACTATTGATTTCAAGTAAATCTCAAGCAGTCGCGGGTGAACCGTACAGTAGCTTGCAGGATCGCCGGCTGTGTCGGCCGTTTTTCTCACGGTCGCTGCGTTCACAAAGACATTCGCACCCAAAGACGATCTTACAAGGCGCTCAAAAGAAGTGCTCAGATGTACTTTGCATCGCTCACATCTGTCTGCGAGCGTCTTCTGGGTTGTTTTGGTCCAAAATCAATGGAGCCGTACTTTATTCTTATGTTGCCCTCTTGTTCCCTCTGGTGTACACACTAATATTTCTCGCGTTCGTCACGGCAAGGCGGTGGACAGAGACGAGAAGTCACCTGACACCTGGACTCAACATATCTTTTCAATTACTAGCATATTACACACACACACACACACACACGATATTTAACAAAGGACGATATTGCTCATGAAGTTCAAGTTCAAGATCAACTGTATGGGCAGTTTGTGCTCCAGCAAGCATAGAAACACAGAACACTGCATAAAAAAAACATCCAATATGACAGACAGGACGCACACTTTGTCCCAAGTCTAGTCTAATTAAGTCAATACATCTCCTCTGTGAAACAACAGATACTGTATTGAGTCTTGAGTCCAGTGTGGTGTAGGGCCGACCTCACGGGGTAATGAACTCGGGTTATGCGTCCCTCCTCCTCTACTGTCGGCATTCATGACTTGGAATAGTAGTGAACAAAATAATTCATTTATTTGTAAAACTTTGTCAAGTAGATATCGAAATAATTGAATAGACCTGTGTACTGGGGAAGGAGCACGTACAGAGAGAGTAAAGTATAGTAAAGCTGGAACATGAACGATGGGCAGAGGATGAAATTGAGATTAGCAGGAGGGTTGTAAACATGGCGTCTCGGGGGGGAGGCGGGAGACGGGGGGGAGATATATTGAACAATAAAAAGCTTTTAGTCCCCAGAGAGGAGCTCTCAGGAGTGCATCCGTCATCAGAGTGGCGGAAAATAAGGTTACAGAAGGGAGATTGTTTTTCTTATGCTCGCAACGAACGAACGAACGAAAGAACGGAAACGCCGAGAAGCAACATGGAGGGAAAAGATGCTAATGAAAAACAAGGCCCCGCGTGATGAATGTATGACAGGAGGTAACCGAAGATAAGCCGCGGTAATGACTTTCTCAAAGTAGTTTGAAGTACTCCTCGCAAAGGTCAGTCCATTGGAGGAATTATTTGAATTGCACCGTGAAGTAGCTTCTGATTTTTTCAAGTTGACTTTTCTATCAATAAAGTCGACGTAACGTTGATGCGTCATCACATACACACGCACACAAAAAACACAACAGAATGGGCTGTCGAAAAAAATTAAAAATAAAAAGTATCCTCTGCGCAAACAGCCGCTCGAAATCACTTCATTCAGGAGTGCCCACACTTTTTCAACTTGCGAGCTACTTTTAAAATGACCAAGATGATCTACCTGCACTAAAAATGATCAATATATCCCGAGTATACTTCATATAAAGGGGGGGGGGGTGGGGGGGCTCCGTTACTTCGCGGTTCTGATCCGGGAGGGGGGGGGGGTGGATATCTTGCTGGATATTGGTGGGGACATGTCTCCCAGTGTCCCCACTACATTCTGTTATCATTCATCGGATGAATGATAACATCAAATTTTTTATTAATGGCATGCGATCTACCCGGACTTCCTTTGCGATCGACGTATTGGGCCCTCCCCCCCCACCGGCCACCGCATTTGCGCCAAGTCCAGCCAAATATCTTAAAGTGTAAAAATGTAAATATTCTTAAAGTGTATAATCACGTGGTCAACGACACGTCTCCCGGTAGACGTCGACTTGCGGAGGTGACGTCGACGCGTCGATTAGTCGACTTTTCTGTGCAAGTCGTACCGTGAAACGTCTCCTCTCTGCGTGTCTGAAGAGGTTCTCCTTCAGGGTCATCAGGTTTCTGGGTTCAGATCAGAGAGAACCTCTGGAAGTGTCCTGAGACGGTCCGGTCCGGGGAGAACCTCTGGATCCTAGAGACCATGTGGTCTGGATCGACCCCAGGGTCAAGCGGCCAGCAGTGTGTGTGTGTGCTGTACACTTTATTTCTATGGACTTTATTTCTATGGACTTTATTCTATGGACTTTATTTCTACAGACACAGATGGGAGAGGGAGAACTGTGGGTGATTCTAGTTTGACGTTAATGGCTTGCAAATCAAAGTGCCGTGATAAAAAAGGCATATTTCTTTCAGATGAGAACTCATTCTTTCAGAGAATTCCTAAAGACTGGACGTTGGGCAATATTTCACACACTCATCAGATCGCTGATAGGGGAATTGATATTCAACACTTCAACGGTTATTTTATCCTCAAGGACATTGTGTGAACGGTGTCCAATGTGTACTCTTTAAAACAAAACTAATTTGAAATATATCAGCGCCAACGAGCGACGAGATAAGGAGGAGGGGGAATATTAAACTTCAAACTGAATTCATCATCGCGGATACAGTGTGTGTGTTCCGTCTTTCTGAAACAAACCAAATATATGAAATGTCTCTTGAATGCATCAATGACATTTTACGAGAGACTGTAATATAAAACAAAATAAGTTGTGTGTGTGTTGTTGCGTGTGTGTGTGTGTGTGTGTGTGTGTGTGTGCGTGTGTGTGTGTGTGCGTGTGTGTGTGTGTGTGTGTGTGTGTGTGTGTGTGCGTGTGTGTGTGTGTGTGTGTGTGTGTGCAGATACACATTGCCATAGGCTCAAATTAGTTTTCAGGCGCCGGATTAATTAGGCTATTATTTGTCCGTTCATAATTCATAATAAATTCTAACAAGACCCCTGAGACGGTACGATGCAAGCCTCTGGAAAATAGAAATCCCATCAGGATGGTGCGGATCAACCGACGCTCTGCTCAGTCAACGGGCCTGAGGATGTGTCAACTGTCAGTGACTCACAGACCGAACGCGGTCGTCCTGTTGGTGTATTTATTAATCACCATCCATGCAGCGCAGGCTAGCAGACAGTCAGACAACTGTTGGGGTGGGTAGGTTAGCCGCTTGGGTGACCATTGTGGACCTTAAATCTTCCTGCACTGCACCACTGTGATCGATAGATAGTTTCCGAACAACAAACAGTTTTGCTCCTGTGTTGAGCTATTCATCGATCAGACCTGTGCGTTGTCCATTGAGGCAGATCTTCATGATGCCATCCTTTTCATCATTTCATCAGTCAATCAAAGGCTAACGATCTGAAAAGTGTCAGCCATTCACACTTTCGCTTGGGAGTGGCTCCTGGCTATCCAGGAAGATAGCACTTTAAAACTGGGGCCCGGCCGTCGACACACGCAGCCACGGGTCGGGC
>PIJE02000531.1:252605-260105 GCA_002895965.2 Coryphaenoides rupestris | reverse complement strand
GAGGACGAGGAGGTGGAGGCAGAGTTTGCCGCCATTTCTCGTCTTCCCTCCACTTTCGTGTGACTGCAGCATAAATTAATAAAAACGGATCCATAATTAATGTTGTGAGATGTTTGCCCCGCGCTGACACGGCTGGTACCACGGGCCCATTGTATTTTGCGTGTGTTTTGTGTATTTACTGTATGTACTGTGTGTGTGTGTGTGTGTGTGTGTGTCATGTGTGGTTAGGTCACGGAAACAAGCGATTCTGTTTGAAAATTCATTTCAAGCCGCTGTGGGAGATGCAGTCCAGAGTCGAGCAAAACAAAACCTTAATACGTTCTTCATGCTTTCATCGTCATCCTCGGGGAAATATGCAGATAAACGGGGGGCATGGAAATCATCGCTGCAGTTCACACGTCTTCCTAGGAATGTACACACATCAAGATACTGCACAGTGTTGATGTTGCTTATGTAACCACCCATCAGTAACTCGTGCCAAAGACCAAAAGTTTGCCCGGATTGTATATGGATACGCTCGCTGTGTAATTCCCGAGCCTCAGCAGGGTATGTCGTTAACACAGTCGGGGAACAACAATCGCATTCGTCCGCCGTTCCAGTCCTCAAATAACCGAGAGGCGGGAGGCCCAGCGAAGCGACGAGCGGCGCTCGATAACCACAGCTGCGGCAAAACCGAAATAACTGTCATTTCTCACCGTCTCTTATTAGAAGTCTGAAGGGGGCCCAGCATTAAAACGGAGCCCGAGAGAAGTCGTCTTGCGTTTACCATATTCACACCTTCACACACACTTTTTAAAAGGAAGATATGCATCTAATTGCTGTGAGGAGACTGGAGGCAGGGGGATACCGGCTCGGTTTCTGCGGATTCCTCGCACCTTCATGTTAGCCTCAACCGACCCTCGGGCTTCAATTAGACGCCGTTCTCTCTTCGAGGTTTCCTTCCTCCTGCGTTCCTCCTCGCGTCTCTCCTTTAGCGGCACGTTGCTCCGTCGGTTTTTATTCGGGCGGTGATGGCAGCCGATGATCGGCTCAAATGATAACTCAGGACCTCTCCGAAGCATCGGCGTCGTTATCGCGGGCCGTCGGCGCCCCGTGCCAGCTGGGACCCGCGGCTGCGTTATAAATCAGGCCTCTCTGGGACGACGCCGGGCTGTTCTCGTGGGACGTGACGCCGCCACAGGCCCGGTTCGGTCGACGTAATCATCGCTTACATTTAAGCATTCCCGTCCTTAACCGGCCTATCAAACACATTCACCCTGCGTGGCTTCTCTCCGTTCTGGAAGAGCCTGAGAATAACCACAGGCCCTCTTGGGAGCGAGGGAAGTCTGCCACCTTCATGGCCTTGGGTTCTCAGAGGATGCTACTCTGGAGCAGGATGAAGACCCAAGACAGGACCGGACTCCCGCCAATGTTCTCGAAACCCTTTTGTGAATTTGATCAACCTGGCATGAAACCCCGTCACTTGCAATGACCACGGATATTCTACAAGGAGACGCATAAAACACGACATGAAGCTAAATACATATCACAGGGCTGGCGACAGACAGTCAGAGTTTAAAGTGCACATAATACACCAATCACGCCGTTGGAAGAAGATAAAGACGTCAGAGTAAACATGAGTCATTCCGTTCCGTGCTGAGACCGTCGCCGGAGCCCACGTCACCTCGTCTCATAACCCTCAACACAAGACGGCGAGTCCGGCAGCGGAGAGACGGACATGTCCTCAGACCACCGCGGAGACCACGGCGCCCACACAGACCGCGATAAACAATCCATCCTATTAGCCCGACGGCCGGAACGACGCCGGGCGAGCGACGAGAGCCGCGGGTAAGTGATGCCGATGAGGAACAGAGAGGCAGGCGCGGCACAATATAAACTATAAACTATAAACTAGCTAAAAGGCTTTTTATAGAGACAATGCAATCTAGCGAAGGGCAAAAGCCCCGCCAAACACATCCGTGCCAGTAAGTGTCATTTTTGAAATATGGGTTCTGGGCTCAATTACAAACTAGATGTGGGTTTGACTTTGGAGGGACAATCTGGTGATGAAAGACACCGCGTGTGTTAGGACAATGAGGCTTTGACCAACCTGGTCGCACAGGAACCGTCATGAAACACGGATGGATGAACCGGATGATAGCCACAGGTGTTAACGAGGAACAGTACTTCTCCCTACTTAGAAGATTCGGTGAAATGCTAAACGAAACGTGTGAAACCACGTGACCTGAACACCGAGATCTCGACCGCCGCGGAACGAGCGATCCGGCTCCCCGCTTGAATCGAGCAGAAAAACCAAAACCTTGAAGCAAACCTTGATTCAAGTCGACAAGTAGGCGGGCCGACCCTGACAAAAGCTTGATTGTTGCGCCGCACACAATCTATTATCGTTGGCTTGAATAAGACTTGAAGCCGCCGTCTGTGAATAAAATCCTAACACCGAATGTTTGCTTCTCTCGTTCGACAGAGGAGCTGAATCATAAGCACGAGGTTTGGCAAATGTTCACCTTTGGAGCAAAACTAATGATCGTGGCGCAAACCATTCCACTTCTGTGCCTCCACAGTGGGGGGGGTGATTATGTTTAACAGCTTAAAAGTTGGGCTGGAATATCGCTTCATGTTTTCTGTGGATGTGTGAGCAGCAACGCTTGGCGACGGAGACTCCGCCTTCGCTTTGCTTTCTGCGCGGCGGCCGACATGTGAGCCGACTGCAGGAGACTCATCTGAGGCTCAGCTCTGCGCCGTGTGAACTCTTTTCAAAGTCTAACAAATAATTGCAGACATTTACAAACCATACATCTTGCATGAAGATAAGACAGTATAACCGTACCCAAAGCAGACTTAACAAGCTTTCCTTTCAATGCCTTTTCATCCCCACAGGTTTTTGTTGTCGTTGTAAAATGTATAATTTAGTGCATACCTCAAATGAACGCACACTTTTTCCACAGTTTTCATAGTTTTTAATTGGAATATTTGGGCGGAAATGCAAGAGCCGCTGGAGCGACGTCTCTCCGCACGTCCGTTTCATTTCCCCATCTTAACGCCACCGGTTGAATGACACTTAAAGTTGAAAAAAATGACAGGGTTACCGCGCAGAGGTGACTGCAAATATAAAATGGCCGCTCAGTATTCAGCGGCGTGGCCCTCCTGCGTTCCCACCTGACAATCCATAGCGCGCCTGAGAGCGACATTCATCAACGTCCGCCTCGCAGAGGGCAGGACTCGGCCGCCGAAAGAATCCTTCACACATTAACCTCCTAACTTATTGTTCCGACAACACTCTGCTCATATTGATATTTTACTTTGGGTTTTAAAGAAGTGTGTGAAGCTCCACATTTCAAATGACAGCACAAAGACAATATTAACATCCGCTGAATGAGGATGTGAGTAAAACAAGACAATGTTTTGGTGTTAAGGATTCTAAAATCTGTTTCAAATGTTGATTTGGGCTCACTGGCTCACTCTTTCCAAAGGACAGCACTTCTTCATTCCCTCAGATTCTCCATTAAATATGAACTGTATTCTACCTTTGTTCGCCGTCCAAAATCATTTATTATTAAAATGCTCGTCGGCACATCGCTATCCCGACGTCTGCATTCGTGATGTTGTTTAATTATGCTTCCCTGTCGCTCCCTTTGTGACTTTGGGATTGTTCTATTTCTCCGTCGGTGTTCTTGTCTTGGTCGTGCTCTTTGCATCTCATTAGAGTTTCTCATTATATTCATCAATAGCTGTCGTCTGACAGATGCTAGAGTCTCTCCAGCACCACTGTGCCACAGTTACAGCGTCCGCCGTGTCTGTAGCTAAGCCACGCGTCCTGTGACACCACGACCAGGGCTTCAGCTTGTAGTCGTTTATATTTTCCATCATATTTCAATGCAGCCCATGTATTGAAGGGAAGTCATTTCAGAGACTGATCCTGCGCATCAAAATAAATTGCTTGATGCACAGGCATCATGCATCGTGTATTAATAACAGTTATGTTGCTCTGATGGAGCCACCGAGGAAACCGGGACACCCGACGATCTCTTCCCAGCCTCGATCTCGAGCCGCTAAACGATGGCACACCTGGGAAATTAACGGATGAAAAAGCGACACCACTGCTGGCAAATTAGCGTCTCTAAGTGACTCGGGGAGAAGAGAGTCACGGTCGGTATCTCCAACGCTCCGACGTTCAAGTAGTTCTCTGCTTTCAAGATCACCACCTTTGGCAACTCGGCTGAATGGAGTCAGAGACTCCGAGAAGTTATGTCATTCATGCAAAATCATCACTTTATCTCTCCACCTGAGTCAGTATGTATAGGATACATCTAGCATACAAACAGGGGGGTGTTGCTGGACTGCTCTGACCACCAGGACACAGAGAGATGTCCCATAGCAGCCAGTTCCCATATGGTCTAGCGGTTAGGATTCCTGGTTTTCACCCAGGCGGCCCGGGTTCAACTCCCGGTATGGGAACTAGATTGTTTTTTCATTTCACTGCACATCCTGTATGTACAGTGACAGTTAAACGTCTTGAATCTGAATGTGAATCTTGAATGTTTATTGAAGTATTGCCTGAGTGTGTGTGTGTGTGTGTGTGTGTGTGTGTAGTGATGGCTGGTTTAACCTGTGGGCATTGATTGGCCAAAAGCACCACAGGTGTGCAGCCTCACCCTGCAGCCCCAGAGGCTCATCAGCCTGACTCGAGCCTCAGGTGAGGCTGCTGCAACCAGCCACCCACCACACACACCCCACACACACACCACACACACACACCACACACACCACACACTCACACACACCAACCACCCCACACACACACACACACACACACACACACACACACACACACACACACACACACCACACACACACACCACACACACACACACACCACACACACACACCCACACACACACACACACACACCCCACACACACCACACACCACACACCACACACACACACCACACACACTCCACACACACACCACACACACTCCACACACACTCCAGTCAGTTTGTGGATGGGTGCTGGGACAATGTGAACACAACACTACACTCCAGGGAACATGTGTGGTCTTATCGGAAACTCAGCCCAAACCAGTAACGATGTGCAAACCCCTTACAAGACAGACTCCAGGCAGCAAAACAATAGCAACTAAGTTCCCACGAAACTTAAAGAGCCATAACTTTATATTCCATGTCTTGTTGGTGCGTCTCTGAATTTCCTGCAAGTGCCTCTGCGCCACAGATATTTTCACTAAAAAACATTCAAGAACAGTCAACTTTTAATTCAAATAGGCTTCCAATGACAGAAACTATTGCGGAATGTGGGTCGGTTAGCTTTACCTCGGAATAGATTTCCGTTCGGTTTCTTCGTTCCTCACAAACACCCAACAAAGACCCAACTTCTGTTTGCAGCCACACACACACACAACCACAACACACACACACACACACACACACACACACAACGTGTTCCTGCTCTCTGAGGAAATTGAACAAAAGTTTGCCATTACAGCCCCCACCTTATACCTTCTGGATGTGTCCGCCAGGATACGAGTGCCCACCTCTCACCACTTCATAATATAACACATTGAGGTGGTTGAACCCATGCAGGGTTGAATCCTTGCAGGGTTGTTTGCAAGCGTATGTTCTGAGTCCTGAACCACCGCTGACCTCGCAAGGTCAGATTCTGTTTCCCTGGCCAGGCGTCTGGTCAGGCTTCATGTTCTCCGCCGGTGGTTCGGCCCGATCGGCTGTCTACCGAGGAGCTACTGGCAGCTATGGGTGAGGTGGTTCAACCGATCACCTGCCAGCGCCGACTCTTCTCCACAACAGTTTCAAAGGACGACTTCCCAGACGGTTGTCTGTGTAACGAACCATCAGGCGCGTCCGGTTAGAAAGTTACTACTTTCCTTCGAGCCTTAAACGGAATACGCTTTGTAAGACAGGAGGTACAGTCAGTATTTGCTTCTACATTCTAACGTGTCCTCTGGGAAGTACATCTGGACTCTCACAGCACCATCGGAGCCAGTGGACTCATCCAGCAGGGTAATCAGACGACACGGTCTTGTGGTTCCTCTTTGTAGACCAGCATGCTCCTCGTTAACGCCCTGCGCTATTCCCACATCTCCCATCTCAGACACACACACACACACACACACACACACACACACACACACACACACACACACACAGGGTCATATGTACTGGGAGCATCCTGTCATCGGTTTGATGCTGAGAGGAACAGACCTCGGTGTCCGATCACAACTCTCTGATCACGGAGCTCGGGCAACACGGACACAAAGCACAGACGCATGTAACCGGACCGGTCTTGTCTTGCTGGTTTACGGCGTTGTGTAATCTGCCCATGTTGAAGGAGAGACCTCCCTCTCTCTCTCTCTCTCTCTCTCTCTCTCTCTCTCTCTCTCTCTCTCTGCTCTCGGCTCTCTCTCCTCTCCCTCTCATCTCACCTCTCTCTCTCCTCTCTCTCTCCTCTTCTCTCTCCCCTCTCTCTCTCCCTCTCTCTCTCTCTCTCTTGTACACTCATATCTGCATAGTGAAGAATACAATGCTAGGTATGCCTGTGTTGCATGTGTTATGTGTGTGTGTGTGTGTGTGTGTGTGTGTGTGTGTGTGTGTGTGTGTGTGTTGTGTGTGTGTGTGTGTGTGTGTGTGTGTGTGTGTGTGATGATTTATTGCCTCTTTAAGAAGCTTGCCTGGTTTTGTTTGAGAGCCTCATCTTCTCATCGCTCAGTTAATATTATCAACATGCAAAAAGTATTAATGAGGGATTGATACTTTGGTTTAGTTAATTGCACAATTTTACAGTTTTTACAATCAGTGTGGACAGTGTGTGTGTGTGTGTGTGTGTGTGTGTGTGTGTGTGTGTGTGTGTGTGTGTGTGTGTGTGCGTGTGTCGGGTTGAACTTAAATGATCCTTTAATAAAAATAAAATAAATAAATGAGGTAAATCTCTGCAGTCAAGGGCGGGAAACAGCACAATACAGACGTGTGGTAAATAATACAGCTGTAGTCCAGCAGGGGGCGCAGAAAACCCCCAATCATAACTCTCACCTGTGTGTGTGTGTGTGTGTGTGTGTGTGTGTGTGTGTGTGTGTGTGTGTGTGTGTGTGTGTGTGTGTGTGTGTGTGTGCGTGTGTGTGTGTGTGTGTGTGTGTGTGTGTGTGTGTGTGTGTGTGTATGCGTGTGTGTGTGTGTAAGACAAAGAGAGACACAGAAAGCATTTATTGTCATTTATTTGAGTCCGCACTTTGCTTGGTCCTTGCCGTTAAAACACAGAATCTCTAATCACCCGGAGCAGACGACTTGGGCGTTCAGGGCCAGATGCCCGGGTCGTTCCGGGGTACAGTGGGCCCATCATTCACCTTGTTCTGTGTGTGTGTTTTGTTTCCGTTATTTGTTCCGGAACAACCACATAACTCCCGGTTAACGTTCATTCATAAAAGCCGCAGTTTTACATTCTATTTATGGGGTGTAAAATGTGAGGCTCAGAG
>PIJE02000531.1:249300-252401 GCA_002895965.2 Coryphaenoides rupestris | reverse complement strand
ACTTTGCTTGGTCCTTGCCGTTAAAACACAGAACATCTAATCACTGGGAGCAGACGACTTGGGCGTTCAGGGCCAGATGCCCGGGTCGTTCCGGGGTACAGTGGGCCCATCATTCACGTTGTTCTCTGTGTGTGTTTTGTTTCCGTTATTTGTTCCGGAACAACCACATAACTCCCGGTTAACGTTCATTCATAAAAGCCGCAGTTTTACATTCTATTTATGGGGTGTAAAATGTGAGGCTCAGAGATATGATAAAACGCCGCTTGGCTGCGGTCGCACGTGGATTCTCGGGCGTAAGATTTAAACCGGTGTCAGCTTGCAGCGCTGTAGTTAAATCGCGACATTTTTGTCTGCGGTGCACAACTGCTCTTTTCTAAAAGTAATCTCCTGCCTTAAGCGTTGTCATCGGCTGCATTCGTGCATTAATGTGACGCTTGACCCAAACTTCAGGGATTTCTCTGCTGTTTAATCATGCAGACCAGATGCTGGCTGGGACACCGGTCGAGCGGTTGTGTCTCTGAGTCAACGTTTAGTGTCCTCCTCGTGTCCTCTCCTCGTGTCCTCTCCTAGTGTTGTCTCCTCGTGTCTCCTCGTGTGGTCACCTAGTGTCCACTGAACGACCGATCAGAGAGGTAGGATTCTAACCGCCCGAGCGCACAAGTCCTGCAGCTACACACAAAAAAAACCCCGGGGAGCCGACAGGACGATCTGATGGTTCGCGGCGTCGACGGGCTTCGGTTCGGTTGATTGATGTGTGTGTGTGTTTTCGGAGGAGAAAAGGCGGAGAACAGACGGGAGGGCGCTTGTCAAGATGTGTGACGGCTTCTTCGGCACACCGAGGTCACCGCAGGCCGCCTCCATGTGTTGTGTCACCGTGTGGCTGTCGTGAGCGAGCTGCTGATGATGATGATGATGATGATGACGGTGTGACGGGAGGATAGGTGAACAAGAGACAATCTGGCTTCATATTAGGCCGGGTTTTATTATTAAATGGTCGGTGTTTAGCATACTATGAAATGTATGCATACTTAGCGATGCTATGAAATGTTAAAAAGATCAAACCACAACGTATCATCACTGGTTTCAAAAAGCCACGGACAGAATGTGTCATTTCATACTGTGGCCATTTTCAATATTTCATTTTTATTCCCAAACATACAAGGGACACATCAAATCAAATTGCCTTTTCACTTCTGCCAAACGTATTTATGTATTATTATATGAGTATGTGTGTATTATATTATTGTGTGTGTGTGTGTGTGTGTGTGTGTGTGTGTGTGTGTGACACCCCCACACCTGCTGTCTGGGTCCCATTAGGGGCTAACGGTCCGATCAGGATCCAGTCTCCAGCTATCGGCTCACTCCTGCTGAGACACACCAGAGTCTTGTAATACCTGAGAGAGGAGAGATTTCCCCTGGGCACCGAGTGTGTGTGTGTGTGTGTGTGTGTGTGTGAGTGCGAGTGTGTGTGTGTGTGTGTGTGTGTGTGTGTGTGTGTGTGTGTGTGTGTGTGTGTGTGTGTGTGTGTGTGTGTGTGTGTGTGTGTGAGGTGTGTGTGTGTGTTGAGGTGTGTGGTGTTCAGGAATGACAGGAATATGTAACGACATGGTAGGTGGAAGAGAGGCTCACTGTCCACCAATCTGCCTCTCTCTCTCTCTCTCTCTCTCTCTCTCTCTCTCTCTCTCTCTCTCTCTCACACACACACACACACACACACACACACACACACACACACACACACACACAAACAGATATTTTCTGCTTCTGTTCCAGTGCTCAACCACAGGGGAGTTCCATACATTGAGGGACAGCCGACGTGACAGCGTCTCTGTCGTCACGGCAACCTGGCCCTGTGCTACGCCGATGGAAGGGCCTTCAAGGGCCGACGGGGGATTCACAGAATCCACAGAAATTACTGTCATGAATAGATTTGACAGAATAGATTTGACGGTGTTTGACAGCCCAACATATGAATTCATTATCATGTGTTTCAATCACAGGTCATGTGTTGTCCTGTGTTGTTCATTAGTGAGGAGAGTGAGAGCAGAAATGACACCGTGGTCCTTTCCTGATGAGCCAGCAGGTGAATACTCTTTTGTGTGTTAAAACTGTATATTGCACATGTAATCAATCCATCAATCAATCAATCAATCAATCAATCCATCAATCCATCATCAATCATGAAGTTAATCCGCCAGCCAACCTGGAACCAAAGCAACATTTGAGAGCGCAGCTGTCAACTCTTACTTGTTATCAACTTGATGAACTCACAACCGGGAAGAAAAACACAACGATTTGTTCTTTCAATCTATTTCGGAAAATACGCCGATTTTGAAGAACGGGACACAGCTGAGGAATATTTGATTTCATCAGAAGACGGCCGTTCTTTCCAAGTGAGTGTTTCCTGGACGCAGGTGGATGACGCTCGACGGGTTTTTTACGGGAGATATGCCGTCGTCTGTGGAGCCGGGGTCTTCTCTCTGAGAGTCAGCGTCAGGTAAACACCGTGCTAGCCTTCCTCTCGACCTCCTCCCGCTCCTCTCCGGCCGCTCCATCAACAAGTCCTCGTCACCTCAATGCATTCCGTTTCCTCTTCCCGCTGTTCCTCCGCAAACTAAAGCGACGGTTTATTATCACGCCACGGACGCAGAGTATAATGACGAGGAGTTGCGAACGCTCCGTTCCAGGCGCCTATTCTCCATCTTGACTGAAAGACGTTGGTAGTTTGTGGCGTCCACGGAGCTCTCCTGTGGGAAGACTTGGCAACTCAAAGCCTGTTCCTCTTCTCAGGTCCCCGGTTTGAAACGGCCTGGCACAGACACGGGATACAAAAGGGCTGCGAACTAATTATGTGTATCGGTCTCTGTGACACGCACACACACACATGCACACACACACACACACACACGCGCACGCACACAAACTTTAACACAGTTCCTCTGCCCCATAATCTCAGCAGACTGTGACCATTAGCATGTCTCAGTGATGTATAATAGATGATCGAAGTTCAGCGTGGTTCACTCAGATCTCGCTAAAAGCCTGAAGGGGGAGGATGAGGATGAGGATGAGGAAGAGGAGGGGATGGGAGGCGGGAGTTTGTT
>PIJE02000531.1:234300-239300 GCA_002895965.2 Coryphaenoides rupestris | reverse complement strand
TCATATGCCCTCCGGTGCCTCGGAGGCCGGGACCCGGGCCGGACCTCGGAGGCCGGGACCCGGGCCGGACCTCGGAGGCCGGACCTCGGAGGCCGGACCTCGGAGGCCGGACCTCGGAGGCCGGACCTCGGAGGCCGGACCTCGGACCGGACCTCGGACCCGTGCCGGGACTCTCTCTGACCGAGACGACAGCGTTACCACGGACCACCGGAGGTCACAGCTCGTGCTCGAGTGCAGCTTTCTCTCTCTCTCTGTTACTGAGCGTGATTCACTCGTCATATTTTTGACATACTGAATATTTCGAGGTTGAAGATTCAGGAAGTTTCTTCGTCACGTCCACGGACAGTACAGGATGTGCGGTGAAATGAGAAAGTGTCGATGCCCAGCGGAGTGTGCCACAGACCAATACAAGCAACACCAATTGGAATGATCAGAATATCCACAATATTTGGAGTATTTACTGCAAAAAGAGCAGGAATGAGAAATATCCACAAATATACTTGGACATGTTTTGGACCCATTTCACCCTAGCAACCATCCAGAATACCCTAGCAACCATCCAGAACACCCAAGCAGCAACATACTGTATATCTACTGTATATACCATCCTAGCAGCCACAATTTCCTCTGAAGTTGTACTTTTTTTCAAGTTCTTATTAGTATTCATTATTCTCAAAATATTACCTGATTCAATATTATTGTCATATTTTGACAAGCATTTAGTGTGGGCGTGTGTCTGTGTCTATGTGTGTGTGTGTGTGTGTGTGTGTGTGTGTGTGTGTGTGTGTGTGTGTGTGTGTGTGTGTGTGTGTGTGTGTGTGTGTGTGTGTGTGTGTGTGTGTGTGTGTGTGTGAGGTCGAGTTGGCAAGGCGAGGAAGCCACTTCCCCACTTCCTGTCCGATAAGCATCCTGATTTATTTTCCCCAATTTTTTTTCATTTTTCTGTGGCTCCGAGGGGAACGTGGCGAAAAAAACAGACTTCAAAGATTTTCAAATCCAGTGGTCTCACCGATGTATTATTAATGTATCTGCACGTGTGTGTGTGTGTGTGTGTGTGTGTGTGTGTGTGGTGTCACACACACACACACACACACACCACACACACCACTCTCTCTCTCACAACACACACCTCTTCTCTCTCCTCTCTCTCTTTCACACACTCTCTCTCTCACACACACAACACACACCACACTCTCTTCCGCCTCTCTATCTATCTATCTGTCTATCTATCTCTCCCTCCCCTCTCTCTCTCTCTCTCTCTCTTTCCCCCCCTCTCTCTCTCTCTCTCTCTCTCTCTCTCTCTCTCTCTCTCTCTGGTATGTGTTATAATGTCAGTACTTCATGGGTGTGACGTTGTGCTTCAGCCTGGATTACAGATCCTGTGAGGTTGGTGATTGACAGCTGAGTTGAGCTGGACAAACGTTCAAACGGCTCAGAATGTCGACACAAAGTTTACATTGAAATCGAAACCGCCGATCAAATGACAAATAATAAGATAAAGAAAGTCACATTTCAACCTCATAAAAGTTTCCGGAGAAACGCAGCTTTTGATTTGATTTTGATCCGACTCGATGCCGTGTCTTTTAGAACTTGTTCCTGGATATTTCATTTGCCTCTATTTGATTTAGACGATATTAATGTAATCTCCAGCGGTGTTCTGTATCGGTTCACTTTCACTGAAACGCTACGAAACTCCCGTTGGCTCAACCGGCCGAACCTCTCAGAAACAGAAAGTAACTTAGACAAGGACCTCGTATTCACACACTGTCTAGCGTGACGCTAACTGTCTGTCTAGCATGATGCTAACTGTCTAGTGTCTCCTCCACCTCCTCCACCACCACCACCACCAGCTCTCCTCCTCCGCCGTCCTCCACCACCAGCTCTCCTCCTCCGCCGTCCTCCACCACCAGCTCTCCTCCTCCTCCGCCGTCCTCCACCGGCATCCATCAGACTGCAGCCGTACCACGGAGCCGCTAGCCTCCCAGGAGGTTCACTAGATTAGAGGACCGGTCACGGCCTCGCCACAATAAGAGGGGAAAGGCCAACCCCATTTGTCTCAATGTTTGCAGATGGATTTTTCTATTTGGCTCAGATGAGACCTTTTCCATAACACCGCAATGTTTCTTTAATGGTAAATGCACAGTCGGCAGTATACGACACCGAGGTCAAAGATTGGAACCTTTCCTCAGCGATGGCGTGATGGCGTCCGTCACCTCGATACCCGACAGTCCACACGCCACCCGACTCTTACTGAACGAGACCGCTCAACGTCTGGGAGAACCTCAATGAGTCCGTTTTTTCAGCTTCACTCCAGCAGATACAAAGTGATTGGCGTTCCCCACCGTCTGCATTTAGATTTCCTCGTGGAAATAATAATTGAAAAAGAACTGGAGACAATATCAACGGTATTATAAAAGAGTAAAGGTTACAATGGAAAGAGACAAAGGCAAACAGATAGAGCCGGGATCCAGCAGTCCCGCTGTGTTATAGCGGCACAGCGTCTGGGCAGGAAACCAATAACCCGAAGGGGAGGAGTTACACATTGTTTCCTGTTTCCTGTTTCGTGACGCAGATATTCTGTTGAAGACCTCGTTTGCGTCGGTGGACGAAGCGTTCTGAAGGCTCCGGTCTACACGGCGATGGTCTGAAACCTTCACAGACTCCTTTGTGTCAGTTCTATGAATATTCCAAAAGAGTGATTTTTGCCGATATAGCAGATACCTGTCCGGAATTTTAATCAAGTCTGAGAGCAAGACATAATAATAATAAAAAGAAGAAGAATTTCCCTTTGCCAAAAACACCGCCAGCCAAGGTAGCTGTTGGCACGATTTAAAAAGCAAAAACAGATCAAAAGTGAAGCATTCACTTTATAAACATGTCTGCACCGCGCCTTCATCACTCAACAGCATCGACTGTTTCCATGGACACAGAACAACCGGGAGAAACAGGAGCAGATCCTTCTCCTGGGGCAGGAAGCTCCAGGAGTCCAACACACACACACACACACACAGTGCGGCCTCCCGGTTCCCAGGCACTTATTGTCCGCGGCGGTTTTCGGGCCGACGGCAATCATGCAAACGAGCGAGCGAGTCGTGTCCCAGGAGGACGTGCAGCTCTGGGGGACACCTGGAGAAGCCTCGCGTCTGTCCTTCTGACGGCCGGCCGCGAGCCGTCTTGTAGCTGCAGGACGCAGCAAGAACGGCGACGGTAGACCAACCCCCAGCCATTGAACACGTTAGTCATGTGACCGTTCGGAAAGCGCTGATTGGTTGTTAGTATGACTGCTTATTAACCAAGCAATTCTGACGTCATTTAGAGACAACATTTGAAGCGTCTAAGAATCTGGAATTCCTTCTCATCACTGACCACTTTGGCCGTAAGGGATCTGTGTCGCCCAACGACACAAATAAATATACATAACACTCATAATAACATAATACAACTAATATATAACAACAGCAATAATACTAGCAGCTACAGACAGATCTTCTTTATACATTCGGGGACTTGGGAGCGCGCTTAGACATCACTTCATCCCTTCCTCCCTCCCGGCTAAACCGATGTTCACAGACGAGCGGTATGATCAAGGTTTATGTTCTTGGCCTTTCTGGGTCGAGATTATGAATCAAGAAGTAAGACGTCGGTTTCTTTCCTTCAGACGACGCTGCAACCTGTGTTCCCAGTGTTTTAGGATCCTGCTCTGGCAAATGATCACAAAATCAATGGGTTCCAGACACAGACTCCGGCGCTTCTCGCTGCCAAAAAGAGCAGATTAGATATGCACTGTCCTTCCCAGTTGTTGAGTCAGGGACAACCAGGGACATATTGAAGATGCATCACCAGGGCAACCGGGTCTTCATCACTGCGACCGACAACAGTGTTCATCACTGACACACAACAGACTTGTCTGGAGTCTCTCCGGTCTCTCCCACAGAGACGTGTGAGTTGGATGCACGTGTGTTTGTACAGATCTATTTGTGAGACTTGTGTAAGATTGCAAGGTATTGAGTCAGTTCCTCTTTACACTGTGTGTGTGTGTGTGTGTGTGTGTGTGTGTGTGTGTGTGTGCGTGTGTGTGTGTGTGTGTGTGTGTGTGTGTGTGTGTGTGTGTGTGTGTGTGTGTGTGTGTGTGTGTGTGTGTGTGTGTGTGCGTGTGTGTGCGTGCGTGTGTGTGTGTGTGTGCACGTGTGTGTGTGTGTGTGTGTGTGTGTGTGCGTGTGTGTGTGTGTGTGTGTGTGCGTGTGGTGCGTGCGTGTGTGTGTGTGTGTGTGTGTGTGTGTGTGTGTGTGTGTGTGTGTGTGTGCGTGTGTGTGTGTGTGTGTGTGTGTGTGTGTGTGTGTGTGTGTGTGTGTGTGTGTGTGTGTGTGTGTGTGTGTGTGTGTGTGTACGTGTGTGTGTGTGTGTGTGTGTGTGTGTGTGTGTGTGTGTGTGTGTGTGTGTGTGTGTGTGTGTGTGTGTGTGTGTGTGTGTGTGTGTGTGTGTGTGTGCGTGTGTGTGTGTGTGTGTGCGTGTGTGTGTGTGTGTGTGTGTACGTGTGTGTGTCATCATCTGTGTACTATTGTACCACTTTGGGTAGCATGTATAGCATAGCGCTATCCAAACGGTATCTCTTCACTTGCACCAAATATTTCCTTGTTGCATTTTGTTGTGTGTACTGTGAACTTATCTTCAATACAACGCAGTATCGAGGCGCTTGAAAATATATTTATACAACTCTCTCTTCTCGTCAACGACGGAACACTTCACACAGAGCCACTTCAAATGAGCGGGAGAAGTCGTCTTAAGCCCGCGTCAGCAGTGGCAGCGACAAACAAAAAACACAAATAACTCCGGATCCGCCCCCTAACTCCCACCGAGGGCTTTCAGCCGCCGCGGTGAGCCGAGCCGAGCCGAGCCGCTCTCCTGTCAGACGCCCTCCACCTCGCGTGGAGCCCTGGGTCTCCGCCAGGCTCCTTCCAACAACGTCGGCGGTTCCTTTGTTGTTGTAAGACGAACGGAAT
>PIJE02000531.1:206800-229300 GCA_002895965.2 Coryphaenoides rupestris | reverse complement strand
AGTTTAGCACGGGCAACACCATTAACCCCGGGCCCTTTGGTTGGGGATGGTCCAAACATTGACCCTCGGGACGAAATCGATCAACGCACTTGATGAGATGTACTGTAGGCCGCGACAGAGTCTGTGTATTCACCAATGTCCCCATTCGCTGCAACACAGAACCGCAATGAGGAACATACAGTAGATAGTGAACCAGTTTGACGGAAACATGACAACAAACCGACCGTGTTTCCTTTAGAGAACATTGCAGAGGACACTGAACACACCGAGCCACTGACACTGTGTCCTGTGACTGACAGGACAGCGACAGTACTTTGACATGAGAGACGCTCACTAGCTTCAGTATCCGTCCGCAACGCATACATAAATACTTTCTGTATACTTATAAATAAAACATGATCAGTAGGATCAATAATGCATCGTGTTAACTTGTTGTCCTCAGGTCCAGGGTGTGTGTGTGTGTGTGTGTGTGTGTGTGTGCATACACAAAAACTGCTGACATGGGCAAAACAACAACTTTGAATGTCTGAGGGAAAGGGATTACATCATTAGCCTTTGAGTGTGTCTGTATGTGTGTGTGCGGGTGTGTGTTTGTGTGTAGGTGTGTGTGTGTGTGTGTGTGTTTTGTACAACATGTGCGCTTCAGGGACTGCGGTGGCTGTATATTTGGAGACACACAGTTGCCAATTGTTTTCCCCGCAGCAATACACAAACGCGAACACAACAAAATAAGCTTTTGACGAATTAATTCAGCCGTTAAATTACCCACAAATCACAAGGACATTGTAGGTTGTTTCATTTGTTGTTCAGCGGGGACGTGTGGGTTTGAGTCGTGGTTAATAATGTAGAACTGGGCAACTTGTGTGGCAACTTTCTGCATCTTGGGACCCAAAAACACAAAGTCGGTGTCCGTGGGACCGAACCACCAAACTGTGGAGTCACTGATCCGTTCAGATCACCGATACCGGTACCGATGTGGTACTGGTACCGGCGTGTGCTACCGGTACGCATCGGTTGACCTTTACTCCGGTAATGTCATCTCATACAGAATGTGCTGATAATGTGTCATTCTAGTTATTCAACTTTTCCTCTTTATTCTCAAAATTACAACTCTGTTCTCATAAGTTTATCACTTCATTCTATTTTTTTCTCTTTCCTTTCATTCATTTGGAACTGAGGCCCTCTGTGGTCCGGACATACGTCATTTCCACAGGAAAGGGATTTCGCCAAATGTTTTAAACACTTAAGCCACTCCATGTAATCACACAAGACGCAGTGTTAAGTATTCACCTCATGAGTCATTGAATAAGTATCTGCTTTATACCACGAAGCTGAGAGAGGTTCATGAATGAATGATTCATGGTTCAGGTTACACACTTTCTGCCGCTTCAAAACTTCCAGGACCCACCAGAAAGTGCAGAGGATATATATAAATATATATATATATATATATATATATATAATGATCCAGATAGAAAGCACTAAAATGCCTTTCAGGAGACAGGAACAAATGATTGCAGCAACACATGGGCACAGCCTTGGATGACATGCCTGGAAATATGGTTAGAAATGAGACTCTGGCGCCCTCTGCTGGAGGGACGTAAAACAGACACGTGTGTGTGTGTGTGCGCATCACTTGCCAGATAAGGTCAAGTGTTTGAACCCAGAGTGACACGAAACCCCCATACTGTCACTTCTTTTTTTTTTTTTTTAGAAACACTCAAAGACATGGGATGTTGGATTCAGATTTTTTAATAGAAAAACTAACTATTGAGACAGTTAACATTCACTCATAACCAAGTCGTAAGCCTCACAGACCCTTTCATCAGCATCACATTACAGTCGCTGGCTCAGCTTCTGGCACTCAAGACGTCGTACATGGCAACCCAACTTCCTCAGAGGGTCGGGGGAGAAGTCAACAAATTGGTGTGAAGACGGCCACAAGGAAAGGGTTCATTTTAAGGCCTCGCCTGATCAATGCGCTCGACTGTTTAGTGGGAGTTGGGAGGTGAGTGGGGGGGGGGCGGGACAGGATGGATGCTTGACCCGATCTGCAGTCGTCGGACAAGTTGGGTTAGCGGTCGAACAGGAAGTGGGCCGCCGTATCGAGGGGAAAACTACCCAGACGTTCTGAGATCAAAAGTAACATTTATACGTCTATATATATATATATATATAATATATATATATATAGTCCAACAAAGAGCTGATGTTGAACGCGTTCAGAAGGGGGGGGAGGGGGCGTTTCACACCCACAAATCGAGGCTCGTGTGTCGGCCTCTCGGTCAGGGAGTCCTCATCGGGGACCTGCCGACGCCGGTCGGCGGCGCAGAGACCGTTATATCCGAGATGAGATGAGATGGGTAGGGGGGGGGGGGGGGGGGGTGGTAACACGGCCGAGCCTCAACACCCGGCCACCGCCTTGCTCCGCTCCCAACAAGCACCTAAATCGGCTGCGTTCACGGGTGGTCGGAGCAGTCGGTGAATCAGTCATTCGGTCAAGAGCAGACCCTGACTGCCCCGCCTCCAGGTACAACAGGCCTACGAGACCAGTCTCACTCTCACACACACACTCACTCTCTCCCACACACACTCGTGCTGGACATAGGAAGGGTTGTGCGACGACTGAAATCAAAATAAAACGACAAATCTAAATAAAAACACACACACACACACAGAGTAAAGACAAGAAGATATATATCGTTATTCTGTTTTGACAATTAAATTACAAACCGCGCCGGTCTCCCCTCGTGTGGCGGAAACGTACGTGAACATTATTTGACTTTTGACTACGCAGTGTTTCTTTTATCCCAGCGTACATATTTATACAAGAATGACTAAGAATGCGGCTTGTCGCTCGGGGTGAGGGGTCACGCGGTCACCCCCCACCCCTCCTCCCCCCCCCCCATTAGTCTTTGTTGCTCGGTCCTCCCTGCATTCATGACAACCACGCGTCATGTGGTGAGGGGAGGGGCCCGTTACTGCTGGCCCTCCTTCTTCTTCTCTCCCTCTGAAGAAGAGGAAGAAGAGGAGGAGGAGCCACCATCGCCGCCGCCGCCGCCACCGCCACCGCCGCTTTCACGCTCCGCCGCCATCTAGAGGGAGGAGGAGGAGGAGCGTGATTACAAAATTATTTCAATTTCATTTGGTCAAAATGATGTCATAACAAAACTTCTAAATCGTCGCGATTACAATCGCCACAGTGACATCACAAGTGGGAGTTGTCCTCCCAGAAGTGCGATGACTGGATCAGACTCCCAGCCGACCCGGTGGACTGTGCCAATTGGTCGGCCGATCTAGACGGCAGTGTGCTTCCAAGTGGACGCTCCCACTTGTGATGTCACAGTGGGGGAGGGTGTGCAGAACAGGCAACTCAAGGGGTGGCTACCTTCTTGTAGGCCATCTCGAACAGCTTGAGGGAGGCCTGCTGCAGGGAGCTGGCCGCCTGCTTGATGTTCTCGCCGGTCTCAGTGTCCTTGTTGGCCAGCAGGTCGCGAACCTTCACGATCTCCTCCTTCAGCTTGGCGTACTGGGGAGACGGAAGCAGCAGTCGACCACAGATGAGATTCAATATTGAATACGTTCAGGATTCAGATTGGAGCCGTTCAGCAGACCGGTTATACAACTATTGCTCAGAGTTGATCTGTACGACGAACAAAAAGTATGATCACAGTCAAGCATCAACTCAAAAGATTATAGGAGACATTTAGTAGTATTTAGCTAGTAAGGATCCAAGAGGAGATGGGATGAGTGGGAGTAGCTTAGGGAGGGGAGGAGAGGAAGCGGACTCCGGTATCTCTACCTCATCAGCAGGAAGCTGGTCCTTGAACTCCTCCATTTTGGATTCTGTGTCGTGGACGATGCCCTCGGCCGTGTTGACCGCCTCCACGCGTTCCTGGTTTAAAAAAAAAAAACGACAACAATTCACAAACAACAACAACAACAACAACAGAGGCCAAACAACGTGAACCGGACGCCTCCTTGTTCCGAGACGGCCGCTCCCGCCCTACCTTACTCCTGCGGTCCTCCTCGGCGTACTTCTCCGCGTTCTTAATCATGTTCTCGATGTCGTCCTTGCTCAAGCCTCCGGACGACTGGATAACAACTACAGAGGAGAGAGGAGATCGCCGACGGTTACGACACGGGGCTTGTTTGAAACAGGGGGGAGAGGGAGAGGGGCGGGGGGTTGAGGTTAAGGGGCGAGAGACACTCACTCTGCTGCTCGCGGCCAGTGCCCTTGTCCTTGGCGGAGACGTGCACGATGCCGTTGGCGTCGATGTCGAACGTGACCTCCACCTGGGGCACGCCGCGGGGGGCCGGCGGGATGCCCACCAGGCTGAACTGGCCCAGCACCTTGTTGTCGGACGCCATCTCCCGCTCGCCCTGGCACACCTTGATCTCCACCTGGGTCTGGCCGTCCGCCGCCGTCGAGAACAACTGCGGCACGGGGGGGGAGGGGGGGTTACAGAGGATGCTTCAGGAGACAAGTCAAAGAACCAGCCGGCAGGGCCCTTGGGGGTGGGCAAGGCAGGGGCCTACCTGGCTCTTCTTGGTGGGGATGGTGGTGTTGCGGTTGATGAGCTTGGTGAAGACGCCGCCCAGCGTCTCGATGCCCAGCGACAGCGGCGTGACGTCCAGCAGCAGCACGTCCGTCACGTCGCCCGCCAGCACGCCGCCCTGGATGGATCGCCAATGGCCACCGCCTCGTCGGGGTTCACCGACTTGCTGGGGGCGCGGCCGAACAGCTCCTGCACCGTCTGCTGCACCTGAGGGGGGGCCACACAGACCGAGAGGGAGAGAGAGAGAGAACGAGAGGTGCTTGAGACTACATAGTGGGGTGCAGCTGATGCACTCAGTGGCTTAGTCGTGTCCATTTCCTTCAGGGACACCTCCACACTTACTTTAATGCAAACTTTAATGTTTTCATTCTTAACCCTGCTTTCTTGGCCAGCTTGCTCTTTAATATTATTTTTATCGAACTCAAGAGAAATTAAAACAAAGAATGTGCATGCCGGAAGAACAGACCCCAGCTCCCTGGGGCAGCAACACCTCACAGGACCAAAAGTACCAGCAGGTCAAAGTGTGGCGAGCGTGCATGTGGTCATTCATGTGAGCGTTCACGTGAGCGTGCACGTGAGCACTCCGGCCGTACCTTGGGCATGCGGCTCATGCCTCCCACCAGCAGCACCTCGCCGATGTCGCCCTTGGACACCTCGGCGTCCTGCAAGGCCTTCTGGCAGGGCGCCACGGTGCGGCGGATCAGGTCGGCCACGATGCCCTCGAACTGGGCGCGGCTCAGCTTCATGTTCAGGTGCTTGGGGCCCGAGGCGTCCATCGTCAGGTAGGGCAGGTTGATGTCCGTCTGGGGATGGTTTAGGGTTTAGAAACGGGTGTACGTGACCGTCCGCTTACCAGCGGGGGGCATCAGCCACACCAAAAGAATATTAGAAATATTATACTGCATTAAAGGACTCCCATTACAACACCAGGTGTGAGCCTGATTAGCCATTCCAAGCGGTTTGGTGCGGCAAAAACCGGTTGGAGTGGCCCCACTTGACATCACAAGTGGGAGTGTCACCTAGAAGTATGCTGAATAGATCAGCCTACCAGCCGACCCAGTGGACTGTAGCACAACTGGTAGCCTTTAAAGCACATCTGAACAAGAAACCGTCAAGTATGAAACGTGTCCATCCAAGTCATGCCATCCGGGGGCGCTTTCCCCCCCAAGTCGATCGATCGACTTGTCTGAAAATTATATCTCTACACGTGTAACTTCAACTCAAGCCACTAGAGGCTGCTCATGGGAAAACCTGCATAGTGCAGGCCGGCTTACTATTCAGAACATATCTTCGCTTTAAATGATCCTATTACGGCTTAAAAAAAAAATTGTTTATTCACAACATGTACTTCCTCATCCCTGCTCCTCCAGTATATTGGATATTGACCGGTGCAATGTATTACACGAACACACGGCTTCTCTTTATATTCAGGTTTCCAATTCTAAAATGAAGAGTTGATGTTAAAAACTAGGGATGCACCGATACCACTTTTTTTCAGACCGAGTACAAGTACAAGTACTTACATTTGGGTACTTGGTACTCCGTTAATTCGCGGTTCTGATGGGGGGGTTCTCCGTTAATTTGCGGTTCTGATGGGGGGGGGCTCCGTTAATTCGCGGTTCTGATGGGGGGGGGGCTCCGTTAATTCGCGGTTCTGATCTCATGCGATCTCTCGTTGCTATTAAACATCCATAAACGCCAACTCGGTTGCATCTCTTTATTTCAATATTCCTTGGCTAAGAATATTACAAGGTTAACGTTGCGTTGCCAAAGTGGTATCGGTGCGGTTGTATCGGAGTAGTTTAACGAGTACGAGTACGAGTACATGAGCACAGTATCGGACCGATACCGAATACTGGTATCGGTATCGGTGCATCCCTATTAAAAACCCAAATGTGGTTTTGGTTGTTTGGCCCCACACTAGGCTGGCCCCGCGGTAGGGTCACCGGGGCCAGTCACTCTCGCCGGGCCAGGCCCTGCGGGGCCTCGGAGGGCCGCGGGCTCTAGAACAGAACCCACGGCCCGGAGGCCCCATGCAGAACCTTCCTCTACCAGCTCTGTAACACTGAACCCGGGCACGGCCGGCCCGGACAGCTGACTTGGAGCTGGGTGTGTGTGTGTGTGTGAGTGTACTCGTTCATGTCACCTCACCATTTAGGACCGTGGACAGGTATTTCTATATTTAATCAATATTTAAAAGTGCAGACGTTTACAGTTCTGTGAGAGCAAACTATAATCAGTCAATTCTAGTTTATATGAATATTAAACGATCTTCAGAATTGTGTTAGGATTTATCATGCTTAAATTGTGATAACTTGGTAGTGGATGGGCGACAAACACACAAACACTTTATTGGGGTGCCTTAATAAAAAGTGCTTTATAAATAATATAAATGCAAGTGATTGTGACGACGGTCTCCTGGGACGTACCTGCAGGGCGGAGGACAGCTCACACTTGGCCTTCTCGGCCGCCTCACGGACTCTCTGCAGCGCCATGCTGTCCTTGGTCAGGTCCACGCCGGACTGGGAGGAGACAGAACACATTATCGTCATTACCATCACCACCATTGACCGCGTTAAACTAATCTATTGTGTCGGCTCTTGCGGCCTCCGCCTCACTAAGTTGTGACTCGAGTCCCGTCGAGCTCCAGTGCTCTTGTTGATGTGGTCGCTGATCAAAGTGTACGCAGTGCGTCCGTGTCAAAAGATGGACGCTTAGCCTCGAAAGACTTCACTAACGTCCCCTTTGTTTTCTGTTCTGGTTCTTTCCCAGCTAGTTAGTCAGTCAGTTATTAATTTGCCACATTTCATTGTGATGTTGAGTGGGTTAGTCAAACATTTCACCCGACTGTCAACAATGACGTAAATGTGTTTAGCCGTTATCTCGCACACCGCACACGCAGTGTCAGCCGGTTCAGGAGCGAACGCAACGAGGCACGGCACGACGCACCTCTCTCCTGAACTCCTTGACGATGTGCCG
Source organism: Coryphaenoides rupestris (assembly GCA_002895965.2). Lineage (NCBI taxonomy): Eukaryota > Metazoa > Chordata > Actinopteri > Gadiformes > Macrouridae > Coryphaenoides > Coryphaenoides rupestris. The sequence goes on along the minus strand of PIJE02000531.1, from coordinate 221,762 downwards.
CAGGAGGTGCTGGTCGAAGTCCTCTCCGCCCAGGAAGGTGTCCCCGTTGGTGGACTTCACCTCAAACACGCCCTTCTGGATCTCCAACACCGAGATGTCAAAGGTGCCACCGCCCAGATCGTACACGGCGATGCTGGGGAGGGGAGGACACAGAAAGGGGTCTTTATCAACAGCAAAAAATTAGGTTATCAAAGTGAGACGACATGGAAATTATCCTGCATTTATGGTCCATTGACCAAATTGTTGCGTTATCGTTTCAGCCCTATTAAAAACCTCAAGCGGTGTCAACTGAATGCATTTCAACACGAGCCCACCGGTACACCGAGTCATGGACCCTCCACTCACACTTTGTCCTGAGTCTTGTCCAGTCCGTAGGCCAGAGCGGCGGCCGTGGGCTCGTTGATCACACGCAGGACGTTCAGACCCGCGATCTGACCCGCGTCTTTGGTAGCCTGGAACAAACAAACAAACAAGAGGTAGCATGTCAATATTAAAACCACAACAACCTGGTGCATTTCCACCAATGTGTTTTGGTACTTTGGACTTCTACACCCAACACTGTCCCATCTGACCATAAGACCAAGGAAGATGCTCCTCACACCTGCGACTACCATCAAATATTGAATTGGTAGCTTACTCTCCCAGCCTGTTGATCAGCGTTGAGGTACTTGGCATTGTTCAGCATATTATATCTTCTTAGATGTTAGTAACATGCTTAGAATCACACGTCTTCTCTTATCACAGCTATTATGTTATAATGTATATATATTAGGGATGCACCGATACCGATACCAGTATTCGGTATCGGTCCGATACTGTGCTCATGTACTCGTACTCGTACTCGTTAAACTACTCCGATACAACCGCACCGATACCACTTTGGCAACGCAACGTTAACCTTGTAATATTCTTAGCCAAGGAATATTGAAATAAAGAGATGAGACCGAGTTGGCGTTTATGGATGTTTAATAGCAACTGCGCATGGTACCGAGCATGGGCGTAGAATTTAGTGGGGACGCTGGGGACATGTCCCCACCAATTAACGGAGCACCCCCCCCCCATCAGAACCGCAAATTAACAGCGCACCCCCCCACCATCAGGACGGCGAATTAACAGCGCACCCCCCCCATCCAGAACGGCGAATTAAACCAGCGCACCCCCCCCCCCATCAGAACGGCGAATTAACAGCGCACCCCCCCCCATTCAGAACGGCGAATTAACAGCGCACCCCCCCCCCATCAGAACGCGAATTAACAGCGCACCCCCCCCCCCATCAGAACCGCGAATTAACAGCGCACCCATCAGAACGGCGAATTAACAGCGCACCCCCCCCCCCCCCATCAGAACCGCGAATTAACAGCGCACCCCATCAGAACGGCGAATTAACGGAGCACCCCCCGCGCCTCACGGGAGCGTCATTGCGCATCCTTGGCGCAATATCTGTGATGTCCACCAATGTCCTAAACAACAACACGTCCTTGGTACCGAGTATCCGACTGACGTATGTTGGATGGTTCTGAATAGGTTACATTTCATTGAAATGTGGGCAGTGCCGTTATATTTGGTTTAATTGTTCCCACAGTCAGGAAAGTGGAGGAACAATCTGAGGAAAACATGTTTTCAAAGTCATTAGAACTGTAATGGTTTTATTAAGTACTCGGTATCGGTATTCGGTATCGGCAAGTACCCAATGACAGTACTTGTACTTGTACTCGGTCTGAAAAAAAGTGGTATCGGTGCATCCCTAATATATATCATATGTTCTTATCCCAGCTATTATGATATGTTTAGGACTTATATATATATGTTATACTGTATATATGATATTATCATATTGATAATGTTCTTATCCCAGCTATTCTATGATATGTGTATTACTGCTAAATATATCATATTATATTGTATACTGTATATATCATATTATGTTTCTACTCTTACATCCCAGCTATTATGATATGTTATACTGTATATATATCATATTATATGTTCTTATCCCAGCTATTATGATATGTTATACTGCATATATATCATATTATATGTTCTTATCCCAGCTATTATGCAGGCAACTTGGCAATTACGAAACTCGTTCTATTAGCATCGTAACTATGAATGTTCGAAACCTGCTCTATTCTTATCTTTATGTACCACAGTGATATATTACGGTCTCAACAAATGTACTCTTTGCAAGTCACTTTGGATAAAAGCGTCTGCCAAAAGCCGTAAATGTAAATTAAATGCGTACCTGTCTCTGGGAGTCGTTGAAGTAGGCGGGCACAGTGACCACTGCGTTCTTCACACTGTGTCCCAGATAGCCCTCTGCAACACAAGAGCATCAACCACCATTCAGGTTTTTATGACGAAGGAAAATCAAACGCAAACGCGACTCAAAAGCCTCGGCGTCTACCTGCAGTTTCCTTCATCTTCATCAAGATGAAGGCCCCGACCTGGCTGGGAGAGTACATCTTCCCGTGGGCCTCCACCCAGGCGTCTCCGTTGGACGCCCGAACAATCTTGTACGGAACGTTCTTCCTGTTTTTGACCAATAAAAGAAAGACGCGCCGTTTGATGAGGGAGGCGTCGTGAGAATCAAAGTCCCGTGAGGTGTGTGTGTGTGGTGGTGGGAGGAGCACTCACATGTCTTTCTGCACCTCGGGGTCGTCGAAGCGCCGGCCGATCAGCCTCTTGGTGGCGTACAGCGTGTTGTTGGGGTTGGTGACCGACTGCCGCTTGGCCGGCATGCCCACCAGCCGCTCGCCCTCCGCCGTGAAGGCAATGACCGACGGCGTGGTCCTGGCGCCCTCCGCGTTCTCCAGCACCTGGGAACCGGCCGCACGTAAAGGAGCGATTCTCCAACCACCACAACTCTACATGTTAGATATGTGTGCTGAAGGGGTCACCTTGGCCTGTTTCCCCTCCATGACGGCGACACAGGAGTTGGTGGTTCCCAGATCAATACCGATGACTGAGCCCTTGATGGCCTCGGACCTGTGACACACACACCGTTACAACCCACTGTCTGCTTGCAAGCCCATGCTGATAAACGGCTCATTATTAAGACCGCCGCCGTCCTGATTCTACTCACGCATAGTCCCTCCTGGAAAGGGTCCGCAAGACATCTGACTGGAGGCCATTCCAGCAAGCCTGGGAAACGACATTAAAACGGTTATAAACAGCAGCACTCCTCTCTACAGAGCCATCGTTGGCCAATATTGCGACATACAGTTATGGCGATTTGCAAAGAAACAAGCCCTGAACAATAGTCGACCTAAAACACAATTCAACCTCAGGTTGCATCAGCTTTCAACATGACCCCAGTGGACCAAACATTACAAATCACCGATTCGTTTAGAAGTGTATCCTGCTGGCGCTACACAAGTAAAAAGCAGGTCAAAAAATATCTTTCCACAAAACTAGTACTTTAGGACCATGTATTATACATTTAGGGTATTCGTTGCATCACTAACCAAGGCCAAATTGCCATCAAGACTATTTGGCCTTGGTTAGTGAGGCAACGAATACCCTAAATGTATAATACACGGTCCTTAACATCTCATAAAGCATAATTCAGCTTGGATTGCTTCCACAAAAGCACATTCCTTGATGGTAAAAACTAAGACAATAAAGCTGAATGGTGATTTTAGGGTAGAGGCGCAATTCGAAATGAACCCATGGACTCAATGGGAGTCAGAACCAACAAGGGAGAGAGAAATAAAGCATTTAATACAAAAGAACACCTTGTACAGCAACCAGGCTGACTATAAGCTCGTCAAGGTCACGTCCCTCCCCCACGTGAGAGGAGCAATTAATGAAACCAATTAACCAATCAATCAACCAATCAACGACACAAAAACAGCTGCGTGTTCATGTAGATAATAATATTCTAATATTAATAATCCTAAAAGTAATGTGCTTGTATAACCACGTGTCTCAGCTAAAACCACACACATCTACACGTTGATACAATAACAGATTAGCACGGCCAGCGTGTTAAATAATCACGTAGAAGACTATAACCTGCTATTTAAATAGTATTTTATTAGTATTCTTTAGTTAAGACGCAGGCAGCAGAGCTAGCATGTCCACCTAGCATGTAGCCGGCTTGCGTCAGCCGGCTACATGCTAGGCGAACATGCAACGTCTTAACTACAGTCGTGTACTACTACTTCATGTACTCATTAATTCACTGCTTCACTCGTGTACTACTACTTCTTCATGTACTACTTCGTGTACTTCACACACACGTTACCTTCTTGACGAGCGACGCCAGACTCCTGGAGGTCTGGGGAGCTGCGGAGGACAGGCTCCGGGCGACGCGCAGCATGCTGGCGGACTGACGAGCTAACGGGCTAACAGGCTAAGGAGCTAAGAAGCTAACGGGCTGACAAGCTGACAAGCTGACGGGCTAACACGTTAACAGGCTGACAAGCTAACGGGATGACAAGCTAGCTCAATGTACGCAACGTTCTGTCCGCAAAACGTGTCCTTGGGAGTTGTTGTGTTCGGCGCTGTGCTAAGCTAACGGGCTAGTTCAATGTCCGCAGCGCTCGTGCGTCCGCTTGTCAGCTCGAGGTCCTTCTGGAACCTTCAGCCTCGCGCCGCGCCTCCACGTGACGCGTTGACACCACGTGTGTCCCGCTCGTGACCAATGAGGGACCTTGACTCGAGGAATACGTGCATATTCATGAGGAGGGGGCGTGGCGTTGATGTGTACGCATACGTTACTGTTACGTCCACGCAGAGCATTATTGACGTCATGCATACATTAACTCTCCCATCCCTTCTAATCTGTCTCTCTTCCCACCCTCTATCTGGTCCTCTATCTGTCTCTCTCCTCTCTCCCACCCTCTTATCTTGGTCTCTCCCCCTCCCTACTATCTGTCTCCTCCTCTTCTGTCTCTCCCCTCCTCTAAATCTTCTCTCTCCTCTCTCGCACCCTCTGTCTTCTGTCTCTCTCGCTCTCTCCGCCACCCTCTATCTGTCTATCTGTCCTCTCTCCTCTCTCCACCCTATATCTGTTCTCCTCCTCCCCCGTCCCTCTATCTGTCTGTCTATCTGTCTCTCTCCTCTCCCCGTCCCTCTATCTGTCTGTCTATCTGTCTCTCTCCTCCCAAGCTCCCTCTATCTGTCTCTCTCCATCCCTCTATCTGTCTCTCTCCTCTCCCCCTCCCTCTATCAGTCTCTCTCCTCTCCCCCCCTCTATCTGTCTCTCTCCATCCCTCTATCTGTCTCTCTCCCTCCCTCTGTCTCTCTCCTCTCCCCTGTCTGTCTCTCCCCCTCCCTCTATCTGTCTCTCTCCGTCCCTCTATCTGTCTCTCTCCCTCCCTCTGTCTCTCTCCTCTCCCCCTGTCTGTCTCTCCCCCTCCCTCTATCTGTCTCTCTCTGTCCCTCTATCTGTCTCTCTCCCTCCCTCTGTCTCTCTCCTCTCCCCCTGTCTCTATCTGTCTCTCTCCATCCCTCTATCTGTCTCTCTCCTCTCTCCCTCCCTCTATCTGTCTCTCTCTGTCCCTCAGTCTCTCTCCTCTCCCCGTCTGTCTCTCCCCCTCTCTCTATCTGTCTCTCCCCCTCCCTCTATCTGTCTCTCTCCTCTCTCCCTCCCTCTATCTATCTCTCTCCGTCCCTCTGTCTCTCTCCTCTCCCCCTGTCTGTCTCTCCCCCTCCCTCTATCTGTCTCTCTCCGTCCCTCTGTCTCTCTCCTCTCCCCCTGTCTGTCTCTCTCCCTCCCTCTATCTGTCTCTCTCCCTCCCTCTATCTGTCTCTCCTCTCCCTCTGTCTCTCTGCTCTCCCCCTGTCTGTCTCTCCACCTCCCTCTATCTGTCTCTCTCCCTCCCTTTATCTGTCTCTCCTCTCTCCCTCCCTCTATCTGTCTCTCTCCCTCCCTCTATCTCTCTCCCTCCCTCTATCTGTCTCTCCCCCTCCCTCTATCTGTCTCTCTCCTCTCTCCCTCCCTCTATCTGTCTCTCCTCTCTCCCTCTATCTGTCTTTCTCCTCTCTCCCTCCCTCTATCTGTCTCTCTCCCTCCATGTCTCCCTCGTCCCCTGCCTCTCCGTCTCCCCCTGGTTAGGTCAGAGAGTCTGGGGGGTGTTCTACTGTGGAGACCCGGAGGTCCCTGCTGGAAGAGACTTTGGACACGAGACGGATGAAGACGAGGCCCTATGACCCTATAATACAGAAATAAATCCCAGCTGACCCCAGCGCAGGTATTCCCCTGTCCTGAGACTCGTGTCCTCCCATTGGTCGCAGCCTCCTCTCAAGAGCCAATCAGAGCCTCCCCAGGAACCGTCCAAAAGACGAGAGTCCAGCAGATGGAGCCAGAGGACGCTCCTGTCAGCAGTGTGGGGAAACCTTGAGACAATCTGGTGATCTGAAGAGACTCCAGCGTAAAACTAAAAATCACCAATCTATACACACGCACGCACACACACACACACACACACACCGTATATTATGAAAATAGTTCTGTACATATCCTGTTATTGAGGTTGTTATGTTCCTGTTATTACTGTCTAATCATCACTTCCACTTCCACAGATATATTCTGTCCTTTGTATATTCCAGTGATTCCAGTATGTGCCCCCACACACACACACACACACACACACACACACACAATAATACATAAAATACATACTTGGAACAACATTATTGGAGGAATGTTGAATATTGAATGTCTACATGTTAAGGTGTGATATCAACAAATGACCTCTAGGTTGTTGTTGTTGTTGTCTTTGTTGTGGACTCATCCTGGCACAGCCTGGCTCCGGCGCTGCTGCAGGACAGGAGGCACTAATTAAATAAATTAGCACTAATTAAATAAGTCATGTTGTAGTGTTGGCACATTCGCAGGAATTTTTTCAGACTAATTTGATTATACAAAAAACTGCCGGACTGGGACCATTCTTCAGCCATTCATATATATCATGTTAAGTGTTGTTGTTGTTGTTGTTTCGTGAAGGTTTTTGTTGTTTTGTTTGTGTTTATTTATCCCATTATTTCCTCACATTAATCCCAGCCCCTTGTTTGTGTAAATGGGCAAGAACCTGACTCCACAGAGATTCAGTTGTTAATCTAACATTAGTCATATTCTGTAGTGGAATAATACAAGTAAAGTTTAGGGGGATTATATTCGAATGCAGTGGTTCTCAAAGTGGGGTCCCCGGGCCCCTGGGGGTCCACGACCCATAGCCAGGGGGTCCGCCAAATAATTAGCTATAAATTGTAAAATTGTGCTGAATCATAGGGGTTGCATAGAATAGTCGACGACGTCTTCACTGCTCATGGTTATTCTAGGATATGTAAGGTGATCATTATGAGACGTCTTCACTGCTCATGGTTATTCTAGGATATGTAAGGTGATCATTATGAGACGTCTTCACTGATCATGGTTATTATAGGATATGCGGGTTTTGGTTGGGCTGCGGGTCGGGTTCTGCGGGTTGCGGGTGTGGGGGGCGGTGGCAGGTCTTGAAAATCAGACCTGTGCAGGAACTAATTTTCAGTTAAATATTTGTTACAATATAAAAGGATGTTCTCTTATTTTGTTGTGGCGGCGTGGATTGCACATGCTTTGAGTTGTAAACCTAGGCTATATAATTGCTGATGTGTGTGACCTACGTGTGTGTGTGTGAGTGTGTGTGCGTGGCGTGTGTGATGATCATCGACGACTAGTTTAATGTATCATTAAAAAGTGCACATCTACAGACGGGGACCATTTGCGGCAATAAAACCAGCATATTGTGTCCATTACTCCCGCCCATGTTAGCTTTGGGCCAACAGAAACTCTGATATGATTGTGACACATCACGTGTGACACGTCAATCAAATGCAATTTGAATAAAATGACCCTCTGTTTAAAAGTATATAAGTTGTAATGTGTGTCTGTTTATTATTATGAAACAGGTCTGAAGTATTTAGGTTGAAAAGTTTTAGAATACAAATAGCTCCCATGGCATCTAAGAGTACAATTTTATGAGGGGGTCCTTGGAAAAACTGTCTCCCCTCCCTGGCCCCAAAAATTTGAGAACCCCTGTTCTAATGTGTGTGTGTGTGTGTGTGTGTGTGTGTGTGTGTGTGTGTGTGTGTGTGTGTTTAGAGAGCCTGACACAAAGCCCTGCTCTGTCACACCTCCCCTCCCCTCCCCTCCTCCACCCCACGTGGGACCTGTGGGACTCAACTGTGGGGAGTGGTAGAGTCTCAACTCAACTCAACTCAACTCAACTCAACTCAACCAGACCACCAGTCATTCCTGGACAATGGCCCCTCTTCAGCTCCATGACCCTCTGGTCAGGCAGAGGGGAGGAGCCTAAGTTAAGATAAGATAAGATAGAACTTTAGTAATCCCGAAGGAAATTCTTGTGCCAGGTTGGATAGCAATACAGTCCAACAAAACAATACCTCCGTGGGGCCCCACAGAGCCAGAGGGTCCTTCCTGCCAGGGGTCATCAGACGTTTCAATGGGTCCTTGGAATTTTAATGAAGGGGGTGTGCTCATTCAGGCACATTCCACCCGGGACAACAGAGATTCAGTTTTCAAGCTTTCCAAATGTTAAGTTCAGTATATAAAGTAATGGCACGCATAAAAGACCATGATGGGTATTTGTTTCAGTTACTTAGAGTTAGTTACCATTTTTGACTGGCTGTAAATTTGGAAATCTGTTATATTATTTTGTATTATTCTACTGTTTATGTCTCGATTGTTTTATTCTATTGCTATGCAACCTGGCACAAGAATTCCCTTGGGATCAATAAAGTTCTATCTCATCTTATCTTAATTATTACCTTTCATCAACATGTGCAATACTATCTCTCACTACTACTGCTGTCATGGAAAAAGTATAGGGCCTTTTCCCCAAGGGCATAATGTTCCTTGGATAGGTTGTCTTTACGTTTGAGAAACCTTAGCTCTGCATTATCATTAACGCGACTCCCTCCTTGACATTGTTATTAAGATAAGCAGCTGGGGTGGGCGTTGATTAACCCGTAAATGTTTATACAGGGGAGGGGAATCTCTGATGGTTTTCATAAGAAACCAAGTCTTGTCAATGCACAAACTCTGGGGGTGAAAAGAGGCGTGAAACCCCCTTTATTCCATTCATTGCTCATTCTGGTAGAGAGGAGCCTGATGCCATGCATGCATTAAATACTATTGTGTCTGCTTTAGTTTAGAGATCTCACATTTGCCCGAGACGCAATTATTCTATCGGAGAATTGCAACGACACTTCCCAATACCATTACCAACTTGTTTTGCTGACTGAATATCTGACCTATATTTTTACATTTAGCCTCAATGTAAATTTGTAAATCTGTTATATTATTTTTTAGTATTCTACTGTTTATTTCTCTATTGTTTTTATTCTATTGCTATGCAACCTGGCACACACTTTTTTATTTTTTTATTATTATTATTTTATTTAATTCTTCTTTATTTTATTGTATTCTTTTATATAATCTTGTATTAAATGACAGCAATGAAAACTCAATAAAATTAATTCCTCTCAGCTTTGCAAGAAGAAATCAACCATTTTATCATGATGGTTTACTCTTCATTGAGGGCCACAGTCTCCTGCGAGGCCCCCCCCCCTCAATCACTCAGGGCCCCGCCTCCAGCGACGTGATTGGTCCAAATAAACCCCGTGGCGACTATGAGAGCCTCAGCCCCGCAGACACACGACCACACCGTCTCACACCTGCTACCGTAACTCACCTAGCAGCCGCGCCGCTACCGGAGTCCGTCTCACACCTGCCTACCGTAACTCACCTAGCAGCCGCGCCGTTACCGGAGTCCGTCTCACACCTGCCTACCGTAACTCACCTAGCAGCCGCGCCGTTACCGTAGTCCGCCTCACACCTGCCTACCGTAAGTCATCTAGCAGCCGCGCCTTTACCGGAGTACGTCTCACACCTGCCTACCGTAAGTCATCTAGCAGCCGCGCCGTTACCGTAACTCACCTAGCAGCCGCGCCGTTACCGTACCGTCCGTCTCACGCCTGCTTACCGTAACTCATGTAGCAGCCGCGCCGTTACCCTAACTCACCTAAGAGCTGCCAGCCATGCGCACCTGGAGCGCACCCGTGCGCCTCCTCCTCCTCCTCCTCTTCGCGCCGCTCGCCCTGACGCTGCGGGGGGTGCGCGGGACCGAAGGCCGCGCGCTGCTCGTGCTCCTGATCGACGGCTTCCGCTTCGACTACATGGACGACGCGCGCGCGCTGCCGGGGCTGCGCGCGCTCGCGGAGAGCGGCGTGCGCGTGGAATACATGACGCCCGACTTCCCGAGTCTCTCGTATCCGAACTACTACTCCCTGATGACAGGTCTGTCTGTCTGTCTGAGTGTCTGTCTGTCTCTGTCTGAGTGTCTGTCTGTCTCTCTGTCTGTCTCTCTGTCTGTCTGTCTGAACTCACAACTCACACTCATGTATAAATTCCCACAGATTGTATTCATTCCTTCATATATTCATACATACCAGCGGGTACAATAAGTATTGAACACGTCACCATGTTTCTCAGTCAATATATTTCTAAAGGTGATATTGACATGAAATGTTCACCAGATGTCGGTAACAACTCAAGTAATCCACACATGCAAAGAAATCAAAACAAATAAGTTCAGAAATGAAGTTATGTGTAATAAAATGGAATGACACAGGGAAAAAAAAGTACGCTTGCTGACATTTATTTAATACTTCGTACAAAAGCCTTTGTTGGTCATGACAGCTTCAAGACGCCTCCTGTATGGAGCATGCGTTGCTCAGGTGTGATGTTGGCCCATTCTTCCACACAAACAGTCTTCAAATCTTGAAGGTTCCGTGGGCCTCTTCTATGAACTCTGATCTTTAGTTCTTTCCATAGATTTTCTATTGGATTCAAGTCAGGTGATTGGCTGGGCCATTCTAGCAGCTTTATTTTCTTTCTCTGAAATCAATTGAGAGTTTCCTTGGCTGTGTGTTTGGGATCAATGTCTTGCTGAAATGTCCACCCTCGTTTCATCTTCATCATCCTGGTAGATGGCAATAGAGTTTTATCAAGAATGTCTCGGTAAATTTTTCCATTCATCCTTCCTTCAATTAAATGAAGTTTGCCAGTACCAGCCCCACACCATGATGTTCCCACCTCCAAACTTCACTGTTGTATGGTGTTTTTGGGGTGATGTGCAGTGTAATGGGAAAAGTTCATATAAGGCCTTTCTTTCAGCTGGCATTATGTTCCTTGAATAGATTATCATTATGACAGACAAACTGTCCACAACTGGCAACTGCTTATCTTTATGACCAGTCATAAAGATAAGCAGCTGGGGTGAGGGTTGGTTGACCGTTAAGATTGTCATTATCACAGACAAACTGTCCACAACTGGCATTAGCGTGACTACTTCTTTGACCAGTCATAAAGGTAAGCAGCTGGGGTGAGGGTTGGTTGACCGTTAAGATTATCATTATCACAGACAAACTGTCCACAACTCTTTATGACCAGTCATAAAGATAAGCAGCTGGCGTGAGGGTTGGTTGACCGTTAAACCCCCTCACTTCTCCTATACCATGAGTGGGGTGAAAAGTGTGTTTAAAAGGGACAGGTGAATATCTGTTCTGGACTCACTCTGCTAGAGAGGAGTCTGGTGAATGCATTCATTAAAATACTCTTAATTTCTACAAGTATTGTGTTTACTTCAGTTTGAAGATCTCATTGCCCTAGATGCAATTATTGAATTGCCACGACAGCAGTGCCCTTTGACCTCCAAACATGGTGTGTATTATGGCATCCAAAGAGTTCAATTTTGGTCTCATCTGACCAGACTCTATTCTCCCAGTATTTCACAGGCTTGTCTAAATGTTGCGCAACAAACTTTAAACGAGCTCAACGTGCCTTTTCTTCAGCAATGGAGTCTTGCGCGGTGAGCGTGCATACAGGCCACGGCGGTTGAATGCATTACTTCTTTGAAACAGTTGTACCTGCTAATTCCAGGTCTTTCTGAATCTCTCCACAAGTGGTCCTTGGCTCTTGGACAACTCTTCTGATAATTATTTTCACTCCTCTGTCAGAAATCCTGCGAGGAGCACCCGGTCGTGGCCGGTTTATGGTGAAGTTATGTTCTTTCCACTTCTGGATTATGGCCCCAACAGTGCTCACTGGAACATTCAGAAGTTTGGAAATCCTTCTGTAACCAATAGCCATCAGTATGTTTTGCAACAATAAGGTTGTGAAGGTCTTGGTAATGAGACACCTTTTTTAGGCCAACCAGCTGATATTAATTTGCACACTGACAAGGAGCAGGATTGCTTTCTACTTACTGATGGATTTCAGCTGGTGTCTTGGCTTTCCATGCCTTTTTGCACCTTCCTTTCTTCATGTGTTCAATACTTTTTCTCTGTCATTTCACATTATTACACATAACTTAATTTATGGACATCTATGGTTTGATTTCTTTGCATGTGTGGATTACTTGGGTTGTTACCGACATCTGGTGAAAACACAAAGAATGGAAGAGAAGTAAAGTTGAGAGGAGAACAGAGAGAAACAATAAGACAATTACATCACTGTCATCATCATGGCAACTGAGAGAGAGACTCAGAGAGAGAGAGCGAGATAGAGAGACTATAACGACCACTATGCCAACACAGCAGCAGGTCCCGGGGCCAACATGACGCAGGCCACAGAGGCCTCTTGTGTTGTGCTGACGGAGGGCTTTAGGCAGGTGGCCTCGCATTTGTCTCGACCGGTCAACCGCTTAATTCACTCAGCGCCGCAGATCGCCCGACCACAGAGACACACACACACACAAGTTTCAAGTTTCAAGTATTTTATTGTAACTTCACAATTTACACGTGAGTATAAACAGTGAGTTAAAAACTTTTTGTGCAAAACGCCCGACAGCCGACAGTAATTATAAAGAACACAAAATAGAGAAAAACTACAAAATAGAACTATAAATAGAATTCTATATAAAATACGTAAATGAAATCTAAAATGAAATGGAATATACAGTAAAATATCCATACACATATAAATCGATGTACTAAAATATACATTGTTATATGCTGTATGCTGACATTCACAGAATGTCACGGGATACCTTCCCAGACAGTCGACACAACACTAGCACCAGCAGTTGGCACCAGGACTAGCACTAACACCAGCACCAGCACTAGCAGTAACACTAGCACCAGGACCAGCACTAGCAGTAACACCAGCACAGCACTAGCACCAACACTTAGCACTAGCATTTAGACATTGATGCCGAACTTGTTCAGCAGCCTGATGGCCTGACTGTGGAAGCTGTCTCTGAGTCTGCTCGTCACTTGATACTGCGGTATCGCCTGCCTGACGGTAGGAGTGTGTACAGTTCGTGGCTGGGGTGGTTGTTGTCTTTAATAATCCGTTTGGCCTTGGCCACACACACCGCCCTGCCCACGGCATCTTCACTCTCGTACGGCCGCATATTTCGCTGACTTCACAACATGCCTTCACGTTGACTCCAAAGTCCAGCCACGGGCCTTTATAACCACAGAGGGGTCACGGGAGGTGAACGCGGAACGCCGGCGGAGGATTAACAGACGTAGTTCAGTCATTTCGCAACGTCGACCCATAAAGATCTCGTCCTGTTGAATATTAGCTCGATCCCATCTCTAGCAGGACACTTTTATAGGAATGATTTTATGTCTGAACACGGGTTTTAGCGTTTTCATTTATAACTAAAATAATAAAATGACTTACTTCAGCTGCATGGATGCTTGAATACTTGGTAATACTTAAAGGCTTCGCTTTGAAGCTCTAATCATTGGTTTTTACATTATTTTTATTGATCTATTCAATTTCTAAATGTAGCTGTTGCTGTGTAAAGCACTGTAACTCACAGCTCTGTGGTGAGGGCCTGATTGGTACCTGGACGTGCAATGTGTGTGACGGTCGTTGTGAAGTACCAGGCTGCCTCGTTTGTTCTGAGACAAAAGGCATTGTGTGCTGCTCAGTTGCTGTAGCCAGTACCAGCACCAGTACCAGTACCAGTGCCAGGACCCATGCAGAAAGAACATTTGCGAGCAACACATTTTTTTCTGCGATGGTGCGGAGAGACAGAGAGAGCCACAGCAAGAGAGAGAGGCTAGTGTAGTAAAAACTTAAAATAACCCAAACATGTAATGTGTGCGTTGACTAGGGTGACACTGTTACATCAGGTTTCAGGGTCGTGTTTTGTTCTTTAAAACAAAAATATCTTCGTTAACGTCAGCCGCGTGCGTCCTTGTGGTTAATCCTGCGTCCTTGTGGTTAATCCTGCGTCCTTGTGTCGTGTCGTGTCGCCTCGTCTCTCAGGCCGTAACTGTGACACCCACCAGATGACGGGCAACTACATGTTCGACGAGGTGTCCATGAAGGAGTTTCTGATCGGGACCAATCCGGACAGCCGCCTCCCGATGTGGTGGGAAGGGTCAGAACCCATCTGGGTCACCATGCAGAAGCGGGGGAAGAAGGTCCGCATGTACTACTGGCCCGGTTCGTACGCCACACGAAACACACGAGGACACGCGGAGAAGGCGTGCCGGGAACATCACGTAACGTGTTGAGTTACATACAGACGAGACGTAGATACATACATCTGTATGAGTTACAGTACATACAGACGAGACGTAGATACATACAGACGTAGTTACATCTGTATGAGTTACATACAGACGAGACGTAGATACATACAGACGTAGTTACATCTGTATGAGTTACATACATCTGTCTGGCCCCTGAATCTAATGAAATACAAAATGTTATCACATTAAGTATGTATAGGCTTCTTTATGTTTACCATGTAGTCAATTAAATAATGTATAGACTCTCTTTTAGTAACATCAGCAATACTTATGTGATTATTGAGTGTGTGCTTGTGTGTGTCTGCCAGGGTGTGAGGTAGACATTCTGGGTGTGAGGCCTTCGTTTTGTGAGGAGTACGTCTACGATCCCTCCATGAAGAATTTGACCGACTCCATTGCG
>PIJE02000531.1:199300-201800 GCA_002895965.2 Coryphaenoides rupestris | reverse complement strand
GTGTGCGTGTGTGCGTGCGTGTGTCTGTGTGTGTGTGTGCGTGCATGTGTGTACCATCGGAGGTTTCTTGGTAGAGAGGGGGGTGGTGGAGGAGGGGGATGGAGTGAGAGATGACAGTCCAGCACTTTAATGCATTGTCTAGGTCTTTGAGTGTGTGTGTGTGTGTGGGGGGGGGGGGGGGGGGGGTACTCTGTGGATATAAAAGTGTGTGCGTGTGTGTGTGTGTGTGTGTGTGTGTGTATACGCAAGACATTCACAGGCTCGAGGCTGATGACAGTGTACTCATTAAAAAGGGGGCGGGGTTTGCGTTTTTGCTGCATTTGGAGGTAGTTGTAGAAGAGCCTGTCGGAGACGACGCGCTGGGATCTCAAATGAGTGACAAATTATTCGACCAATAGAACTGCAGGACTCAGAAGATAGGCGGGCGAGTCCGGCTCCGCGCGGCACCGGCGGCGTCGCAAACTACAGACATTGGACATGTGTCGGCTTTTTTTTTTTTTTTGGTGTTTTTTCCTCTTTTTTTTTTTGCGAATTTGCCGCTCGTGTTGTGCCACAAACCCCCCCCCTCCTCTTCCTCCTCCTCCTCTTCCTCCTCCGCCGCCATAGTCAGTGGTTGCCCCCCGTGTGGTGCTTCGTAGGCCCCGCCTCCACCGCTAGGCCCGAGGGCACTAGGGTCAGCTTCAAGTCTCTTCCAGCGGAACGGATCGCCTGGCGTGTCGCGCTGCCAGCCATCCGATCTGCTCTTAATATGTTGTCCTCGTGTTATTATTGTTATTATTATTATTATTATTATCATCATCATCATCATCAACGACAATAGAAGACATCCACTTGTGTCCTAAGCACCAGGAGGGTGAGTGGCTCACGGATTTGAACTGAACATCTAAAAAAAACACAAAAAAAAAACTAAATCGGATATAAAGTAAACAATGAGTCCCCGAAAAATTGAAAAGAAAAAATGAAACGAACAAAGCTGTCGAAACAACGTATAGATTGAAAACAAGAAAAGAAAGATCCCTGTATGCTCCGTACAACACTGAACTGGTGTGGATCCGTTTGGTTTCGCTCACGTCGTTGCATTTATCCGTGTGGAAACTCAGCCGCCGCGATGCGCAGCGACGACACCGCCGCCCCCTGCTGGCACGCAGACGGCGGCTTCATGTTCCAGCGTGAGAACCGCCTTTTTGCATCGACAATAGGTACAACAAGAAGAAAGAAAAGGGTTCAGCAAATGCACTCCCGCAACCCCTTTTCTGTTTCAGTTTGCGCTGTGGCCCCCGAAACGCCGAACCGCCGTACGAGCCGTCGTTTCGTTTCGTGTGTTTTGGGAAGGGCGTGACCTCTGTGAACCCGCTGCGAGACAACGGCGAACACGTTCACACGCACGAGATCGTTCTGAAATTCAAGTGTAAATCAACCGGACTAAAGATCCAATTGCCGCGTTCGTACGCACTCTGGTGACGCAGTAACGGGGGCAAAACCCGGAGTCTCCATTAGATTGATCTCCTTCAAGGAAATTTGCATGACCATTAAGAGAGAAGAGTATTGCGTCATTACATAACAATTAGTCAGCGAATTGGTGTGCGTGTCAATGTGCTCGTGGGGTGTTGTGTAGTTGGTACAAGTCGTCGTCCTCCTACAGACTAGCAGATACAACGACGACCTCAAAACTATCGTTGACTATTGCAGGGGTGGGCTGTCCTCGGCCGACGGCGGCGAGGCTGCGTGCTGAAGCTATTGACGCTAGTCTCACTAGCTCGACGGCAACTTGTTCCAGGCAGTGCAGATGGCCAACGCGAAGTCAAGCAGGTAGAAGGAATGGTTACCTGGGACGGGATGGACATTGATATCAAAGAGGGCCTTGTAAAAAAATATTCTCAGTTACATAATGTTAGCAAAACTAGCCATCTGCATTGCCTCAAATGTGTTGTCTATGAATGGGCGTTTAACCCTCTTAATTTCCCGTTCAAATATAGAAAAGACATTTAGATACATCAATTATTTCTGTATAGCTGTGATGGTCCGGGGTAACCTTATTTCACTCTTTTTTATTTTTTCTCTACATAATGCTGGCTGATGTCTGTACTGTGGTCTGTCTGCCGCTCCGAGAGACGCTTGAAAAGGAGTCGCTAACAGTGATGGCGCCGCGCTCGTCCTGTAAGAGCGGTGAGCTGTGGCTGATGGGTTGGGTCTGAACCGCGGGTCGCAGCAAACGGTCTCTGCAGCCCTCGCTCCATAGCGGTGTGATACCAGCATGCACCACTAGGGGAACCCTTGTCCCATAGCGGTGTGATACCAGCATGCACCACTAGGGGAACCCTTGTCCTATAGCGGTGTGATACCAGCATGCACCACTAGGGGAACCCTTGTCCTATAGCGGTGTGATACCAGCATGCACCACTAGGGGAACCCTTGTCCTATAGCGGTGTGATACCAGCATGCACCACTAGGGGAACCCTTGTCCATACGCGGTGTGAACCGAGCATACACCACTAGGGGC
>PIJE02000531.1:188539-198774 GCA_002895965.2 Coryphaenoides rupestris | reverse complement strand
ACCGGTGTGATACCAGCATGCACCACTAGGGGAACCCTTGTCCTATAGTGGTGTGATACCAGCATGCACCACTAGGGGAACCCTTGTCCTATAGCGGTGTGATACCAGCATGCACCACTAGGGGAACCCTTGTCCTTTAGTGGTGTGATACTAGCATGCACCACTAGGGGGCAGGGATCTCTTCCTTTATAACAGTGTAACACTAGGGTACACCACTAGGGGGCAGGGATCTCTTCCTTTATAACAGTGTAACACTAGGGCACACCACTAGGGGGCAGGGATCTCTTCCTTTATAACAGTGTAACACTAGGGTACACCACTAGGGGGCAGGATCTCTTCTTTATAACAGTGTAACACTAGGGTAACAACCAAAACTAGGGGGCCGGGCGCTTGAGTGTGAGCAGCGGGGATGAGAGTGGAGACAACATGACCTGAGATTACAGAATATACACACACACACACACACATGCGCACACACTCACACATCCAGACACGCGCGCACACAAACGCTCCCACATATATATTTATATATGTAGTATATAGGTATATATATATATATTTAATCTACAGGCGCAGACAGTCATATTATCCAAGTGAAAGAACACAACACGCGGTGGTAAACTAGAAGGTTGTAGAATGACATGATCAGTCTGCCAGTGGCTCGGTGTGTGTGTGTGTGGACGTACGTGTGTGTGTGTGTGTGTGTGTGTGTGTGTGTGTAAACGCATGTGAGAAACAAAAGCGGTTTAATTTGTGGCCCGTCGAACCCTTGTCCTATCGTAGCGGGATACTAGCATGCACCACTAGGGGAACTGTCCATATCGGTGTGATACCAGCGCTGCACCACTAGGGGAAACCCTTGTCCTTAGCGGTGTACCTTGTCCTATAAGCCGTGATACCAGGCATGCACCACCTAGGGGAAACCCTTGTCCCATAGCGGTTGTGATACCCAGCATGCACCAGTAGCGGGAACCCTTAGTCCTATAGGAGGTGTGGATACCAGCATGGCCACCACTAGGGGAAACCCTTGTCCTATTAGCGGTGTGATACCAGCATGCACCACTAGGGGAACCCTTGTCCTATAGTGGTGTGATACCAGCATGCACCACTAGGGGAACCCTTGTCCTATAGCGGTGTGATACCAGCATGCACCACTAGGGGCAGGGATCTCTTCCTTTATAACAGTGTAACACTAGGGTACACCACTAGGGGGCAGGGATCTCTTCCTTTATAACAGTGTAACACTAGGGTACACCACTAGGGGGCAGGGATCTCTTCCTTTATAACAGTGTAACACTAGGGTACACCACTAGGGGGCAGGGATCTCTTCCTTTATAACAGTGTAACACTAGGGCACACCACTAGGGGGCAGGGATCTCTTCCTTTATAACAGTGTAACACTAGGGTACACCACTAGGGGGCCGGGCGCTTGAGTGTGAGCAGCGGGGATGAGAGTGGAGACAACATGACCTGAGATTACAGAATATACACACACACACACACACATGCGCACACACTCACACATCCAGACACGCGCGCACACAAACGCTCCCACATATATATTTATATATGTATATATTATATATATATATATATTATATCTACAGGCAGCAGACAGTCATATTATCCAAGTGAAAGAACACAACAGCGGTGTGTAAACTAGAGGTTGTAGAATGACATGATCAGTCTGCCCAGTGGCTCGGTGTGTGTGTGTGTGTACGTATGTGTGTGTGTGTGTGTGTGTACGTACGTGTGTGTGTGTAAACGCATGTGAGAAACAAAAGCGGTTTAATTTGTGGCCTCGATTTCCATCTGTGTATTAGTCTGTTTGAGAGAGAGAGAGAGAGTGTGTGTGTGTGTGTGTGTGTGTCTTTATGTGTAATTGTAACAGCTGTAGTTCCAACGGCGGCCACCGAGCGGCGCTCCACCGAGTTCATTAGTTCTGAAAACGTAACAGTCCTTGGGCATCTCGGGACATATCTATAGATGTATACAGATATATATCCATATCTATATCCATACAGATAGAGATATATACACTTCCCCTTCACATAGCTCCACCTCGGGACTCGGGACCTCGGGACCTCGGGACTCGGGACTCGGGACCTCGGGCCTCGGGACTCGGGCCTCGGGACTCCGGACCTCGGACCTCAGTCTCCTCAGACGCTGGTGATGGAGGCCAGGCAGGTGCTGGGCTTCTGGAGCTTCTCGGGCTGCGTGGCCGGCGGTTCCGGGACGGCCCGGAAGGAGAAGGGCGGCCCGTTGCCCGTGGCCAGGCCCAGGTGGCCCGGACTCAGGGCCAGGTTCTGCCGCCGGTTGCTCTCCACGATGGAGGACGTGTTGGAAGCCAGGCTCTCACGGGTGCTGAGGGGGTCAGAGGGCAGAGGGCACAGAGTGCTGGGTGTTAACAGGAATTACCTTTAAGTTGCCTTCAGTTCAGTGTAGGGTCATATGGCCAATATGTTGATTTTATATCGATATCGTGATATGAGAGTAGATATCGTCTCAGACTTTGGATGTCATAGTATCGTGATAAGTGTTGTCTCTTTCTGGTTTTAAAGGCAGATTTACAGTAAAGTGATGCCATCTTCTGAACATACCTGAACTGTACTGAGCAGTTCTATCAGTTAGCATGTGGTTATATGACGATTTGTATGACTATTTATTGAATGACTGTACTGCAAACATGGTATATCGTGATTATACCGTATATCGACATATTAAAAGATGTTGTTGACCGATCCCAGCAACTGTAAGCCGTTCATCTTCATCACTCCTGACCAAAATAGAAAGTGCCTGGAGCTGACAACTTGGCAGGAGATGGGATTCCATTCCCACCACTAACAGAAAATACTCACACTAAGGTTTACCCTCAGACTCCTCATATCCCCGGACCCAATCTGGGTGCCAGACCCAGGGACCGCACCCATTGTGAACAGTTCTGTCATGGGGAAAATGTCTTTCATGGAAGAAAAATAAACTATTTACATGGGCAACAACAATCATCTACCCAAATCATCCAGCAATTCTTAGAGATACTGAAAAACATAACTATCACAAAACATGTGTACGTCTGCGTGTGTCCCTCACCGTGGAGAGTTGAATCCACTGTCGACCGTCACGGAGCTGCTGTCCATGCTGTCCAGCCGGGCCGAGTGTGCAGACTGCTGGTTCTGGCTGGGTTCCGGGAGGTTCTCTTTAGCACCGGGGAAGGTGAGGTTCCGCTCAAACCTCCGCTGAAGATCCCTCTCCTTCTCCCGCTCCAGCAGCCACTGCATCGTCCCGCCCCCGCCGACCCCGCTGACCCCGCCCACCTTGCCCCCGTCTCCGCCCGTCTTGCCGTCCGCCCCTCGGCCCTTGGCGGCGCCCTCCTCCAACTCGTCATCGTCCGAGACGTTGTAGTAGTCGAAGGAGGCCTCGGCCGCCCCGCCGCCGCCCGCCGCCTCCAGCCCCGCCGGCACGGCGATGGCAGAAGGCGTGGCCACCAGGGGCTTGGGCGCGTCGAAGGCCTCCTGGGAGTCGATCGCGTCGCAGGAGGATGAGAGCGGCGAGGCGGCCAGGGCCGGGGTCTTCCTCAGGGAGCTGTAGCCCGGGATCGGAAGGCTGGGCGGTGGCTTGAACAGCGTGTCCTTGCTGAAGATCTCCTTGCGCTTCTCGGCACCCGCCGAGGTGCCGTGGACGGGCCGGCCGTTGGGCAGCGGGGGGTCGGGCATGGAGAGTGGGATGGGGGGCAGGCTGCCGCCCTTGGGCCCCAGCTTCCCCACGTCCTCCTTGTACTCCGGGGGATGCGGCGTCTGTCTGTCCATCGGCCGATCGGCCCCACCCAATTTGAGCCCCTCGTGGCTGCTCTTACCCAGGGACCCCAGGGGGTTGGCCGCGGTGAGCACCGCCTCCAAGGAGGCGGAGCACTGGAAGTAGTCGTCCGAGGGCACGGAGGCGGCCGGAGGCTTCGGGGAGTATGCCGGTAGATTGTCCCGGCTCTTATTCTTCTCCAAGCTTCTGCCGCCGTCCAACCCCAGCGTCTCATTGGCCAGTTTTGCCATGCTGGGCGTGACCCGAGAGTAGTGAGAAGAACTCTGATTGGCTCGCAAGGTCCCATCGTCAGTGTAATAGCGACTCCGGTCGTCGTAGTAGTCAGGCGGTCCTATAAGCCCGGCGCCCAGCTGCCCTTTGGAGTTGTCCATGGATCTAGAACGTTCCTTGGCTTTGTCGCTGCGCTCCATGCGGGACTTCCTCTCTTGCGTGTGCGAGTGCGAGCGGTGGACTTTGGAGTGGTGGGCCGACGGGCCGTGGCTGGGCTCGGGGAACGGCATCTCCGTCCGCCGCTTGGCCAGCTCGCCGGACACGTCCCACTCCGGCGTGACGGGCAGGTGGGAGGCGTCCAGGATGTTGGGGTTGCTGTGCGCCAGGTGCAGTCGGGCGCGCTGCCGCTCCACCGCCAGGGCGTGTTCCCGGGGCGAGCGGGCCAGGGAGGAGGAGTAGGCCCGGTAGTCCCGGTCCGTGAGCTCCAGGTGGGACCCGTCGCTGGGCTCCCCCCCCCGGGACGCCCGGGTCTTGCTGTGGGAGCGGGCCCCGGGCTTGGCCTGCGACTGCTTCCGGTGCCGCCCGCCGCTCCGCCTGCTCCGCGAGCTCTGGTTGGCCGAGGAGGCTTTGCTCCTCTGCGCGCGCTCCTCCTCCAGCCGCTTCATGACGGCCGTGTGGCGCGCCAGGTTCTCCACGGTGAGGTCGGGGTTGATGCGCCGGATGATCTCCATCTCCACGTTCCGTGGCAGCTGGCTGGGCACCTCCTCGTCCCTCAGGGGCCACTCCTCCGGGGGGAACTGGGCCGAGAAGGTGGCCAGCTGCTTGGTCTTGTCCTTCTTGAAACTCAGGCGGAACAGCTTCAGACCAAACTTCCGGCTGGCGCTGTTCCCGCCGCCGCCACCGCCGCCGCCGCCGCTGCTGCTCCCGCCTCCCGACTGCTTCTCCGCCTCCACGCCGCCCCCTCCCCCGCCCCGGTGTTTGGTGAGCGTGTCCGTCTTGAAGGGGAAGCTCAGGGTGCTGCGGCTCTTCTCGCCGGTGCCCCCCTGCTGGGGCGGCGTCTGCGGGGAGTGGGGCGAGGGGTACGCCTCCCGGGGGTCTTTGGGCGAACGCCGCTGCAGGGTGGCGTGGTGGCTGGGGGGAGGGTCGTCCGCGGCCCCGACCCCGCCGCGGTAACCTCCGCCGCCGCCGCCGCTGCTGTTGTTGTACGACTCCCCGGCGCCGCAGTGGTTCTGGCCGGGCTTGGGGTGCGGCGTCCGGGCCCGCACCCCTCCGGACGTGGACGGGGTGATGGTGCCGGAGAGCGGCGAGGTGCACTGGGTCTGCTGGTTCTGCTGCTGCTGCTGCTGCTGGAGGCGGTCGCCGGCCCGCTCGTCTAAGTGGTACCACTTGGAGCTGGTCCGGATGAGGCTGGGGGTGATGAAGTACGTCTGGGGAGTCACGATAAAGTAGCCGTCTGGGGTCGGGTAGATCTTGCGCTCACGGACCAGCATGTTGAGCGTGTGGTGCAGCACCTCGTCCGTGGGTGTGGGGACGCCTGCAGAGGGAGAGACGGCCGGGGGTCAGCGGGGTCAGTCCCGGGGTTACAAACACTGCATGTCAAATTAATTTATTCTCTTTATTCTGTTTCTTCTTCAACCGTACCACCTGTAGCAGTCATTGTATGAAACATGGCTCACAGATACTTGTATACGATATTAATCGTGATCTCATTGATCACTTGTAGATATTTAGAGGAAGGAAGGAACAATAGTCGCGGTATTGTAGTCATAGTAGCATATTGTTTAATGCTCATTTTACGTGACGGTGATTAGATTGTATTGTCAACACGTCTTTGTCTCCATCTTGTTCTGATTCCTTCCTCCATCACTCTGGTTTAATCCGTGTCATCATGGATTTTATTTGGAATTTTCTCTTTCCCGTTCCCCATCTCCCAGATTTTAATCCGACTCCCCCCCCTCTCTCTCTCTCTCTCTCTCTCTCTCTCTCTCTCTCTCTCAAGGTATTACTGCCCGTTACATCACAGCCTTATAGCCCGTCGAGAGTGATGCAACACTAATAATGGCACACACACACACACACACACACACACACACACACACACACACACACACACACACACACACACACACACACACACACACACACACACACACACACACACACACACACACACACACACACACGCATTCTTATAAATGCCGGAAAAGTGTGTGCAGAGGGCCGGGGGGGGGGGGGGAGGAGCCTGTGTGTTTGTGGGCGTGTCGGGGTTCCCCTGCTGTTGTGACACGGTGGGACGGTGGGAGAGGGACTGTTGAACCCTGGAGGTCCCCTGAATCACAGACTGTGTTGTCAGCTCATAATGGTCTTAAACTTTACACCTGCCTCCTGCGTGACACTTATATTTATATTTCCTGACTACGGTTTTGGGCATAGACTGGTGCAAGACTGGCAGACAAGGGAAAAATGTGTAAATCTACATTTAAATTGTCTCCGGACGTAAGAAGTCTGTTTGGTGTGTGGACGCCAACACGTGTCACATCAGGAGAGTTTTTCTCAGTGAAAATGCAAACTGGGACACAAAAAGGATCAATAATGATCCATATCACAATTGCAATATCGCTCAAAATAATAACAATATGATCATTTTTTAACCGTATCGTAGAGGCCGACTGGATGCAGTCTCGTCACGCTGGGGTGTAAACCAACGGGCAACTTCACAGACATCGATATATTTTACAGTTTAGGGTCAAGGTGGGGTTGAGCCTATAGATTCATCCTCATGTTAACATTACAGAAGGTCTTTTAAAAATATCAAAATAGATCGGTCGGAACTTTGGACAAAACTCCACGGTTCACTATTTTGCTGCGCGGTGCATTTGGGCGATGAAGTCGTCGAGTCGATCGTAAACGGATGCGTTGGACTAACGGAACTAAACTAACAAATGTTAACATCCCAGTCGTTCAACCTCCTGCAGGAGTAGACGGTCGACTCTGCGCCGCCTGGTTCTTGTGCGTCGCGTCACCGCAAGGAGTTTGGTCGTCACAATCACCTCACTTCATGACTCCAGTGATACAGCCTCTCCTTTGAGGGACCAGGAACACGCAGAGCATCAACAGGATGTGAAGCATACCTGAGCTTTTAAACTTTTGGTCACATTTCGCTGTCCCAGCAGACGTTCAAAAGGGAACTATTTGCCTGCAACTCCCTAAGAAAGTTCTATACAAAAGCTCTACGTGTCAGCATTGATAACAATATTTCAATGGGTCAGACGTGTCTTTCAAAGGCATCTCTACCCTTTGACCTTTCAATTAGTTTTTCAAGGGAACGCACTTCATTTACTGAACCAAATTTCCCGAACAACCGAGCGTTCTAACCGTGATCCATTCGGCCAGACTTAACCTGCTAACTACATCTCTGGCACCTCTGAGAGGGGGCGTGGCCAACCATCCATCACTGTCAACATATTCGGACCGGTTGTTTACCCGATCGGCACGATGCATTGTGGGTCCTGAAGGGACTGATTGGAGGCCGCATTTTGGCTACAGAGATGGTCTGATTGGTACAGAACTGGTGCACATTGGAGGCCTAATTGATTCTGAACACATCAATTAACATGCTTCGTCATCCACTACTTATTAAATGAAAAAGCGAACTGCCACTTCAGACTAATTGACAGAGGTGAACCAGACTGGCACAGGGACACAAATATATATGTGTGTGTGTGTGTGTGTGTGTGTGTGTGTGTGTGTGTGTGTGTGTGTGTGTGTGTGTGTGTGTGTGTGTTGCCTGTCATTACATCAGACCTGTGCAGTAGCTGTGGTGACATGACGCAAGAGCCCTTTTAAACAGGAACTCTGAATGACACACACACACACACACACACACACACACACACACACACACACACACACACACACACACACACAGCAGACAGAAACACACACATGCACACACACATATACACACACTCGGAGTGTGTGTGCGTGTGTGTGTGTGTGTGTGTGTGTGTGTGTGTGTGTGTGTGTGTGTGTGTGTGTGTTTCTGTCTGGCTGTGTGTGTGTGTGTGTGTGTGTGTGTGTGTGTGTGTGTGTGTGTGTGTGTGTGTGTGTGTGTGTGTGTGTGTGTGTGTGTGTGTGTGTGTGTGTGTGTACTAGATGTGTCTCATGACCAAGTATTAGATTATAGTCAGAAGGAAACACGGCCGACTAGGAGACATTGTTCATGTGAAGGTGCCTAGATAGTTTCCTTAAAGTGCCAGTGAACCCACAATCAGGTGTTTATTTCTCCTCTGATCTTCAACATGGTAGTCTAGAGAGGGTGAGGGGGTGAGAGGGTGGTGAGGGTGAAGGGGTGAGGGGATGAGAGGGTGAGAGGGTGGTGAGGGTGAAGGGTTGAGGGGATGAGAGGGTGAGAGGGTGGTGAGGGTGAAGGGTTTGAGGGGATGAGAGGGTGAGAGGGTGGTGAGGGTGAAGGGTTGAGGGGATGAGAGGGTGAGAGGGTGGTGAGGGTGAAGGGTTGAGGGGATGAGAGGGTGAGAGGGTGGTGAGGGTGAAGGGGTGAGGGGATGAGAGGGTGAGAGGGTGAGGGTGTGAGGGGGTGAGAGGGTGAGGGGGGTGGTGAGGGTGAAGAGGTGAAGGGGTGAGGGGGTGAGGGGGTGAGAGGGTGAGGGGGTGAGAGGGTGGTGAGGGTGAGGGGGTGAGGGGGTGAGGGGGGTGAGAGGGTGGTGAGGGTGAGGGGGTGAGGGGGTGAGGGGGTGAGAGGGTCAATATATAAAGCACTAAGTGTAAAACGGGACTCGTTGGGTTGTCAACTGCATTGTGTACGCCTCCCCCAAGCTAACAGCACATCAGCTCTAAGCTCCAGTCCAGCTCTCTCTGCATCCAGTCCTCTGGCCTGCAACACACAGCCTCTTCCCCAAGTGCTCTGAGGCTTGTGACAACCTTTACGCCAAATCTAAGAAGGTCCGTAATTAGAGATCCGTTTGTAGAAATGTTGCATGAATCGTGACAGCTTACGACGCAGGCGGCTACATCGATCATGTTTCAAACATAATGGAAATGAATGCGATCTAAGAATGAATAACACAGAAAAGATTAAATCAAATGTAATTAGTAAGTAGTATGATCAGAAGTATGACGCATACAACATACAAACACCTTAAACTCAGCTGGCGAGGCCTTCTGGGACGGCCTTCACCGTGACCCAGGATGGATTCACTGTTTCCTTACGTTTAGCCAAAACACGGTACCTAGCGAGGACGTTTTCCTCTGCCTCCGACTGAATTGGGACACTTTTCCAATTGGGCCCAAACTGGGGGGCGTGCGAGCAGCTCATTACCTGGAAAGCATGTCTGCAGGTGTTCGGTGAGGGCCTCCTGGGTGACCGGCTTGTGGGCGGAGTTCATAGCAGAGATAGCCAATAGCAGCACCTCTCCCAGAGGAATGAACTGCGATTGGCTGATCGGGGACATGCTGATTGGTGACACATCACCTGTGGAAAGAGAGAGACGTTGTACTTTGTGTTAATTATCAGGGTCTGGGGAAAAACAACGACACAAACAGAAACAACCCATGTCATCGGTCAACGGGTTGTAGGTTGTAACAGCAAACCATGTGACCCTCAAGAACATCATTAAGTCATCGGTCAACGGGTTGTCGGTTGTACTCCCAGGCTAAGTTGGAACATCAACACATCGTCACCGTGTCCTTGAGGGAGAAACTTAAGCCTCGTTCATAGTCGCTGCATTTGTAGTGTGGCTGATGGAGCGCCTGAACGATATGTCGCGAACCTCCCCGTTTAAATAAGGACAGTCCTGAAGTTCTCAGCGATTGTTTAGACGCGTAAACATGAGTCTGTTCTTCTGTTGCATCTCGGTGACGTAGAAATACTTGTAAACCGGACACTTTGCCGTTCTTAACGTGTGTTTTTTAACATGCAGAGAAATTGCGCTTTCCTAGCAGTAGTAGCGCATCATCGGTGTCTCTCGTGTGGCAGAGGCAGAGGCCATCACCGTGTATGCGTTGGTGAATGGAAGCCATTATCTGTCGTCTCCGGTGATGAGGGAAGGGTTGGCCGCTTGTCGCCCGTACGTACGTTCAAGACAAACAATACAAACGACACAAACTCAACGGTTCACGAGTCGAGCGGCGAGGCCCCCGGCCGCTGCTAACCGCTCTGTTCCCTGTTCCCCCATCGTGACGCCGTACCCAAG
>PIJE02000531.1:173539-183539 GCA_002895965.2 Coryphaenoides rupestris | reverse complement strand
AGCACACCTGTTGGTCAGCATCTAGAAACGCGCCGCCTGCTAACAGCTGATTGGTCGACGAGCGACGCCAGGTGTCCAACAGCCGTTAGACATGGAAGCAACAGAGAGTTTGTACGTCAGAGAACGACGTCACGGATTGTTGAGTTGTGTTGTCCGGCATCAGACAACAACAACATCTAACATCGGATGGAACAAGGGGAAAGTTAGCGCATCAACTATTACCAGTATAAAGGAATCAGTGGCTAAACCTGGCCAGATGACTAGCAGGCCGGATGCAGCGACATGTTGAATGTTTAGATGCTGAGTTGGAAACCATTTTAGCTGCTTGTGAAGTTTTTCCTGGCTATGCACTAATGCACTACTAAATGTCACAAGTTAAAATATATATATATTGGTAAATAAACATGCTGTACATTTACATACATTTAAATGGTAAATGGATTGCATTTATATTGCGCTTTTATCCAAAGTGCTTTACAGTATTGCCTCACATTCACCCATTCATACACCGACGGCGGTGTCAACCATGCAAGGTAACAACCAACACGTCAGGAGCAGGTAGGGTTAGGTGGTGTCTTGCTCAGGGACACCTCCACACTTAGCTAGGAGGAGCAGGTAGGGTTAGGTGGTGTCTTGCTCAGGGACACCTCCACACGTAGCTAGGAGGAGCAGGTAGGGTTAGGTGGTGTCTTGCTCAGGGACACCTCCACACTTAGCTAGGAGGAGCAGGTAGGGTTAGGTGGTGTCTTGCTCAGGGACACCTCCACACTTAGCTAGGAGGAGCAGGTAGGGTTAGGTGGTGTCTTGCTCAGGGACACCTCCACACTTAGCTAGGAGGAGCAGGTAGGGTTAGGTGGTGTCTTGCTCAGGGACACCTCCACACTTAGCTAGGAGGAGGAGCAGGTAGGATTAGGTGGTGTCTTGCTCAGGGACACCTCCACACTTAGCTAGGAGGAGCAGGTAGGGTTAGGTGGTGTCTTGCTCAGGGACACCTCCACACTTAGCTAGGAGGAGCAGGTAGGGTTAGGTGGTGTCTTGCTCAGGGACACCTCCACACTTAGCTAGGAGGAGTGCTCAGGGGATCGAACCAGCAACCTTTTGGTTGCCAGACAACCGCTCCTACCTCCTGAGCTCCTGCCTCTTATATTTAGCATTTAACTTCACAACATCTCCGGTTGCCATCACACACTTGGAGGAGTTCCTTTCCTCCCTCCAACGGACTCCTCTGTGCTCCGAGGACACAGGAAGGCTTTAGTGCTTCGTATCCAACAGGCTTTTCACAGCCTCTGTGTCGGACGCCTTCCTAATGAACCATCCTACCGGCCTCACTTGCCCCCAGTGCTCCCTCCTATACACACAGGACCACACGAGGCTACTAAAAGCAGCGTGACGTTAAGTCAACATTTCAGGGCAAAGTAATCAGAGTTTACATTTTTACTACCGGACCACTTCATCATATTTGGCCTTGATTGACAGAACGGTCCGTGAGACTGTTCAGTCAGTCTTTCACTCAGAGACTAATGTTTAGCTCTTCTGTAATGCGAGTGTTTTTGTCGCGAGGTCATTGAGGCCAAGAGTTGTTCATCTGCGTGTGACCCTGAGTGGTTGGACATCTTCTGACACACTGTATGTGATTGTGGAGATGAGAGGTCGTCCTCTCTGTCGGCTCTGTGTTGCATTCCTCAACGCTCCAACGCTACACGGAGATTAGAGAATCATATTTTACAGACGTTATTGAAATGTATTTCTCTTGATTCATTATTTTGACACCGCAATCTAATCATCATCCCCAGCATCCTGGTACAGCAAAAAAAATAAAAATACAAATACAAATGTAACAAGGGTAAGATGTGTGAATGTAAAAGTACAACCCTGTTCTAAGTGAAGTACTGTGGTGGGTAGAGATTCTGGCCAACACACGTTTCTCTCCAGATGTAAGACATCGTGAGTTTTTGGTCCGGACCAAAAAAGGGAAAATTGTGACACAGAAATGATCGTTCCCACTAATAGTGTCATTGCATATCGCAATCACAATATCTTTCAAAATAATCCCAATAAGACCCAACACGACAATGAGCCCACATGGTCCGGGCAAAACACCACAAAAGGATGGGTGCTGATTTACAGTAACGTGGAGCTACAATATAATGTTATATACTGTATTCGTATTGAAAATGTCATAAAACATGAACAAAGATTAGAAGACTCAATCTGGAAAGTGTCTCCTTTCTAGAGCGACGGATTTCCTAAAACTACACAAATGAGAGCAGAGAAATGAGTCGAGCGCAACTCTACATGTTCGGTACAGTAGTGGAGGAGTGTCAGGTGTTGTCTGTTCATGTGTGTGTGTGTGTGTGTTTGTGCATGGTGTGCATGTGTGTTGTGTTGTGCATGTGTGTGTGCGTGTGTGCGTGCGTAGTGTGCGTGCATGTTGGTGTGTAGTGCATGTGTGCCATGTGTGTGTGTGCACTTGTGTGCATTTGTGTGTGTGTGTGTGTGTGTCATGTGCTATTGTGTGTGTGGTGAGTGTGTCACTGTGTGTGTGTGTGTGGCATGTATTGTGTGGTGTGGTGTGCTGTCGCTGTGGCCATGGTGGTGTGTGTGTGTGCGTGTGTGTGGTGTAAGCGCATGAGTATTGAGGACAGGCGGTGCAGTAATCTGAAAGGCTGGAGCTGAGGCCACAACAGCTGGCTCACTAGATTCTCTCTCTCTCTCTCTCTCTCTCTCTCTCTCTTCTCTTTCTCTTCTCTCTCTCTCTCTCTCTCTTCTCTCTCTCTCCCCTCCCGTCCTACAGAGGGCGCTATAGTGTATTTTCCAGTCGTCAATTCACACCAATTATGGTGCTGTTCTGTTGAGCCACGTTCAATTAAAAAACTATAGCTGACACCGACCCACCTGTAGATCCCCAACATTACGCCACAATACAGTATATATATATATCGCAATATTTACAGAATGGACATATTTGCAGAATCACAATACATATTGTATCTGCACTCAAACATCATACATATCGTGTGTGTGTGTGTGTGTGTGTGTGTGTGTGTGTGTGTGTGTGTGTGTGTCCATAATCCGCTGCTCCCACTGTCGGGTCAACTGCTGTCCGTTGGTTTGGTCTCGTGTCGACTGTTAAACTATAAAGGAGGTGTTCATCTCCTCTTATCTCCGTCATATCTGGTGTTAAACTATAGAGGAGGTGATCAGCCCCTCTGTCTAGGGTTAAACTATAGAAGTTTAATTGCATCAAACTTATTCATCAAGCTAAAATTTTACCTGCAAAGCTACGAAAACGAGACGACAAAGACACTGGAAACTAACAAAACTAACATTGTGCTGTCAGGCTGGGAGGCTCGGGTGGAACCAGACCGTAAACGCAACCTTCCCCTCTACATCGTCTCGTTATGCACATAAATACGCATCATGAATAGCATTTAAAGGGTATAATCACAAAGAGAGCCAGCAGAGATATGACAACAGCCATCAATCAACGGGAATATCAATTGTGTTCTTTTAAATCTGCCAAATATACCAAGGGTGTTCATTCGTATGTGTAGACGTTTTAACAGGAACAATAAAGGTTCGGTGTTGGGTAATATATCGATATAATGCATACGTACCATGTGACTATTGTGAATGAGTAACACATCTAAATATTCTCATATTGCCCGTGCTCAGAAATCTCCTGGCCATTAAACTGTATATTTAAAAAACATTTGCGGGAGCACAGAAACACAAACGCACACATGAAGGGGATTTCATTCATACCTTTACCCTCATGAAATATCTGTGACACACTTTCATGAGAACACACACACACACACACCCCTCTCTCTCTCCACTCTCTCTCTCTCTCTCTCTCTCTCTCTCTCTCTCTCTCTCTCTCTCTCTCTCTCCTCCTCTCTCTCTCCATTCTCTCCTGTTGTTTTCGAGTGGGGGTGGTGGGGGGTGAGGGAGGGGGGTGATGGTGGTGATGATGTCACGGCCCATTCACAGAACACAGCATTCCCACCAGCGGCTGGTAGTAGCCTGATGTCTGTCACACAGGTAGCTGAGCGGAGAGGCAGCGGTCGGGGGGGGCAACGGACATCGAGTCGCGCCGGCGGAGCGGAGATCTCGTCGACGGACGGTGTGTGTGTGTGTGTGTGTGTGTGTGTGTGTGTGTGTGTGTGTGTGTGTGTGTGTGTGTGTGTGTGTGTGTGTGTGAGGTCAGCCGCCGGGTCCTCAGAGGTCCAGCCAATCAGCTCCTGACTGCTCAGCTTCACTCTCCTCGAGCTAGCTAGCTAGCTAGCGAGCACTGCGCTGACCAAATGCTGCAACCCACACGGCAACACGGGCAATAGCTAGCGTTTGTAGCTAGCCACAGCCGTCACCTCGCGTAGCCCCCCCCCCCCACCTCCTTTACATAAACTGTTTGTTACCCTCGACAACGACGACGACGACAACAACGTCAAGCTAAAATGTTCTAAAACTCGGCATGCAGCCCTGGACAGAGCAATGGCAGCCTGGTGATAGACAGCCGGTCTGACATCAAGCGTCCATCCTGACGCTGAAGCCTTCATAGCCACCAGGACCCAACCAGACGCCGTCTTGCATTAGCTTGTGCAACACACACACACACACACACACACACACACACACACACACACACACACACACGACAGGACAGAAACAAAGCCAGGCTCCCTACCGCGCTAACGGGCAACACTGCTAGCAGCACCGTTAGCAACAGCCCAGCGAGCATCGATGCTAAAGCTATTGTTCATTTGCATTGTTTTACCATTAAAGGTCATTTCGAAAATCAATGTTACAAGTAGACACAAGGATCCCTCTGCATGTTTGGAGGACTTGTTGACATTAGTGCAATAATTATTAATAAAGTTTTATCTTATCTTAGTACTAATAATATACTGTTGAAATATTCTGTTAGAAGTAATAGTCCTGCACTGCAAATGTTGCTTCAAAAGTAAAATATTTGCCTCTGAAATGTACTTGAGTCGAAGTGTAAAGTAGCAGAAAGATATAAATACTCAGGTAACGTACAAGCACCTCAGATTTGTACTTAAGTACAGTACAAATATATACAGTTAAATAAATGTACTCAGTTACTTTCCACCGTCGACGAACAATGGAGACATGGTGTCTGGCTCCATGCATGACAGAGAGTACCCTGGGCCCACCGGGGGGAAAAAGCCACGCGGTGTCACCAGGGATCATGACATCACAGCAACGGCTCTCTAATAGGCAGAAGGTCGAAGGTCACCGCCGCAACTCAACCACCCCTCCCCCCCTTCCCTCCATGCATCTCCCCCCACCCACCCACACAGACACCCAGACACCATCTTTGGAGGGTAACGGAGTGAAAGATGTAGTATTGTGTGTGTGTGTGTGCGCATGCGTCCTCGTACGTGTGTGTGTGTGTGTGTGTGTGTGTGTGTGTGTGTGTGTGTGTGTGTGTGTGTGTGTGTGTGTGTGTGTGTGTGTGTGTGTGTGGTGTCATGTATCCTGCAGCGACAGCAGCTGTGTGGAGTGCGAGGGTCTGAGAGCAGCTCCGGGATGCCGTCCACAACGACAACACGCCGGCGCATTTGAAGAACCACTTCGAGGGAACGCGTCTCGCTGGCTCTGGCTGTCGCTGCCGTGAAGAGGAGAGGTCACCCGATGGTCACCCAGGAAGCCTCAGTTGCTACCGATGTACTGTAGCACTGACGCACGTTCACACAGAAACGCTTACTTTGTCTGACTGGGCGCCTAATTAGTTTCCTTCTGACAATCAGCACAGCCTGTACCTCAGTTGAACCTTGTGACATCAATATTGCATAATACGAAAATTACTAATTCTATTGTAATGTTGTTGTTATAAATACATTTTATTTCACGCGACCCACTACTACGTATTAAGTCTAGACCTACCATTAAACCAAAAGAAACCTTACTCAACAAAACAACAACAACAACAACAACCATTAAACAAAACTAACTCAACTGGACTCAACCAAGCGACAGCAGCTTCTACTGCTGGCTACTGCACTTCTGAACGCTAAAACAAAAGTATGGAGAACCCTTGGCTGGGCGAACCTACAGACGACTGGAATGTACCCCAGTACACACACACACACACATACAGTACACACACACACACACACACACACACACACACACACACACACACACACACACACACACACACACACACACACACACACACACACACACACACACACACACACACACACACACACACACACACACACCAGTGAAGTTAGTTAAGGCTCATATTACTGATTCAGTACTGGCAGCAGAGACATGCACACACACACACACACACACACCTCTTGTCAAGTCGACCATCGAGCCATACTGGGTTAGAACACAATGCCTGACTTGGTCTAACTGGTTTAGTCTACATTTTAGATTGGTTTAGGCAGCATTGAACATTGGATTACTGGCCAAACTACTGATTGGACAGCAGGACCTCTCAGGTAAAAGCTGGCAACTTGGACTGCGCTGCCCGTCAACGAATAAGCTGTTTATACACAACAACGGTTTAACGGGGTTAACTAGTTTAACAGGGTTAGCTAGTCAGTCGGCAGCAGTAGGCCCGGGAGACGGAACACCAGCTGTCCTTGGTTCTGAGAGAAGGTTTCCATCAGGGTATCGGGGTTCACCGCAGCCCTGGGGTTTGGTCTGAGGTCTGGAGCGCAGGGGGGGGGGGGGGGGGGGTCGGGAACAAGCCACACTGAACCGGGGCCTTAACTGTGGTCCCGGGGACATAGTTCTGATCCGGGGGGAACACCGGCCGGTTCTTCCCCTCTGCTGTGATGGACGCAGGGCAGCTGTGGTTTTCGAAGGGGCTGCTAGACACGTTTGTGGTCACGTCGAGGGTTTTTATTTCTTAATTGAAGGAATGATTCTATGTGGTAATAGTACCCTCCGACCTCAACATAGTGTTGTGACACTAGTTGAGTCTGTAAAATACCGATGGGCTGTTTACAATCAAACGTTGGTCAGACGGCGCGATTTTTGATGCTATTTCAGCGTTCGAGTTTGCCGTGTTCCACATGTAAGAACAGGAACGGCTCATGGGTTCCCTGGATTGACAGAAGATAACCAGCAGCAGAATAACAGCAGCAGGCTGGGATCCTTCTAGAACAAGGGATAGCCAACAACAGCAGCAGCAGCGACGGCAGGCAACAGGATCAGCCCTGTGTTGAGAGATGAGGGGCTTTAGCGAGACGTAGAGTCACTCCCCTCGCACCGGCCGGCCGGCAGCCTGCAGATCCAGGGCTAATCTGACGTGTGTGTGTGTGTGTGTGTATATGTACACACACTCAGATACACACAAAGTAATTACTGTAAAGATCCGTTATAGCTGTTATCAGCTACTTTGTTCTGAGGACGTCGGCCCACCAAATGTTTGCAGTTCCCTCAGACGGCGATATTTTTTGAAGTGGCGAGGAGAAAGGGTAACCTCGCTGTCAAACCGCCGGATCTGTTTAAAACACAAGACTTTCGGATTTGTGATGTCGGCAACAAGAAACGTGAGGCTTACAGCGGCCTGCTAGACAACGTTTAGCATTTATGCCCATTTCACAAACACACACACACACACACACAACTCTAACTAGCAGCACCTAGCAGAATGAGCTAAAGAAGCTCAAGTGACTGTTCCATTCCCCTGAAGATGATCAGGATGTGATCCCAGAGGAACGTGAGAGACACATCCACACACCATCACATGTTGGAGCTTTGCTTTCCAATGTAACAACAAACCCAGTTTAAGCATGGATAGATTATTATTATTATTATAAGATAAGATTTGTAAAATTGAATATTGTCTGTGTGCATGTATTGGCACACAGAACATAATCTAGGCCTCACTGGGCACCCTAGACCACCTTTAGAATAGATTTAAACGGCACAAAAGGCATAGTCACATGAATTCCAACAAACAAACGAAAAAATAAAAAGCTAAATGAATAGAAAGTGTGTGCGTGTGGCCAAGAGTCAGTGGGAAGTCATTGACTATTCAGGTCACATACACAATTCTGCCATAACTGTAGGTCTTAGTTTATTCACACAACACACACACAACACACAACACACACACACAACACACACACACAACACAAAACACACACACACACACACACACACACACACACACACACACACAAGACACATGCACACACACTCCATCCATTGCATCCATTACAATACAAACTTAACTTAGCCACCTAGAGGACAATATAGAATATAGAATATTGTACAAATGTTTGGTGTTTGTCAAAAGTGAAAAGCTATAGAATAAGAACCCCCCCGCGGCCCCCCGGAGCCCCCCAGGAGATAATGAGGAGAGAGAGAGAGAGAGAGATAGAGGAGAGAGAGAGAGAGAGAGAGAGAGAGAGAGAGAGAGAGAGAGAGAGAGAGAGAGAGAGAGAGAGAGAGCTGACAAGACCCAGCCTGCTGCGCTGAAGCAGGAGCACAACACACCGACCACCCCCTGGGCCTCCATACAGCCCTCCATACACCTGGGCTCAGTCGGGCTGGAGGGCAGACCACGGGTCAGTGGTTGCTCAAGGAACAAGAGACGAGGAGATGGATGGATTCTACTGGACGGATATCAGGCCACGGTTCCAAACGGCATGACATCCACCTCGCAGTTGTGAAGAAGAAAAACTACAAAAATACTCAAAAAAGAGATTGGAATTTTCCAAAACATTAGGGAAGCTGTCAAAATGTTTCCATTTAAAAAAAACCTTGATTACAATTATATTCTGTCTAATATAACCTTATTAGATGTAACGTTTTTTTATGGCATGATATGCATGCCATAGTATACCAAGGGTAAAGAGAAAGTGTATAAAGAGACGATGAAACACTTTTTGAGAACAAAATATGTGCAAAGCAAACGGGACACAACTGAGGATTCTATTTATCTTGGAGGAGGAGGAGGAGGAGGAAGAGGAGGAAGAGGAGGAGGAGGAGGGGGGGAAGAGGAGGAGGAGGAGGAGGAGGAGGAAGAGGAGAAGGAGGAGGAGCAGGGTTGAGGTCCGACTCTTCAACGTAAACATATCGACGGCATACGACAGGAATCTGCGGCGTGGCTCCACGATGACTCGAGTGAGCGACTGGAGCAATTTCCAATGCAGCACCACCGCACAATGCACACACACATCACATCCGTGAGTCACTAGGAGGTCACCCAGGCTACCTGCCTCAGCCCCGGGAAACAATAGTCTCCAACTTAGTCAGGAGGCACGCATGCAACCGCCTGCTCGAGTTCAATGTGAATATTATATACATGTATACACATTATCACCAGCAGGGGGAGATTTTATGATGACACAAGGAATTGGAGGGGGGTTTAGGGGCCGGGGGGGAGGATCATAGACAGAACCAGTACTTTTACCATCAAAGATCACAAGACATTTATAGCATGGCATTACATGACATTTATAGGCCAGCATGTCATTGCAATGATAGGGTTTAGTGGTTTTTAACACTCCAGTCTTCAGGGTTTCCCCACCACCACCCAGGAGAACCCATGACAGTTGAGCTATTCAGATATTCTATATGCACGGGAGACGGACATTACTGCAGAACACCTACACCTTGTGGATGAACACAGGTATTACAAGACGTGACAAGATATGGATTGTATTCCATGTGTCAAACTGAGATCTACAAGATCGACCTTTTGCAAGTATAGAGAGATTCACTACTAATGACTTGAGTGTTAACGCCTATACTTGTGACATTTTAACTGCCAGTAAGCAACAATAATATAACACATTGGATTTAAACGTATGCATCTCTGATACGTTGAGAATATGGGCCGAGGTCTTAAATGATGTCACGACGCTCCTGTCTGTATCGCTCTGATACCTGTGCAGGTGTTGGACAAGGACACCTGAATGGCCCATTTGATTACCTACGGGTGCACCGTGGGTCATGTTTAGACGACCTTAGGAGATGGAATGTCAGGTGATCAGCCTCTCTC
>PIJE02000531.1:142951-159957 GCA_002895965.2 Coryphaenoides rupestris | reverse complement strand
GTCGTGCGCGTGTGCGTGCGTTATCGTATCGTATCGTAGCGTTTACGGTGACCTGGTCCAGATAGTGCCCCCTATTGGTACAACATTAGAACGACGGTCGGTATATGTAAAAAGTCACACACACACACACACACACACACACACACACACACACACACACACACACACACACACACACACACACACACACACACACACACACACACACACACACACACACACACACACACACACACACACACACACACACACACACACACACACACACACACTCCTAAGAGTACTGCCCATCGTTAGATTGTACTTTTGTGTACAAGAGCAGCGGCCAACAAATGCCAAACAAACACAGGAAATCATCCACAATCGATCGATCATAGATGTACACGGTCGGCGGTCGGAGGCGAGGGAATGCGTGTGTGTCTGACTTCGGCTCCGTCACCACGGCTCCGCCACCGTGGCTCCGTCACCGCGGCTCCGTCACGCCAGAGCGTTACTCTGCGGGTTCAGGCGGCGGTGATGGACGCGTCGTCCGGCTGCCGGCCCTGAGGCTGCAGAGCAAACAGAATCACAACCAGAGACACTGAGACAACACACACACACACACACACACAGATGTACTCACAGGAACTTTGCATACACAAGTCAGACAGACTTAAAGCGCCGCCCGTATGACACCCGTATGACACCCGTTGCACCCCAAACCGTCCCTGGAAGGCGCTATAGGGCTAGGGGGGTGTCATAATCACATGACCCCATAATCACATGGCCTGTAAAGCCCTTTGAGACTGGAACTGTGATTAAGGTTTATACAAATAAAATTGACTTGACTTAACTAGATGCATACAAGACAAACATATACAGTATATTGGTGGTTAAAAGACTCAAAATGGTCATGTGACTACAATCGCCATTGGAACATCAATTAAATCAAGACTCTCTGAAGCGCCTTGTAATGGCAAAACATACGCACACCTTGTGGTACAATAAATAGGACAATAAGGCCCCTTTAACCACTTTAACCGATATTTGCACCACGTGAATGTTTGTCTTGTATCCTTATCCTTATAACATAATATATATATATAGATAAATAATAATAATATAGAATAATAAATATATAACAATAATAATAATACATATATAATAATATATATATTTATTATTATATATTACTGTAATATAATAATAATAATAATATATAAATATATAATAATAATAAATATATATAATATATATAGGCAATAAAATAACTTGAACTACGGTATGAGCGTGTGTGAGCTACATACAGGTGTGTGCTTTGAGTGGCGTGTTGGGAGTGGAGGGTAGGAAGTGTGTGTGTGTGCGTGTGTGTGTGTGTTACCTTGACGAAGATGCGCTGGGGCAGGAAGCGCCGCAGCGTGTGTGTGTTGGCGGCCGCGCGGCGGGGCAGGTTGATGTTGAGCTGAGGAAGACTCTGGTAGCCGGCCATCAGGGGGTAGTAGTTATACAGCATCTGCTGCTCCGCCCCCGGCAGGATGTGGAGACGCACCTGGTGTCACGCACATGCACACACACACACACACACACGCGCACACACATTTGGTCAATTAAATGTGAGAATGAGAATAATAATAAAAGTTCTATATAGATACAATTTAACATTTTTCCCAAGACTCACAATAGTGTCAGTGATGAGTAACACACACACACACACGCAAATCACAAAAAATATTTGGTCGATTGAATGTGAGAATAAATAAAGTTATAAATAGAATATTTTTCCATTTGCCAAGACACACACACACACACACACACACACACACCCCTCCTACCTGTTTGAGGCCAGAGAACATGAAGGCGTCTGAGGGTTCCACGGCCATCTCCACCTCCTGGACCAACGTGGTTCTGTTCTCGATGTGGTAGCGGACCGGGAGGGTCTCTCGGACCCGGCCGAACGACGGCAGCTCTGGGGGGAGGGAGGGGGGCGTTAGTGTGTGTGTGTGTTCTAGTGTGCGTGAGCATGTGTGTGTGCGTGTGTGTGTGTGTGTGTGCACACCCACCAGCGTGTATGTACAGCGGGACGTTCTCCAGCGGGATGTGAGGCAGGGGGATGGTGGTCTGCACCAGAGGGCCGTCGGGACTCGAGGACTTCCTGTGGCGGAACACAACAGGCGATGGAGTCACCCGGGTACCACGCCCCCCCCCCCCCCCCGGAACGTCCCGCAGCAGTAACTGCACCCCCCAGCGGAGCCAACACGGGGCCAGAACCCGTCTAACGAGGCGAGGTTGGCGTGTTTGTACGTCTTGACATTTATTAATGGCACTTTGTATTGTTGTTCGTTCTCAGATGTTGTAGCATGCTCAGAATTGCACGCCTGCCCAGCTACTTATGCAGGCAACTTAGCAATTATGAAACTCGTTCTATTCGTCTCGTAAATATGAATTCTCTAAACCTGCTCTATTCTTATCTTCAGGTACCACAGTGATATATTGCTGCCTCTCCTTCAACAAATGTACTCTTTGTAAGTTGCTTTGGATAAAAGCGTCTGACAAATGCCCTAAATGTAAATGTAAATGTAATTATGAAGCACCCTTCAAACACAAGGCCGTTCGTAGTACTTTACAAAAGGCCAGAATCCATTATTTGAAAACATAACGAGGACGACAAAAGACAAAAGTTTGTGCAAAACTACAGCTTGCTTCACCGTACGGTACGAAGCACAGCCTGCTAACCGGGCAGGTAGGAATCTTTGCATGTACGGCCGATGGCCCGATATAGGTCATTTAATATCTCGATCACAATCTATATCATCACGATACAAGTTATATAATCATGATACAATATATATATATATAATCACAATATAGCGTGTATTCTGGTAATTCAATAACAGTCAATAAAAAATGACCACATGGTGAAGCCTATTCTTCCGTACTCCTGTGAGAATTAAAACACACGGCCTACCTCCTAACACGCCTACCTCCTCCACGATATCACATACTGCACACGCCAACACGCAACACGCCAACACGCCTACCTCCTCCACGATATCACATACTGCACACGCCAACACGCAACACGCCAACACGCCTACCTCCTCCAGGAGATCACGTACTGCCCGGTGGCCACGCTGCCGTTGTCGTCGGCGCTCGCCGGGCACTGGAGGCAGAAACACTCGCTGGCGCCCTCCCCCGTCTGGAGGACCACTGGGGGAGCGAGGAGCACACGGCATGCAGGTCAATTAACTCACTCACGAGACCTTCCTCGACTCTCTCCGTCGGCTGACGTCAGAGCCGGGTCGGTAATGGCAAAAATGTCGGTCTGTCCCATCCTAACTTTGTTTTATGTACAAATGTTTATTTGCGATTATAACCACTCCAGTGCTCTGAACGCACTTACAGCTCCAGCAGGCTGCGGTTCACTTCCCGGCCAAGCGGGGGCAGTAATGAGACGGAATCCATGTGTCGTACATAGAGCACCTTTAACACGGCTTGTTGAGCAGGTGACTGGTGCCGTGTGCACACGTCTGTCCGCACATCTAACGTCGTACCTTGTTCCAGCTGGGGCTGGGGTTGGGGCGTGCAGGTCGTCATGGTGACCAGCTGGAGGGCGGAGGTGTGGAGGAGGAGGGGCCAGGGGGAGGAGGACAGCAGGTCGGTCATCAGCACGAAGGGGACGTCCACCACCACGCGCTCCAGCGGCTCAAACTGCGACACGTCATGGGTCACGCGGTCAACGACACGGCGACGGGGTACGCTACCGTCACACCAATATACAGTATTCTCATGCGTGAGATAAATAGAGTCGATCGCGGCGCTGCTTTGTTCAATTGCTAAATTGCACTGCTGTTGAGGAATAAAACTGGATAAAAACAAAGTGTGAAAATGTTTTAACTTTGTATTTATATTGTACACGGAAGTTTAGATGCTATGACCTGTGCAAAACTCCAGATTCTATGATAGAGGAAGACTGTTCTG
The DNA here is from genome assembly GCA_002895965.2 of Coryphaenoides rupestris. Classification (NCBI taxonomy): domain Eukaryota; kingdom Metazoa; phylum Chordata; class Actinopteri; order Gadiformes; family Macrouridae; genus Coryphaenoides; species Coryphaenoides rupestris. The sequence continues at coordinate 156,000 of PIJE02000531.1, read as the reverse complement.
TTCTTTCCTTTTTGCACGCATTTTAGGCCGGGAATTTAATGGGAAAGTGCCCGTCTCCCTGGAGCGCTGACTATCTAGCAGACACAGGCTTCAAGACACAAGTCCATAGCTCACCTTGGTGGAGACGAACTTGGTGGAAACCTCGAACGGCTCCACAGTATCGATGGTCACCGTCTCGTCCTGGAAGACGACCAAGAGAGGTGGGAGTTCAGGGATCAGCAGGGTCAAGGCCTACTGGCCCCTGGGGGTGGAGGGGTCAGCGGGGGTCGAGGCTCCTCACCTTGTGACAGTTACAGTTTATCTCCTGTCCGTCCACGCTGGTGGTGATGCTGTAGGCCACGTGGAACAAGAAGACGCGGGGCCCCGTCGACACACACCGCACATACACACGCTGCTCCACCTGGGGACGTGCACACACACACACGCACACACACACACGCACACACACACACACACGCATACGCACACACACGCACACACACGCGCACACACACACACAAAGTGTGTGAAAAGCCGTTTTAAATTGACTTATGCAAATTAAATTGAATAAAAAGGTACGTGTGTGTGTGTGTGTGTGTGTGTGTGTGTGTGTGTGTGCGTGTGAGTGAAGACCCTCTACCGTGTGTCCTGGGCTGAGGTCTCCCAGGGGGATGTCCGGGAGCAGGGCCGGGTGGCTGGCGTCACACACCTGGGTGCCGTCCAGGGTGACGTGGGTGCTCTGGCTCAGGTTAGCGTCCTGACCTGTGAGGGACGAGACGCGAGGACGACGCACAGATATAACTTTATTTGTCACACACACACACACACACACATATACCGGGACAGCCATGACACTCGTACCCGGCTTCAGGCCTGCGGTGAGCCTGACGTCTCTGGCCACGCCCTCCTCCTGTGATTGGACGGTGAGGGTGAGGCAATACATCTCATTGTTCAGCGCCGGGGGTTGGTGGCCGAGCTGGACCGACACCTTGGGCACCCTGGAGATGATCCTGGACCACAACAACAATAAACAACAATAAACAACAGTGGATGGCTTCTTTGGTGTAATGTGGAGAATGTAAATGTGTGTGAGAGAGAGGAGAGAGAGGGAAGAGAGAAGAGAGAAGAGCAAGCGAGAGAGGGAGAGAGAGAGAGAGCAAGCGAGAGAGGGAGAGAGAGCAAGCGAGAGAGGGAGAGAGAGAGAGAGAGAGAGAGAGAGAGAGAGAGAGAGAGAGAGAGAGAGAGAGAGAGAGAGAGAGAGCAAGAGAAAGCACGAGAGGGAGTGAGTGAGTGTGTGTGCATGTGTGTGTGTGTGTCTCCTACATGGTGCTGTGCTGGATGCTCAGGCTGTCCCAGTCCGCCACCCCCTCCCTCCAGGTCCCGGTGGCGGCGGCGGCGGCGTGGCGGCGAGGCCGGGATGAGCGGCTGGCCTGCAGGGCCTCGTGAGCGGAGGCCGCGTCCCCACCCGCCCCCCGCCAGCTCAGGAACACCCAGCGGCCGCTGCCCAGCATCAGCTCGATGCCCGTCATCTACACACAAGGACACACACACACAAATGGACACACACAGACACACACACACACACTCTGAGCTAGGTTCGACCATTAGGGACCCCGATGGCCAGTAAAAAGGCCTGTTGGCCGAGTGGAGCGCTTTCAAAAGCTGAGAATAGTTTAACTCCTTATGAGAAATGCACGTATGACAAGCTTTTCAACATCTGACCAATCACGACAAAGAAGAGGCGGGGCCTACGTAGCAGGCACGCAGATGGTCACCTTGACAACGACAACAACAACATTCAACAAACTAACAAAGGTTAGTTTTACCGGTGAGTGAACATCAGGAACTCCGGGACATCAAGTCAAGTAAAAAGCACCGCAACATCGACCACACAGAAGCCATCGTGTTGCTATGGAAACAACAAAAAGTGCCCTCCAGGCGGCGCTGTTCCTTCATAACGAGAGGCAGACAGCAGACAGAGTGGCTCCGCCCCTCACCTCCATCTTCTTGCCCACGTCTTGAGTCTTGGCCACGAAGTTGAAACTGAAGCAGCTGGTCTGTCCCGGGGTCAGGCACGACTCAACCTCACGCCACTGGTTGTAGCTCTGCACACACATGTAGACACACACGTAGACACACACACACACACACGTACACACACACACACACACACACACACACACACACACACACACACACACACACACACACACACACACACACACACACACACACACACACACACACACACACACACACACACACACACACACACACACATTTAGAAGACCTGAGAGAGACTTGGACTGCAGGACGTAATAATCAACATCGACCTAAATAATAATTCCTGTGTGTGAGTGAGTGAGTGAGTGAGTGAGTGAGTGAGTGAGTGAGTGAGTGAGTGAGTGAGTGAGCGAGCGAGCGACCGTGTGTGCGTGCGTGTGTACCTGATTGCTGAGGCTGACGGACAGCTTGTTGAAGGTGAGGGGGTGAGGGCAGTCGGCGCGCAGGAAAACCTGGAGCCGGATGGGTTGGTCCACGTGGAAGCTGGGAGCCAGGAACCGGGCTTTACACTGGACTGGAGAGAGAGTTCTGCTTATTATCTCTAAATATTACCTGTAATACTACCCCTCATCTCCTCTCATCATCATGTACTATATTATTATTATTATTATTAATATCATGTTATCTCTAAATATTACCTGTAATACTACCTCTCATCTCCTCTCATCATCATGTGCTATATTCTTAATATCATGTCCAATACCTCTCCTACATTACCTTTCAACATTCTGTGCAATATTCTTAATATTCTTTCTATCAGGTGCAATACGTCCCCTAACCATTATTATTATCACAGCTGTATTACACTTCAATTATGGCAAATTGTTTTCGCCGTCTGAATACCTTATCTTGCCTTTATATTTTTATATTTTGACTGTACATTTGTAAATCTGTTAGTTTATTTTTATTATTCTGTGTATTTCTCTATTGTTTTATTGTACTGTATTGCTATGCAACCTGGCACAAGAATTTCCATCGGGATTAATAAAGTTTCTATCTTATCTTATCTTAGCTCAGGTTCTGTTCAATTATGCACCAAAACAAAAGAGAATTTTCCATTTGAATTATTACTGCACAAAAGCGGAATGGGGCAGAAAAAAAGATTCTTTGCTTCTGCAATACTAATGTTGTGACGATGTACTGGAAACTGCGAGGACCTAAAGAATGGCACCGTCCTACAGAGGGCGCTGTCGGGTATCCGTCCGCGGTCCATTCATGTCAACTCTGTTTCCGTTCGGCCGCCTACGTTTATATAAAGCTACGCCCTCTGTGTTGCTACTGACTCCTGACTCCACCCCCCGGGGGACCTACTCACTGAAGGGCACGTAGTCCTGAAGCTCGATGCTCAGCTCGTTGGACCCGGCCAGCGGCGCCACCATGCGGTCCCTCCAGAGGCCGGCGGCGGCAGCGGCAGCGGTAGCCGCCGCCTCACAGTCGGGCTCGGGGTCGGGGACCTGGTTCTGTGAGGGGAGAGGGAGGGAGGGGAGATCATGTGATAGAGGTAACCGATGGAGCTCAACGTTGAACGAGAATGTGGCGTTCACGTGTGACTCCCAGATGCCGTTTTAGTGGACGAGCGCAGGGCGGTAAAGTTTGGTACGGCCGGCGGAACACACCGGCGATGTTAGCGGTAGACGGGCCGTCAGCGTGCAAAGAAATAAAATATTATTATATCTTTTTGCCGTCCTCCGTGATGTGATGGCGTCTTTATCGATATTATTTTATTAAAGTTGAGCAACATTTTGACGTAATATTGCTCGACGATAGGTTGGTTCTCTACACCGGACCCTAACCCTAACCCTAACCTTCAGGACTTTGAAGAGGTTCTTCTCTATCCTGGACTTCTGCTCCTCCTTCAACGTCGAGGCTGGTGGAGCAGACAGAGGGACACAGTCACACACATCATCACCACCTCCACCACCACCTCCACCACCACCACCATCATCATCATCCATCGTGTGTGTGGACATAATACTGTTGGATAGATAGATATGTATATATATATATAAACGATACAATTACGTGATCAGCACACCCCTAGAGTGTGTGTCTGTGTGAGTCTGTGTGTGTGTGTGTGTGTGTGTGTGTGTGTGTGTGAACGTCTGTGTTGTGCGAGAGAGAGAGAGAGAGAGAGAGAGAAAGAGAGTGAGTGTGTGTGTGTGTGTGTGTGTGTGTGTGTGTGTGTGTGTGTGTGTGTGTGTGTGTGTGTGTGTGTGTGTGTGTGTGTGTGTGTGTGTGTGTGTGCGTGCGTGCGTGTGCGTGCCTCTGCCCAGCAGCTCCATGCAGTAGGTGACGTAGTCCTTGACGTTGGCCATCAGGAAGGCGCAGCGCAGGGCCGTGGTCAGGATGGAGGTCAGGAGGCCCCACCAGCGCTCCGTACGGTAATAACACATCACATAGTCCAGGAGCCTGGCGCACACACACACACACACACACACACGCACACACACACACACACACACACACACACACACACACACACACAATGACATAACTTGTACATGTCGTGACATGGACATGTACAAGGTTTTGGTCGGAGCTCTGAACGCTTTTGTGCAATATTCATAATATATATTCTTAATATTCTTTCCATCAGGTGCAATACGTCCCCTAACCATTATTATTATCACAGCTGTATTACACTTCAATTATGCCAAATTGTTTTTGCCGTCTGAATATCTTATCTTGTCTATATATTTGTATATTTTTATATTTTGACTGTACATTTGTAAATCTGTGTATTTTTATTATTCTGTTGATTTCTCTATTGTTTTATTGTACTGTATTGCTATGCAACCTGGCACAAGAATTTCCTTCGGGATTAATAAAGTTCTATCTTATCTTATCTCTTCTGGGAGCCTTACTTACTTCAGGGCTTTGGTGAAGTCTTTAGCGTGGAAGTACTCCTCCCCCATCTGGACCACTGGAGACAACACACGGCGCAGTTACAGTACATGGAACACACACTCAATTACTGTCACTGGAGCACTTCCCATTCGTATATATTACTTCCAAACCCTGGCAACGGTGATGGTGATACTACCTCATCTCCTCTCATCATCGTGAGCAATATTCTTAATGTCATGGGCAATACCTCTCCTACATTACCTTTCAACATTATCTTTATCTTATTATCTTATCTTTTTAGGACAGGGAGATGTGGAGGACGGGGAGGTGTGGAGGACAGGGAGATGTGGAGGACGGGGAGATGTGGAGGACGGGGAGATGTGGAAAACGGGGAGGACAGGAGCAGGACTCACTCAGGTGACTCTTCATGCGAGGACATTTGTACTTCTTGAACTGGGCCACGGCGTTGCTGAGGAGCGCGATGATCAACTCCTGCGGGGGACACCGACGTAAGAGACGGACGGACCACCCCACAGACAGACAGACAGACAGACAGACAGCATAGAAACGGAGCCGGTAGATAAGACACACGTGGGCCTTTGGATCGTATCGCCATGACATCTTGGGACGACAGATCTAGCCTCCTTTATTCCAGTTCGTTCATGTTGTGTGTGTGTGTGTGTGTGTGTGTGTGTGTGTGTGTGTGTGTGTGTGTGTGTGTGTGTGTGCGTGCGTGCGTGTGTGTGGACGTACTGAATGCGGTACGTCTCTCTCTTTGACCTGCAGGGCCAATATTCCCGCCCTCTCCTTCTCAGGGTCGGGTGGATCGATACCTGGGGAGCCAATCACAGCAGAGGTTATGATTCACCAACCACAGGCCTCTGGTTAGCGTCTGGTTAGCTTCTTGTTAGCCTCTGGTTAGCCTTCAACAGCTTGTTGGCCCAGTAGGGCAGAAGTGCATTAAAACTAGTAGCGTGTGTGTGTGTGTGTCTGCATGTGCCCGGTGTGTGTGTGTGCATGTGCCCGGTGTGTGTGTGTGTGTCTGCATGTGCCCGGTGTGTGTCTGCATGTGCCCGGTGTGTGTGTGTGCGTGCGTCCGTACGTGCGTGCATGTGTGTGTGTGTGCGTGTGCCCGGTGTGTGTGTGTGTGTGTGTGTGTGTGTGTGTGTGTGTGTTCTTTACTCTGGTGTCCTTGTCTCCAGGGTCTCTGGCCATAGAAGTCCAGCCCCCCTGTTGGCGTGTCCAAGGGGTCAGGGGCGGGACAGACGGCTCCCGCCTGCCAATCAAACCAATTACAACCAATCAGTGGAATCATGAAAAGTGACTTTCACCAGGAAAGGTGCTTTGTCTGTCTTTAAAGTTGGAAGCATTTAACTGTAATGTATTTATGTCTTCCTATCTTTCTATTCTACCCTTGTCATTGTACTCATTATTGGGCCAATAATCTGGCCACTCATGTGTTCACCGCCCAGGAAGCTGCTGGATAAACACACCGCGCTCGGTACCAAAGCACGTGAAATGACAAGAAATAAATCCACTCTTATAAATATGACCGCAGTAATGAATCCTAATGAATAAAGCGAAGTATATAAGGGACATGACATCTCGGAGGTACCTGACAGAGCTGCTGAGCGGTCTGCTTGCGGTCCTGGCTGTAGCAGGCCGCCTGCTGGTAGTAGAAGCCCGGGTTCTGGGTCTGGATGGCCGTCAGACCCAACTTGATGGCCTCATCAAACAGCTCCCCGAAGGACTGGAACCTACAGACAGGATAGGACAGGACAGGACAGACAGGAATAAAAGGTGGGGGGAGGTAGGGAACGAGAAAGGGGAGCGAGGGAAGACACGATGCGATGAGGAAGAACATTAAGTTTGGTTTAAACTAGGGCTGGGCGATATGACCTCAAAATGTAATCTGCTGACACTTTTTCCAACAAAGGTGTGCAAATCTGATCTTTGTGATTTCCAAATAATAATAAGAATAAGAAACTCACAGAGATTAACTATTAATGGCTATTATATAATATTGAATGCTTTGTGCGGTTTAAATTAACCAAACTAATCGACGTGACCACGGTGAAAGGTTCTAAATGTTCCTGCCCTAATTTAAACTAGATCACAGTAACCTGAACACTATTCTTCTACAAAATACAATTAAATAAATGGGTTAGATTGCACCCCCCCCCCCACATTCAAGCTCCCAGATGAGAGGCAGGCAGACAGGAGGAGGGGCTGACTGACTGTTTGGACATCCAGGCGGTGTGCTCGAAGGCCAGCTCCGCGCTGCCGATCTTCTTTTTGCACAGGTCGATGTGCTTCCTGAACTGGGCGATGGCGTCCAGCGGCGTGTTGTGCTGGAAGCACAGGCGACAGATCTGCAGGGGGGAGGGAGGGAGCGAGGAATCTGGTGAATACACCGCGTGTGGTCGGGATGTTGGCGCCGCTGCTGCCGGGGACCTCGTGATGCACGGTGAACGCCTTGGTTACCTTGTAGTTGATGAAGCCGGCCATCGTTTTGATTTCCAACATGTTGGTCTCGTGGGCTCTGAGCTCATGGACCAGGCTGTACGCTGTCCTGTAGTATCTACACACACACACACACACACACACACACACATACACCACACACACACACACACAACACACACACACACACACACACACACACACACACACACACACACACACACACACACACACACACACACATATACACACACATATTAGCATGTAGAGCAAGGCTGAACAATATGGTAAAAAAAATATGTCATATGATGACATATATAATTTTGGCATCACAATTTGTATTTCCCCTGGAAAATATACAAATATAATAAAATAAAATAAAATAAACTACAACTAAAAACAGACAAACATTCTTGGAAAAATGTCCAAGTCATCTCTGCAGCACTACTGTACTTCGTTTATAATGGTGTTATAAAATGTCATACTTACAGCTCCGGCAAATTGGATATTGCATTTGGATTTTGATAATGTTTTTGATAAATTTTTCAGCCCTAATGTGGAGCACACCGAGACCAATCACCATGGTCTAATTCCAGCATGTTTCATCTACCGTCCCACGACAGACGAGGCTGTTTTGGACCGGTTTGTTCTGGACTTACTTGAGAGCATTCTGGGTGTCCTGCTTGAGTTCGCTGAAGAAGGCGATCTTAAACTGGTGTCTGACAAACAGCAGCTAGGCACAAGGAACGGAAAAGAGACTTCGTTTTAACACAATAGAAAGAGATTATTCGCACAGAGAGCATTTCACTCAGGAATAGTTGACGCATTTCTAGCAAATTACACGTAAATATCCTACACACAGCGCCTTTAACCCGGAACACGGGACAGCGGATCACTATGGTGGACGTATCCGTTAGCAGGGTGTTGTGTGTGTGTGTGGGGCCCCACCTGGTGCGTGGTCTTGTTGAGGAACTCTTTGTGGGACTTGACTCTGCGTATCTCCGTGTAGTAGTAGGTCTGGGCGTGTTCGTAGAAGGCGTTCTCCACCTGACCACCAGAGGGCGGACGTGCTTTTAACTTGGAACTTGTGCAGTATGCCAAATATACCAGCGAGCCATATATAAGGATATTATAATCTATGCTATTTGCAATACTTTTGCAATTAAAAATATGAAAATAAATGGTATCAGACATAACTAAACATCTGATTTGGTTGGTAAACATTAGTACTAAACTTCAAATTTGTAATTTTTTTAAGTGATTCTGGTGGTCAGGTGACATACAAGTTATATTGTTCATGCCAGAGAGGAAGTAGAGGGTGCTCTAGTAAAAGGTCAGAGGTGACAGGTGAGAGGTACCTGATGATGTAGCCCACCAGGTGGTCGGTGTGCGGCAGGACAAACAGACTCTTGCCAACAGGTCGCAGGCGTTACACAGAGAGGACGCTCTCTCGGACGCCACCAGGTCCTCTCCTGGAGAAGACCAAGTCAAAAATGACCTGAATATTAGGTTTCTGTATTTCCATCATAAAGTTGATCGGATAGCTGTGCTGTCTTTTAAAATTAATACAGTGGACACAAAGTGCTGCAGTGCAATAGATGACAACATAGTAGCATCTAACATCTAACATCTAACAGGGAAAATGTATGTATGTAACGAATGTAATGCAATGTAAGTTTAAATTCATCTCAGGATTTTTCTGCCAACTAACAGCGGGTGTACCTGGAGGTAGGGGGGTCTTCTTCTGGATCAGAACGACTGCCACTTTGGTATTCCTGCCTTGGAGACTGGTCCTAGGGAAATCGTAAAAACGGTCAAAAATCACAGAGGAGGATGTGCCACATAAATGACAGGACATTCTCCTTATGCTTCCATCACTTTGGACAAAATTAATATTCCATTTATCAATCATTTGTACTTTTGTTGTTTGTAATTGTAATGTTTTTGCTGCTTTTCTGCATGTCCATGTTGACACTCCGAACCGTCCCTGGAAGGAGGGATCCCTCACTCTGCGTTCCTTCTCATGGTTCCTTCCTTGTTAATTAAGGGAGTCGTTTCTTGACCTTAGGGGGGCTTTAAGGGTTAGGGGGGCGCTGTAATAATCATAAGGCCCACAATAATATGGCCTGTAAAGCCCTTTGAGACTGTAACTGTGATTAAGGGCTATAAATAAAATTGACTTGACTTCTCCAAAACCTCTACGCCACAAAACAAAACAAAGAATTGTTCTTTTATGACAATGTTAAATGAAGACTCGGTTGGTGCCAGCGTGACTCGGCGAGGACAGACTCACCGGACAATTTCTACTTTGGTCGCGCACTCGGACTGTTTCTCCTTCCACTGCGGGTCGTCCCAGTCCAGCTCGTAGAACAGAACCACCAGAGCAGGCACCAGGTTCAGGTGCTTGTTCATCCAGCCTGTCTTCAGGATGCCTTTGGGGATGTACCATTCATAGGAGGTCCTCTGGAGGGAGAGAGTTGGAGTTGAGTTAGAGAAACGGAGAAATGGCCCAGAGAATAACGAGACAAAAATGTATTTTTGCTGTGTTTGTTGTCTGTTGTGTTTGCGCCAGCAATTATTCATAAGTGGTAAATGGTAAATGGATTGCATTTATATTGCGCTTTCATCCAAAGTGCTTTACAGTATTGCCTCACATTCACCCATGCATACACCGACGGCGGTGTCAACCATGCAAGAGTGATGTATGATGTGTGAGTAGTGTGACGACATACAGTATACGTTGGCCAGCGACATTGCTAATAAACTATAATAGCAGTGTTTTTGCTAGCTGTGCAAATGTATATTACATTGATCACATGCTTGTACCTTTTACAGAGAAAGCCGCAACAAAATGTTTGTGTAAAAGGGGCTTTTAATGTTTCTTTTGGACACTTTTGGCACGATTGCCCCACAGACCTTGGTGCGGCATTTGGGGTACTCGTGGTCCCCGGGGAGAACCTTGAAGGAGATGGGCACCCTGTCGGCACGGCGGTTGACGCAGAAGGCGTCCCAGATGGCGCGATGCACGGCATTGTAGGTGACGTCCAGGCCCGTCAGCGCCACGAAGGCCATGGGCCGACAGCAGAGCTCCGGGGGCAGCTCCCACTGAGAGCCTGCCATCTCCGACACGCCGGAGGGAGGGCACCTGTAGGGGGCGCAAACAGAAGGGGGAGGACCCATCATCATCATCATCATCATCATCATGGTCACTGCCACAATGACTTCAATACAAATATGTGTTTTGGATTTTATTTGGAACGAATAAGGAATTAAAATCTGGTGATGGTGATAAGAGTCTGTGAAGATTGTCTCACTCAACTCAAAGCCAACACAACTTCAACATGGTTTTGCTCAATATGTCCTCCCTGGTACTTTCACCAAACAGCGTAAAAACAACATAATCTACCCAAGCTGCAAGCATTTCCCTTTGCCTCCACCTTCTATTATCATATGATATCAGATCATAGTCATCCAATCAGTCACATTACTTCACAGCATCCAAGAGCAATATGAATGAAGAATCGATTAGTCTATAGGGTTTCTCTATAGGGTGTGTTTTATTGCCAAATAATAAGCATGCAACATGCAAGCATAATATTAGGTCTCGGATTAATAGGACATGTATTTGACTCATTACTACCGAGATGACACTTTGTATATATGTAGTGTAATGCGTACATAGTTGGATGTCTCATAGCCCTGACAGCTGGGTTAATAATAATAATGGTTATAATGGTTATAATAATAATAATAATAAATAATGGTTATAATAATAATTCTAAATAATGGTTATAATGGTTATAATAATAATAATAGTTATAATAATAGTTATAATAATAATAATAATATTAATAGTTATAATAATAATAATAATGGTTCTAATGGTACTACTACTAATAATAATAATAATAGTTATAATAATAATAATAATAGGTTATAATAATAATAATGATAATAATAAATAATAAGACGAGCTACTAGAACTTGTGTCTACGTGTCTCCTCTGAACTCAGCTGTCTGCTCTTCAATACTCACCACATGCATTATATATATAATATGATCTTATTATTATTATATATATTATTATACACTTATAGTGTAGTAGGTGCAGCAGGACGTGTAGCAGCTACATGTTAGCCTCAGCAGCTACAATACTCTCGGTTATAATAACATGTCGTGTATAATAACATCGTATCTATAATAATAATGTATATATATAATATATATATAATAATAATAATAATAATGTATTAAGTCACCGTCAGGTCGCTCCCAGGAACAACAGAGCAGCTGGGCGGGGCCACGTGACGTGTCGTTGTCTGACCGGAAGCACGTGATCAGCCCAGTGTTTTATTATTATATTATATTTATTATAAGTTGACTTACTTACTGACGTCTATATATTTTGTTCTTTATAAGTATACTTTAAAAACTCATATTTATACATTTGATTGCAACATTTCAGCTTTGTTTACATATTTCTTTGTTGTAGAATATCTACAATTGTACATGTTTGTAAATCACAAGACAATTGTAAATTAGATTTGTTTTGTTTTAGTTTTTATTTCCCACTCGCTTTGTCAATGTAAATGTCAATGTATCTTTAACATTGAATTGAAATTGAATTGACAACTTCCGGTCGCACCTGTCAGCTGACCAGTAGTGTGTTGACGTCACGAGTGACGTCATGGTTTTCGTTTTGAGTTTTCAAAATAAAAGCCCCGTCACATATTATTAAATAAAAGCCAATATAATATTTATATATAAAAACAATGCAACAGCATGATTGGGAATAATACAACTTAAATACATAAACATATTTAGTTATATTAATATATACTATACTATATAACAATATAATAGAATAATAGAATATAATAGAATAATACAATATAATATTAAAAATATAAAATATTATATATATATAATATATAACATTGAATGTGCCTCAAACATCAGATATTCTTGGTGGCTTGCCTGCCTCAAAGACTCATTTTTCCATCTTAAACATGTAGTAGGGCCAAAATAATATACACTCTATGTTCAATAAATACAAAATTAAAACAAAGTAGTTGACTACAGCTGAATACAGTCCTACTGAGGCCTACTGAGGCCTACTGAAATACCAGCAGTCACCTGTAGGCGGCGCCCTCCTCCTCCACCCCCTGCTAGGCCCACTGTGACACATACAGTACACAGTGTACTGTATACTGTATACAGTATACTGTATACAGTATACTGTATACATGTCATTTACTTCATACCATCAACTATTTATGACCAAATACATGACATCTAGGTGTGAGGAGATGGGGAAGGAATTTTCCTTTTTATTCATATTTTTCATTTGTCTTTATTGTCAATAGGTGAGCCTGTAGGGTTATAATGTGTAAGATATAATAAGTTATAATGTATAAGAGGAGTGATGTGCATTTAAGATAAGATAAGATAGAACTTTATTAATCCAGAAGGAAATTCTTGTGCCAGGTTGCATAGCAATACAGTACAATACAACAATAGAGAAATACACAGAATAATACAAATAAACTAACAGATTTACAAATGTACAGTAGGTCTAGAGAAGTATAAAAATATAGGTAAGATATTTTTATACTTCTTACTGCACATTTGTAAATCTGTTATATTATTTTGTATTATTCTACTGCTTATTTATCTATTGTATAATAAAAAAATAA
>PIJE02000531.1:105451-135451 GCA_002895965.2 Coryphaenoides rupestris | reverse complement strand
CGTCGAATAGTGGCCAGCGTGAAGTTGTTCGGGTGAGCGGTTTTCGAGAAGGCTGTAAGCAATCGTCCCATTATGAACAGGCACGGAACGGGCAGCGCCGCACTGGCTGCTGCATTGCCGAGGACCCCAGGAAGTTTAGTGCAGAGTGTGACTTATATATATATATACAGTATATATGTTGAACCTGGAGAGGGAGTCCTCAAATGCAAACCAAGGAACCAGTGGTGGTGTGTGCTGGCCTTGTCCTTCAAGCTCACCGGTTTCTGTCCCTTGTGGTCGTCTCTGCCGGAGTCTTTGCTTGTGTCTGCGTCACGCATCTGTGCTGCTGTGAGTTGTGAGTCTCGCTTTGAGTTGTGAGTCTTATCACCTGAAGGACTGTTTGTGAGTCTTTGTTAATTACAGGTGTTAAAAAATACATTAACAGGCTGTTCTCAAGCTGCTGCTGCAATTTGATCTCTCTCTCCCTCTCTCCCTCTCTCTCTCTCCCTCTCCCTCTCTCTCTCTCTCTCTCTCTCTCTCTCCCCATCTCCCCATCTCTCTCTCTCTCTCTCTCTAGCCCCCTCTCTCTCGCTCTCGCTCTCTTTTTGCTGCAGTACATGACTGCAGCCCCACCTCCACCCTAGGGGCGTGTCTCACATTCATTGGCGTTGGAGTGGAGATGTTGATTAAGCCCTTACATCACGCGCTGTGCCTCAAACGCAGGGATGTTTCCTATAACCTTGATACCTATTCACGAGGCTTCCTTGTTAGGTACCTACTTTGTGGAAGTGGTTTTCACAAGGCGAGGCCAGGGAGCCTCATGAAAAGTTGGCCATACCATACTATTTACTGTGGAGAGACAGCTTTGGTCGCGGTGTGTCAGGGTTGTTGACTTTACTTCAAGACGTGTAGATCTCTAAGGTTGATGGGCAAGTGAAACCGGCGGACGCCATATCTGATTTGGAGTGTGTCTTCCTGTCTTCACCCTGGCGACGCGCCCAGGTTGGCCTGGTCCAAGGACCGGGGGTCGGGGACCGGGGGCAAGGGGCCAAGGGTCAAGGGCCAGGGGTCAAGGGCCAGGGGCCAAGGTGATTGGTCTTTGTCTGTGGCTTTCATCTCACTTCCCTCCATGCCTCCTTCTTGTCTATTCACTTAACCCCTTGCAGGTGTACAAACACTCAGGTGTTATTATATATATAAACCATGTGCGACCTGGACCTGCCAGCCAATCTAGAACGAGTCGTGTCTGTCTTTAACTCCGCCTCCCCGGGACTCTGACGTGGTGCTGGGGGGGGCGTGGCTGCTGACTCATCCCTGCCTCCTTCTGCTGAATCATGGTTATGATTTATAATGCGCTGCCGGGGTCACGGGTTTTATTTCCGTGGAGGGACGGTGTCTGCTGTGCAATTTGTATTCCATCGCAGTGATACAGTGATGTGACGATCACTGCATACAAACCCCTCAAATTCATATTCAAGTATTTGATGAAGTGTTAAAAGTGAAGTTCTTAGTTGTTGTCATTCATGTGGAGATAAAAGAAGTCCACAAAATACTCATGAGAGGGAGAGAGAGAGAGAGAGGGGGAGGGAGACAGAGAGAGAGAGAGAGAGAGAGAGAGAGAGAGAGAGAGACTATGGGGCTTCCACTCATGTTCTGTCTGAGGGTCACTGGACTGCTTTATGACCCCTACTAAAGCTGTGGGGAGGTCAAAGGTAGAGAGACAAAGGGGATGTATAGAAGGAAACAGAAACAGAGGCACGATAGTTCCTGTCATAGGTTTCCAAGAACCACTTCATGCGTGTTTGCCACGTATCTCTCATATATCCCATCCCAGGCTTTGTATTTGGCCGTGGAATTGAATTGTGTGCGTGCACCTGCATGGATGAGGGGTCTGGAGTCTCGGATGGTGTCTGGTGTCGGTGTCTGGTTTCTGGTGTCTGGTGTGCAGGTTCTATCTGAAGCAAAAGCAGGCCTGGGAAACAAGTGACACAAGGCAGCGTCACCGGGGAACATTCAGTCTATTTTGGATACATGTCACATACATACAGTATATATGGACCACAGGGGAGTTGTTGTTCCCCCTGACGTTAGCCCTACAGGAGAACAACACGGTGCTTTTCACGGTCAAGGACAGCGATGTTCGTGATGAAAGCAATTTGTAATCGGAGACATATTGAGACTTGGATATGATTCAAGGCAAGTGTGAATAATATGCGAATAACATCGGTAACAGACACGGCTCCCGACATCTGGCTAACCTCCTCCGCTGGTAAAAATGTCTCCAGTGTGTCCGTTTGGTCAGTGCAGTGAACAAAGTTCTTCTTAGGGACACTGTGGAGATAAATGACATATCAGGTCCAGATTGGTCAATGACCTTGGAGTGGTGTGTAATCCAAAGCTGTGCCGCCCGGTATATTATACAGTATATATATACTGTCCTTGCTGTTGCGGCTGTTTCTCTGAAACCGGTTATTTATAGAAACGATAAACAAGGACAAGGCGCTGGGCCAAAGTCACTGGAAGCTTTAAGTTCGGTGAGCAGTGATGCATCGAGCTCCAAGTTTGATCGTTTAATGTCAACCAACTTGAACATACATCCACTAAATGCTCTGACTCATGAGTCCTCCGTACGTTTGACTAACCACCCCCCCCCCCCCCCCCCCTCCCCCAAGGCTGCTTCGGAAGGAGTCCCTGGGCGGCGTTCCTCCTCATCACCACACCGTGCACTCTGGGGGTGACCGGAACTCCTGTCACCTGTGTGCCCAGGGTCGCGCCAAGAAGGGCCGACGCCGCAGCCGCACCCCCAAGCCCAAGCGACCCGGGGAACAGACGGTGTTCTCCGTTGGCAGGTAGGAGCGGACGAGTCATCGCAAATCATTTGAATGAGTTATTGGGTTTTATTGTTGGATTCGCGTCGCAATATCACATGATAAGATAGGATTGATAACTGATTAGTTCAGAAATGAAAAACAAGGCAGATTCTGCATTCCTGTCTTGTTTGTCCCTCCTCCAGATTCCGGGTGAAGAAGAAGCTCCAGGAAAGCTCTAATCCAATGGCCGATTCGGGAGACCAACTGAATCAATCCCAAGACAGCAAGGACCAAAAGGAGGGCACGGAGGACTCCAAGGAGGCAGGCTACAACCTGAGGAACATGTTCAAGGATGTGAAGCAGCCCACAGAGAGCTCCAACGGCGTTGTCCCGAATGTGGGCAAGCGTCGGAAGAGTCTGAGTATATTCGGCCTGGGCAGGCGGGGAAGCGACCCGGTGGGGATGAAAATGGCGTCCCTTCCAGGAGGACGGGTCTTAGGGACCGGAGTGAAATTCTCACAGCAGGAGCCTGTAGTGTTGGAGGAACCGACCCCCGTCCCCAGCTCCTTAGCCATTTCGAGCTCTCTTCCATCCCATCGAACATTTAAAAGTCCTTCCCCCGAGACAGAAAGGGAAGGGAATAAGGTGGCGGATGTGTACTCCCCCGGGCCACAGCAGACCTCCACACCCATCGCTCCTGGCTTTGGAGCTGCTTCAGGGCTTCCATCTTCTTCTGCTGCCCCTCAGTGTCCAACCCCTTCTAGTGAAGGTTTTTTACCCAGCGGTACTCTCCCCAGCCCCTACTCCGTCTCCACCCCGGACGTAGATCCAGGTATTGGAGAGAGCCTCGCATCAATAACTCTTGGCTCTTCTCCTTCCTCTCCATTCCTGGTCAAAACCCCGTCCCCGGGCTCACTGAGAACTCCTACCTCACGTGCAGCGCTCGCGCAGAGCCTTACACCTCCACTCCTTGACTCAAGAAAAACTCCAACTACGGAGTCGGTGAAAACTCCCTCATCCTCCCCTGCTTTGAAGCACAGCCCTCAGCTGTCCTCCGTCCTGAGCAGGTCTAATCAATCTCCTACCACGTCTTTAAGGCTCGGTAGAGTCCCGAGCCCATCACTAGCCCGCACGCCCTCCCCTGCGCTGACCCTGAATGCAGCAGCCACGGCCGGTCACCCTCCCAAACCCCTTCCGCGGCCCTTTCTCCAGATTCTTCCCAAACCTCCCCACGCAGCACTTCACCTCGTGTGGGAGGAAGGTCCGGCAGTCTGGCCTCTGTGGCGTCACAACCCGACAAGCTACCAGGCGTATCCGTAGGAGATACATTGCACGGTGTTTCTCTGGCGTCCCCTTCCGCCCGGCCCGGTGAGGAAGGCCCGAGCGGTCGAGCCGCGTCTCCAGGGCAATCGCTGTCCCCGTCCTTGCCTCCAGAGGGCAGAGTGAGCAGCGTGTCCATTGTGAAAGCCAGCCCAGATAGTAAAAGGGAGTTTTCTGTGGTGACAATGCTGGAGGAGGAAGAGCCTTCTGAATCGGCAAAAACGAAAGACAAAGAGACCAAGACTTTGGAAACTTCTGACCTTGACACTGCAAAAGTTGACGTTAGTCCAAGTGTCAGCAAAAGGGGAGACTCCTCAGTTTCAGGGTCTATAGAAACTCTGGCGCAGGACAAACGGCTTTCCACGGTGCACGTAGTGCCATCGGTGAGCCAAGGAATGGATGCCATTGTGGAGCTGAAAGATATAAAAGAAGTGAAACAGGATGAGAACCAAGAAGAGGATGGAAGAGATGATGGGAAACAGTGAGGGAACGGAGAGGAGTCAATTGAAATAGCTGACCCAGAACAACACAATTAATCACAACAGATAAAACTACTATCGAACGGAATATCTGTGGGAACAAGTTTATGGGAGGGGGGAGAACGGACATTTATCTCTTGCTTCCCATGGAGGCAGAAGTAGCTGAAAAAGAAAACACTGTAGCTCACTTAATCACGCCTTTATAACTTGTTTATTTAACAATAGTCTACTACAGTGTTTCGGGTTGTTGGGAATTGGAGCTGCTTGGCAGGCCAGCAGATCTAGGCTCTGGCGTATGTACCTGCTAGCTGCTGGCTTAGTGAGCTAAAGAGCAGCTGAGTGGACCAACAGTTGAAGCTGTGGGGTTCACAACACTGTGAGTGTTCTTCTACGATGAATAACCACATGATGACCATGGTGCTCATTCCATAGATATGTCACTGCAGTGATGCCACTGGAGTTCTTATGTATTGATCATCTTGTCTGAACAACAGAAGCGGATTTTTTGATTATTAAAGCATGTCTAACCCCAGCATAGCTTAACACATAACCCGTCAGAGACACTTCAACTAGTTTAACCGATAACCGCTTTTACTTCTCTCACTGGATAGAAACAAAATAATGCTTCTGGTTCCCCAGAAACACCATTAACCTGTTAAATGTGTAGGTCGCCATTGCTAATGTATTATTGTGTATCCAACTCTGTGCCACACTTAAGTCTCGTTTGGTAGATGTTGGTTTGCCACAGCAGTATAACCAGGCTACGCAGCAGAAGACACGAGACGGGACTTTACTATCTTCTGATGTTGTCCCCACATAATCCACAGCAAGGAATGTAGACTGCTTATAGATCAACAGGAAAACAACATTAGACCAAAGAGGTATCAAGAGGTTTTCTGGAGAAAAAAAAAGCCCTCATCAAGCATAATTATGGTGGCTTGACCGTAATTGTTTTCATCATTTTGAATCTCAAATGTCAAAATGCAAATTATAGACTAGACAGGAGAGGACCAAGGACTCCAATATTGTGAGTTATTGTGAAATTATTTGTCAGATTCATGTTCCGACACCTTGATGTCAATACGGACTTAAATAAACTCACTTGAAAATAAAAAAGACATCAAAAGTAGAAAAATACAACCATTGAGAAATGAAGGCGTATAAAAACACACACAAGACATTTAAAGACATTCACGTGGCTATGTTATATAATTGCAGTATGTGTCCCATACGTGGCTAGCAGGCTTGCTATCCCTATTCAATCATGCAGGTTCCAGGATTAGTTTTATTTAAACGTGATAAACTTGACTCACGGCGTTGTGCTCGAACATAAACCTCTTCTTCTTCTTCTTTTAAACAAGAGAACAAGTCGTTTCCTAAACAAAAGGAAATGAACCGACAGTAGGGCTTAAGTCCAAGGACACGATTCAGCCTCTTACTATAGAAACCTGACAGCTGCCCTCTCTGCACCTTCATTCTACACTTTCACTGTTTATCTGAGAAGTATCTCACAGAGGAACACTTGAGGACACGTTATTAGTACTAGTCCAACTATAACCTGGTTGATAAGCGACACCGACGCAAACGTCTCTTTGTAAACTGTGAATATGTGTGCCTGTTACTCAGCAGTTTGGAACGGGTTGCCGTCGGAGGACGGAGCACCGCGTGGACATTACATTTATCTTCATTTCTTTCTTTCTTCAAGTCTCAAGGATTTCATGTCGCACCCTTATTTCATTGCAATTGTACCAATAAACACACGCATACCAGCAATTTGGTTTATTTAATAAAAGCTGTTAGGCTGCTAATGAGTGTCTTCAGGCGTGAGGAGTGGATGAGCTTAGGGATCCAGCGTCCATCAGCATTGAGGTTAGACACGCGGCACCTCCTGGGGAAGTTGTGACATCACTTCCTGTTAGCCTGACGTCTGCAGCTCCGTGTCTCCATCCGTTACACGCTCACCGTCTGCACGAGTTCCGCTTTGTTATACTCGGTTCCTGTTACAACAGTAACAGAATGTGTACTTGTATGCTGACAAAGAAAATGTAATTCCTCCGGACGTGTGTTGATTGACTTCCTGTTGGCTCTGTCACTGCATCACTGCCAACGTATGACCGCTAAACAATGTCTCCCTTTGGTGGTCGCTGATGGAAGTTCAATGTCAAACTAATAACTCAGTTAGTGTGCGTGGTTCTGTCTTTAAATACACTGAATTAATGTGCCATTTAAAACAGCTCCTGGAGATCATTTGGGAGGGAATGATTCATTGCAGAGGACACGTTCAAACGACACACACATTTTATTATGCACTTTCTTGGAAGCCATCGTAGCACTGAGATTGTACGGAAAGAAAAGTCATACGTGTGCACGGCATTGCATTGATTATATTATTTAGTAAAAAGGTTTCTAAATAATGTTCCGTCGACTAGAAGCATTAGGATAGGTGTGGGTGTATATACACATGTTTGGAGGTCTTTAAACGGAACTCGTTCGGCACATGTAGGCGAACATCATTCAGGACACTCACGACACAACAGACCCTTCCCTCAGAGGCATCGTGACTCGCAGTCGTGACTCGCAGTCGTGGACAAACAGTCGCAGGTAATCACCTGTATTGTGTTTGTCTTACGATGACGCCTCCGTGGAAACGGGTTGATATTCACGTTGCTGCCGACTGCGTTCACTGAGATATGAACAGTAAAGTCTGTCTTCACCTAGAATCAGGTTTATCCGAAGATGTGACCTTCAGCCAAATGTTCACAAAAATACGCAATAAAGTAAATATGTAAAGCAACTGAACAAGACAGTGAGGTACATGTTTTGTTTGTGTCACATCAACGCTCAATCAAGTCCAGCCTTTCCAATGGATGTCAATATGCAAAATACATTTTGTTTTTGGTGATGTAAATATGATGGAAGCTAAAGATTAAAATGTGTAAATATCAAGGCCGTCACACTGAAGCTGTGTACATAATAAAGTGATTACAGTTCATGTGGACACAATTGATTGCAGTAGTAAACATGTGCAGAGCAGATTGTGTGTGTGTGTGTGTGTGTGTGTGTGTGTGTGTGTGTGTGTGTGTGTGTGTGTGTGTGTGTGTGTGTGTGTGTGTGTGTGTGTGTGTGTGTGTGTGTGTGTGTGTGTAGTGTGAGTGTGTGTGTGTGAGTGCTTCATCTGCACACTGTCCACGGCTCCGTCGATGAAGACTGATTCAGCTGACGTAGTGGACACCGCAAGCCACGCCCCCACGGTTACATCTGGTATCTGAACCAAGTGTGTGAAACACAGGGCCGCTTCTTACTATATGTGGACGACGCGGTTGCACGGAAGGGCCCCCGAAGACACCAGGGGGTCCCCCAAGCTGTAATATTATAATAAACATTAATGTACCAACCTAGCTACCCATCGCAGGCTACTGTTATGAATATGTTTATGAACATATATGTAATAATATGCTGGTGATCTGTCTGCGTTAAGGCTGCGGAGAGACCCTCTGGGTCGGAGGAGGAGGGGGCGCGCGACACTGGAACCCAATGAGAGAGAGAGAGAGAGAGAGAGAGAGATAACATTAAGTCTCTGTGTCTCTTAAACTGTGTGTGTTACGTGAAGACATTGAATTTCGGCACACGATGAACCTACTGGTCTGAGTCCCCCTAGGGAGCCATGGCAACCGCCTCCGCTGCTGTCTGGTGGCAGAGACACACACACACACACACACACACACGAGGAAGTCACATAGACACACATGCAGATTATGGGATGCAAAATACAGGAACACTTGGCACAGTGGACAGAGCCTCAAAATGTGCTTGACTGTGTGTGCGTGTGCGTGTGTGCGTGTGCATGTGTGTGTGTGTGTGTGTGTGTGTGTGTGTGTGTGTGTGTGTGTGTGTGTGTGTGTGTGCGTGCATGTGTGTGTGTGTGCGTGTGTGTGTGTGTGTCTACCTGCTGAGCTACCGGTCGTCCGCTGGCGCTCTGTATTGGGGCTGAGTATTTTGACCCCCTGGCCTCTGGAAGCAGGGGGAGGGGAGCGGGCCCCGGGGTCGAGGCTGGGCGGGGCCAGAGAGGGGTGGGCGACAGCAGGGGGAGGAGGGGGGGAGGAGGAGGAGGAGGGGCCCGCCGCTGGGCTGGGCGTGGTGGGCGGAGTCTGGGGAGGAGATAAGAGGTGGAACCAACGCAGGAAGTTGACAGTTGAAACATCGGACACTGAGAACAACATCACGAACCCCACCTCCTCTACCGAACCCTCTTCATCCTCCTCCTCCTCCTCCTCCTCCTCCTCCTCCTCTGTGAGCAGCTCCACCACTAAGGAGGGGAAGACGCCCACGTGGCCGTCCAGCTCACCCTCCCAGAAACCATCGTCCACCTGAAGACCAGACACACACACACACACACACACATTTAAACCAGGGTATGAAGCCATCAAGGGTTTTAGTTTTCCATCTTATTTGGAGACCCCCCCCCCCCCCCCCGCTCTCCCACAGCCTGGTCCAACGCTGGTTCAAACACCGGTTCACTGGTTTAACTATGGGTCTGCTCCTTGTATGCACCAGGGCAGCACAGCTCGTAGACCTATCTTCACTGGTTCAGTCCACTACGAGCCGTGCTGCCCTGGTGCATAAAGGGGGAGCAGGGCACCATCATTAGTGGCCCCGAGCGGCTCCTGTGTTCGGGTCCTGGAGACACGGACCTCTCCCTGCCGACAGCGCAGCAGACGTATCAGCGCCCCCTCCTGGAAGGACAGCTCCTCTGCACTCTGGGCCTGGTAGGCATACAGCGCTCTGGCCGTCCCTGCTGGGAGAGAGAGAGAGAGAGAGAGAGAGAGAGAGAGAGAGAGAGAGAGATGAACACACACACACACGCACACAACCAAACACACATATGATTACAAGACAAAAAAATTACAAAATATTTGAATTTCGGACGTCTCAAGTATGATCCAGAACCACGGACCTAAAGTGTGTCCACTTCTGATGTTCCCGATGGAGATACAAGAGCCGAACGAGCAGTCCAGCCGAACAGCGTCCTCCGCTGGCAGACACAGGAACTCCACGTACCTCTCGGGCACGTAGCCCACCTGGCCGCACGAGTTACACACCTGGAGGAGGGCGGTGTGCGGTGCAAGGGACGAGCGAACGGACAGAACACGGGTAGAAATGAGCATAGCATGGATTAGCTATCAACGGATAAAGATTATGTTTCGAGGATTCTGTTTTTTCCATCTGTGAGTGAAGCACAGACTTCGGATACGTCTGAGACTTCTTCATCTTGTCTAATATATCCCAGATATCCCATTATAAGCGAGAAGAGCCAGCAACAGGAAGGTTGCTGGTTTGATCCCCGGGCTCCTCCCCCTCCTAGCTAAGTGTGGAGGTGTCCCTGAGCAAGACACCACCTAACCCTACCTGCTCCTCCTAGCTAAGTGTGGAGGTGTCCCTGAGCAAGACACCACCTAACCCTACCTGCTCCTCCTAGCTAAGTGTGGAGGTGTCCCTGAGCGAGACACCACCTAACCCTACCTGCTCCTCCTAGCTAAGTGTGGAGGTGTCCCTGAGCGAGACACCACCTAACCCTACCTGCTCCTCCTAGCTAAGTGTGGAGGTGTCCCTGAGCAAGACACCACCTGAGCGTTGTCTCTGTCCTGACGTCATCCCAGCACAGTGTTTACCTTCAGCCAGTCCTCCACGTCGCCTTCCTCGATCACCTGTAGCTCCTCCCCTTCCGCGATGGACAGCTCATCCGATTGGCTAGCCTAGACAGGATCATTGTCATCTTGGTTTTATGTGTGTGTTGTGTGTGTCCGTGTGACTCTGTGCGTGTGCGTGTGTTGTCGTGCGGCCCACCTGGTAGTCGTAGACCACCCTGCACGCCGCGGGGTAAAGACACACCACGGACGCAGAGGACGCGTCCACGAAGATGTCTCCCTCCCCCTCCTCCCCATCCTCAAACTCCTCCAGGTCAGTCAGGTCAAACTCCTCCTCCTGGGTGACCCCCACCCCGACACACACACACACACACACACACACACACACACACACACACACACACACACACACACACACTGTCACACATATGCACTCTCACACACATACGCACATACACAGACACACACACACACACACACACACACACACACTCACTCACACACTCACACACACACACACACACACACACACACACACACACACACACACACACACACACACACACACACACACACACACACACACACACACACACACACACACACACACACACACACACACACACACACACACACACACACACACACACACGCACTCTAGGTAACACACCACACACACGACACTCTGGTCAACCCATGCCACAGGTAACAACCTACAGAGCAGGTAGGGTTAGGTGGTGTCTTGCTCAGGGACACCTCCACACTTAGCTAGGAGGAGGAGCAGGTAGGGTTAGGTGGTGTCTTGCTCAGGGACACCTCCACACTTAGCTAGGAGGAGGAGCAGGTAGGGTTAGGTGGTGTCTTGCTCAGGGACACCTCCACACTTAGCTAGGAGGAGCAGGTAGGGTTAGGTGGTGTCTTGCTCAGGGACACCTCCACACTTAGCTAGGAGGAGGAGGCAGGTAGGGTTAGGTGGTGTCTTGCTCAGGGACACCTCCACACTTAGCTAGGAGGAGCAGGTAGGGTTAGGTGGTGTCTTGCTCAGGGACACCTCCACACTTAGCTAGGAGGAGCAGGTAGGGTTAGGTGGTGTCTTGCTCAGGGACACCTCCACACTTAGCTAGGAGGAGCAGGTAGGGTTAGGTGGTGTCTTGCTCAGGGACACCTCCACACTTAGCTAGGAGGAGCAGGTAGGGTTAGGTGGTGTCTCGCTCAGGGACACCTCCACACTTAGCTAGGAGGAGCAGGTAGGGTTAGGTGGTGTCTTGCTCAGGGACACCTCCACACTTAGCTAGGAGGAGCAGGGTAGGGTAGAGAGAGAGAGAGAGAGAGAGAGAGAGAGAGAGAGAGAGAGAGAGAGAGAGAGAGAGAGAGAGAGGAGAGAGAGTGGTATCTGTCTGTGGCATTGGTTCATCCTAATTGTCAACCATGTCTATTGCTGACTCTGATGGACCCTTCCCACTGACCCATCAGTAGCAGGGTATAGTAACGTCCTGTTCCTGTAGCAGCAGGGTAAAGTAACTTCCTGTTCCTGTAGCAGCAGGGTAAAGTAACTTCCTGTTCCTGTCATCGTAACGTAAGGTTGGGTATATTGATGTCTCTCGCGGCACCAGCGTGGTCAATGTATATTGACTGGACTCGTTGTGTCTGTACTGGTGCACCAACGAACCCATCGCTAGTGTTACGAGCTGCCGTGAAAAGGGATCTACTGTGTCACAAAGTGGAGCTGTTCAAGCTACAGTCATATCCACCCTGGTTCCGTGGCTGATGATCTTGTAGTCCTTCGCCACCTTGGAGGCCCACCTCGTGGCCTCCTTGTTCAGGGCGCTCTCCTCCCCGGCGCCACAGACCTCCTGGAGAACACCGACCTGGGGGGAGAGCGCAGAGACACAACACCTACACCGGTCTCTCCATGGGATCCATCACCATCCGTCCACCAGCACGTCCACACAGATCACAGGTCAGTCCAATCTGAACACAGGACTCAGGCTCTGTCCACGTGGACACCAAACCTTTCTGGAACCGTTTTTGGAAAACGGCAACATCCTCACGTCAATCGGCGATTGTAGTTCTACGTGTTAGGAATGAATGTTTCTTCTGTGGTGACTTATGTCTCGGACACACGACAAAGACGATCAAAAGCAACATTTTTGGTCACGCTGACAAGACGGACGCTCACACGTACCACGTCGCGCGCCGCCGGTTGGAAGGCCAAGCGCAGCGTCGCGCTGAACGGCAGCGCCTCCTGCAGGAAGTGCTGGACGTTGCGCTCTCGGGTCAGCTGCCACAAACACAAACACAAACCAGTAAACCACCAGCAGACCTCCCCGGTCCTCTGGTCTCCTGCTGGATCCCAGGTGAGAGATGCCTGAGCTGTCTGGGAGCACAGAGGAGCCACTGTCGGCACCTTCTCACGTGTTTGTGTTGAGGGTTCTCCTCCTCCTCCTCCTCCAGCTAACTGCTTCATCTCGTGGGCGACCCGCTGAATACGGCTGCAGGGTTACAGCTGTCGTGGTTGTGACTTTTTACCTTCGTTAAGTCTAGTTTTGGATTTTTATATGTCTATCGTGTTCCTTGTCTAGCGCTTCTAGTTCTGTGTTTGCCATCATGTTGTCCTCTCTGCTTCCAGCTTTGTCTCATCTGTAATCACCCCTCATGTCTCGAGATAAGTCTGGTTCCCCATGACTGATACTCATTGAGGTCAGAAATGTTCACGGCCGGCTACGTTGTGTTAACGTGTTATATT
The DNA here is from genome assembly GCA_002895965.2 of Coryphaenoides rupestris. Taxonomy (NCBI): domain Eukaryota; kingdom Metazoa; phylum Chordata; class Actinopteri; order Gadiformes; family Macrouridae; genus Coryphaenoides; species Coryphaenoides rupestris. The sequence continues at coordinate 122,472 of PIJE02000531.1, read as the reverse complement.
ACTGTTCGTAGTAGAGTACACACACACACACACACACACACACACACACACACACACACACACACACACACACACACACACACACACACACACACACACACACACACACACACACACACACACACCTTGGCCGCAGAGTCCAGGATCCTGCTGTATTCCGTGTGTGTGGTGAGACAGACGGTCATCTCCGTGTCGCACAGCAGCGTGAAGTGACCCCTCAGCTGGTCGTACACATCACCGTCCATACGCTGGGCCACAGACAGGCAGACAGACAGGCAGACAGAGAGACAGAGACAGAGCACCAGGAAGACAGACAGGCAGACAGGCAGGCAGGTACAGAGAGACAAGCAGACAGACAAACATGAGTTTAAAAAAGAAGTGAGTCGAAAACCAAAAAGTTGATCAGCGAATTGGTCAATTGGTCAGAATGACACACAATAAGGCGTTATAGAAATCAAATGATTCTAATCTAATGTATACTGTGTGTGTGTATGTGTGTGCGTGCATGTGTGTGTGTGTGTGTGTGTGTGTGTGTGGTGTGTGTGACACCTCCATAATGTAGGGTAGCTGATCCGTGTAGTAGTGTTGCAGGTGAGCGTTCACAGCCGCCAGTGAGAGCAGATATTCGTTACGAACTTCGTGCAGACGGTCGTCGCATTCTTTTAACCTGGAACTAAGCTGTGGCACACACACACACACACACACACACACACACATGTACACACACACATGTACACGCACACACACACACACACACACACACACACACGCACACACACATGTACACACACACATGTACACACACACACACACACACATGTACACACACATGTACACACACACATGTACACACACACACACACACACACATGTACACACACACATGTACACACACACACACACACACACACATGTACACACACACACACACACGTACACATACACACACACAGTCATATGCTGACACAGATGTAAATGCTGACGAGGAACAAAACAGATTTGTGTTATCTGATGAACTGAGCCGTCGCAAGGCAGTGAAAACACTACTGAGTTTATATCTTTCATTTCATTCAAGATGAGTCCGCTGCATACGAGTCACATCTCAGTTGCACAATAAGTTGGTCCTCTTAATCTGACTGAAATTGAAAGATAAGCGAATATGTCAGCGAGTATTAATGTGCTCATTTTCAGTGTGGGATGAGTGTGGCCGTCAGCTCTCGAGAGTTTATTGACTCAACCCTCACCTTAGCCGTCATTTTCTGCAGTCCTGTTCTGAAGTGGAAGAGCCCGTGGTCGCTCCTCCTGACCCTGCACACGCAACACAGAACACGCCAGGGGAGGTCACCAACACGCCAGGGGAGGTCACCAACACGCCAGGGGAGGTCACCAACACGCCAGGGGAGGTCACCAACAGGTCAGGGAAGGTCAACGCCACAGGAAGACATGAAGAGGTTGAGGAGTCGATGATTTGACTCAAGAATGAGTCATGTCCCTGAATTATCTTGAAAGCCCTTCATGCGACATTCTTTCTAGGTCAGGTTTCATTATCATGCGTATGCGTTTTTAGAAGTACCAATATTCTTGGAAGTTGAAAGAAACCGCTCTGTCGTGTGATATCCTTACAAATATGAATCGTATGATATCATTGATATGATTCGTATGATTATATTTAAAACATCAGAAGGCGTGTAATATGTGCAAGATCAATCATGATCATCCCACACACACACACACACACACACACACACACACACACACACACACCTATAAACGCAACATTCCCCCCTCGATCATTTTTTTAACTCAATTTATCTCCACACACACACACACACACGCGTGGACAGCTATCTTGAGTCTCACGACGGCACAATAACATTTAAGAAGTCATTGAGTGTGTTGGCTCGTTTTTATGGGAGGACAATGGCTTGGGTTTTACTGAGGTGTGTGTGGGCAGCGCAGGGTGGGTGGTGGTGGGGGTGGTGGTGGGGGTGGTGGTGCTACAAACACACACACACACACACACACACACTTATAAACACACACACACACACACACACACACCCACGCGGACCTGGCCTGCGCCTCTGCAGCCTTGTCTCGGGCCACGTGGGCGATGTGGCCGAGGTGGTGGTATCTCTTCCTGACCCTGTGCAGCTCCCGTATGGCCTCCACCACCTCACCCTGCACCCTGTGGAGCTGCTCTAGGCCCTGGGACACATCCACACACACACACACACACACACACATTAGTTGTAGTTAGTTAATGTAGTTTTATATATAATTTATTTTTAAACAATAAACCTTTCAAAACAAGAGTGACAAAGTGCTTTAACATGCACAAATAAAACAACTAAAATGGGTGTGTGTGTTTGGTGGCTGGCTGGCTTAATTGGCCTTACCTGGCCCAGTTAGAGTCTGGGGTGGGTGGGGCTACAGCCTCACTTGGCCCAGTTAGAGTCTGGGTGGGTGGGGCTACAGCCTCACTTGGCCCAGTTAGAGTCTGGGTGGGTGGGGCTACAAGCCTGTGGTGTGTTGGCTAATCAGTGCACCACAGGTTAAGTCAGCCACCAGCACACACACTCAGGGAGCGCTATCATGCTAGCTAAGGACCATCTGCGCCGTCATGTCATTTAACACGTGCAATAAACCGGACTACTACTCCCGGTGTCCTTGGAGTAACCCCGAACTAAGCCACAGGATGTGGCATTGTGGCGTGAGACTATGCTGCGGGATATGTGAACATGGAAGTGAATGAGGAAACATGAAATATATTGTGTATTAAAATATGACAAATCCCAGATGTGTGTGAGTGGTGTTCGAGGTGACTTATGGTCTCATGCAGTCACCCTCGTCTCTCTCACTCTCTTCGCTCGGACGTCCTTCACACATCGCGGCGCTCTGGACGTCTCGCCCAGCAGCGAGCGGTACTCCTCCGCCGCAGCTAGCCGCGCGGCCGCACTCCTAGTGCTGGCGTCCAGGATCGACCGCCAAATACCAAACGCACTGCTAGAAGCACATATAGACGCACACACACACACACACACACGCACACGCACACGCACAGACACACACACATTCTAAAAATACTCCACAGATACTGTTATCAAATGTGTGTGTGTGTGTGTGTGTGTGTGTGTGTGCACCCAATTGTAACTGTGTCAGCTTTTCCTCTCTGCCAATCTCTCTTCTGGTACTGAGCAGCCAACCGTTGCAGAGTCTAGAGAGATCCACAGTTAGATTGACAGCTGAGTCATATACACTGACAGAGTTATATACACTAGAGTTATATACACTACAGTTATATACACTAGTTATATACACTAGAGTTATATACACTAGTTAATACAGTTATATACACTAGAGTTATATACACTAGAGTTATATACACTAGAGTTATATACACTAGTTATATACACTAGAGTTATATACATTTACATAGAGTTATATACACTAGTTATATACACTAGAGTTATATACACTAGTTATATACACTAGAGTTATATACACTAGAGTTATATACACTAGTTATATACACTAGAGTTATATACACTAGAGTTATATACATTTACATAGAGTTATATACACTAGAGTTATATACACTAGTTATATACACTAGAGTTATATACACTAGAGTTATATACATTAGAGTTATATACACTAGAGTTATATACACTAGAGTTATATACACTAGTTATATACATTTACATAGATTTATATACACTAGAGTTATATACACTAGTTATATACACTAGAGTTATATACACTAGAGTTATATACATTTACATAGAGTTATATACACTAGAGTTATATACACTAGTTATATACATTTACATAGAGTTATATACACTAGAGTTATATTAGTAACACCTATAGGCTTCAATACATAAGCTCGACGAATGCCACGAGTCCTCACTCTACATACGCGATTAACCAATGTCACACACGATGTATTCACCACACATAGTCGATAGTTATATACTCAGCCCACTTTTCCATTAAACGCCACTGAGACCTATCAATTAGCCCAATCAGGCATGCACTACCTACCAATCTTTATACTGTAATATTTATATACCAGCCACTTATGAGTCACATAATCCACTAGTTATATACATTTACATAGGGAGGGTATAATACATTCTACGACGTATAGATGGTCTATTGACAACCCGCCACCTACAGATGAGTATGATACCTTACACAGTAGGACTTCTAACTCTATCAAATCATCACAAGGTTACAGGTTCACATTACATAGAGGTTATAATACACTAGAGTTATACTACAATCAAGGTAGGTAATATGAGCACATTAACTAGAGTTGATGATACACTACGCAGATACCCTCCATTCACATTACGCACGAATAATTTCCTATAATAATAGCAAATACCAGGTATAGGACCAACACAAGGTGTAATCATCACATACCACCAGGCACAGTACATACGTGTAAACTACACCTTAGAGTTAATTGTTATAGACCCTCTGAGCACGAGTCTAGAATAGATGTATATCCCATGTTCACCATTACATGATTACTACGGTATCACTTCACTACTAGCAACCTAGGTTTATATACATGCCAACGATAGTTCAGTGAATCCCAACTCCTTTGTTCTCTATTATCTGATCGAGTAACCTATGTATTGCACTGAGTTATCTATACTACACTAAATAAGTATGGAATATCACAGTTCCTATACATCTTTAACATATCAGGCTTGGTCAAAGGTGGGACATTTTCCTCTCTGGTTTCCTCTCGGCACATCGGATGTAAACACTACACCCGCACACTAACGCACGAGAAAGCACTCGCACGAGCACACTCACAACGACACATAACGATCACACATGCGCCTTCTAGGACCCACCGACTAAAACACACACACACACACACACACACACACACACACACACACACACACACAGACACACACAAACTCACTCACATGCACACATTAAGCATTGTTATGTTATATTATTGACAAAATTGTTAACCTGATGAAAATAACCGCACTTAGAGACCAAAATAGTGGCTCTGGTCGATGGCTAATGACCACTTACACCGAGATGTACGTAATGCGCATGTGTGTGTGTGTGTGTGTGTGTGTGTGTGTGTGTGTGTGTGTGGTGTGTGTGTGTGTGTGTTTACCTGGCCATAATCCTTCTCTATAGCTGCTCGTTGTTTACTGAAAGACCTTTAAAAGAATATAACACTGATGACCACTTCTGACAAGAACACAAGAACACAAGAACACACTGTTCAACCTCACACACACACACACACACACACACACACACACACACACACACACACACACACACGGTGCAGATGTGGACCTGATCTCCTCCAGCAGCTCGGTGTCCAGGTGTTGTCTGCTCTGCAGCCTCGTCAGCTGCTCTGAGAACAGCAGCTTCACCTGCTGGCTGTCCTTCACCTGCACAACAACACATCACATGAGATCACATGAGATCACATGAGATCACATGAGATCACATGAGATCACATGAGATCACATGAGATCACATAAGATAAGATAAGATAAGATAAGATAGAACTTAATTGATCCAGAAGGAAATTCTTGTGCCAGGTTGCATAGCAATAAAGTACAATACAACAATAGAGAAATAAACAGAATAATAAAAATAAACTAACAGATTTACAAATGTACAGTCACTGCAGACATTAAACATTCACTCGTTTGCCCTCAACAAGTCGATATTTGTTTAGTCAGCAAAGCATTAAAGCATTAAAGCATTGAAGCATTGAAGCATTGAAGCAAATGTAATCAGAATGTGATTATTTCTATTATTAAAATATCATTAAATGTATGTTATGAAAGCTTTGTTTAGTACAACAGATACTTTACTTATTTTACTTACTTATTGCCAAATTGTCTTTGCCGTCTGAATATCTTATCTTGTCTATATATTTTTATATTTTGACTGTACATTTGTAAATCAGTTAGTTTATTTTTATTATTCAGTTTATTTCTCTATTGTTGTATTGTACTGTATTGCTATGCAACCTGGCACAAGAATTTCCTTCTGGATCAATTAAGTTCTATCTTATCTTATCTTATCTTATCTTACAGATATAATGTTATTATTGTATGTTCATCATGAATCAGGTAAATACTTTCTGCTTTCGTAGAGATAACATCACAAACTACTACACTATTCATTCAGCTCCAATATGAACTGCTCATAAAAACAAATACACCTTTCATAAATATAATATATCATATATCATATATCATATATCATATATAATGTATAATATATAATATAATAAGACATCTCAGGAGACCTACCTTCCTCGGCGGCGGCTGCATCGCTTCTGAGCCCCGGAACACAGACGTGCCACAGTCTGTCTTCCTTCCTTCCTGCCTGCCTGCCTGCCTGCCTGCCTGCCTGCCTGTCTGCCTGCCTGCCTGCTGCCTGCTGTCTGTCTGCCTGTCTGTCCTGCTGCTGCCTGTCTGCTGTCTGCCTGCCTGTCCTGCCTGCCTGCCTGCCTGTCTGCCTGCCTGCCTGTCTGCCTGCCTGTCTGCCTGTCTGTCTGTCAGTCTGTCAGTCAGAGACATTGACAGTGCGCCTCAATACATAAATTGCCATTGGAGTTATTATAATAATATTTGGGTCGTCCTATAATGGTACAATTTTCTTCTTCACCGCAGTATTATTACTTTTATCTAGAATATAGATTCATAAAAGGTTGATGAATATTTTCTCTTCCGGTTTTGTTGATTGATAGTGAAGCATATTCTATATATTTGCTAACTAGCTAATAATAATAACAGAAGTCATTTAGTCGTTCAATGTTTATTAAGCTCATTCTGGACAAATCATACATTCAACTTCACCCCACGGTGATTGAAAAAAGCACATTAATATTCAAATATATATATTAACTTTAAAAACATACTTGTAATAAATAACAATATTTCATGCATTTACATGATCAATAATTTATTAAATAACTCTTTAAAAACATGTTAAATAAATGTCTAACGTTCATCAGTATTTTATAAATATAAATCCTTTAAAAAAAATAGAACAAAATAGAATATAAAAATAGATAACAACAGGAAGTTGACAGGCTTTGAGCTTCGGGTCAGTCCATCGAGTGGCTGATCTAGTGATGGGGGAGAATACCAGAGGCCCCGCCCCCCTCATCAGACCAGAGGCCCCGCCCCCATCAGCATCGTCAGCATCATCTCCTTCTCCGTCGCCTCTCGGTGTTGATTTTACCGGACAGATTTTCCACTAAGCCCTGGAATTCACGAGGAGTCGGGTGCGGCGTACATGTCTTGTGCAGACGGGCAAACAGGCTGGAGTCTTGCTGTAGGAGACACACAGACGCACACGCACACACACACACACACACACACACACACACACACACACACACACACACACACACACATCCATGCACACACACACACACACACACACACACACACACACACACACACACACACACACACACACACACACACACACACACACACACACACACACACACACACACACACACACACACACACACACACACACACACACGCACACACACACACACACACACCCACACACAATGAGCCATTTTGTGTAATCAGAATCTTACCAGACAATCTTCCTCTTCAAATCTGCTGATTAGGTCTCCAGGCAGTTTTTCAGAGCAGGACTGGCTATAGATTTGTTTGAGGCCATCCTTGAAATACTGAGGTGTACATTTCATCTGTTGACACACAACACAGAGTCTGAGCATCTCTGGTGAGACCGCCATCGCGTAAAAGAACGCTAAAAATGAAAACCCTTGATTTGAGCGGCATGATTTTAGTCCTACTCTTTAACAACCCTTTTCTCCCCCTCGCATTCCCGCTCAGTGTGAATGGAGACAATGGAAACGTACTCCAATGATGACACGATGAATCAATTTATATCTGATACTGCTGCCACTCAGACAGACAGACAAACAGGCGGAGACGCGTCGGACCGTCTCCGTGTCGGCTGTGTTCAGGTTAGCTTACCCCTGGTGCGGACGTGATGTTCAGGAACCTGCAGCTGAAGTTCTGGAAAACAAGAAGATGCACGCGTTACTTCTCAGGGTCTGGATGGCACGACAGGGTTTTAGTTCGGTCATCTCTCAATAAGCTTAGTGGGCTTCCCAGCTCACGTCGAAGTGCTCCAAAATGTATTTTTTAAAAACCAGCCAATTAACACACATGTGTATTTGAAGTGCATCCTTCAAATTCGTCGACACCTCAAGGCAGTGTAGGAAACGTGCACAGAAATCTGACATAAAAGGAAAGATTGGGAGCATACATGTTGTCTCTGTGCCTATAATCTGTGTAAAGACTCTAACTAAAGCAGTCAGGGAGGCTGGTGTGTTAGATTGCAGATTATGGCAGGAGGATGTGGTAGATTGGTAACAGAAGTTGCAGTCAGAAGAGCCAGTAAGTAACAAGCATCGGCGCAAACACATTCATTTCTGAAAAAGCATTTCTTACAACTCCAGAAGTATGCACAGATAAACGGCCTCTTGTCCCCTTCCCCTCTCCCGGCTTCGAGGAACACGTGTCCCCGACTCCCCTACATACTCTAGATACTCCTCATACCTGGGTGAGTGACTCACCGTGAATACAAGTTGCATTGCATGAATATATTTTATATTCAATGCAATTCAATCCTATATTCAGAGCCAGCTTGTTCAACATTGCATCTCATCGAGCAGTCAACATGAAAAAAAATGGAAAGGATTCGCTGCCTCACCGTGAAATTCTTAAAAACCATGACCTGGCCGGCGAGTTCACGCTGTTCGTTGCGGGTACACGGCTCGACAGCGGAGGAATGGACATTGTAAATGACCACCAGCATCATGACCAGCTGCCAGGTAGGAGAAACCACATACGATCCCAAAGCAGCCATTGCTATCTGCACAAGTACTTGAGCTGAGCTTGAACTACAGGTAGGCTTTCTAATAATGCAGCTTGACAGAGTTTGTCGGTTGGAGAGCGCAGGCCTGTGAAAACGGACAGCAAAGTGAACCGAGTGTCGTAAATGTCGCCTTGAAGACAGTGCTGAAGGGTTTGATGGTGACACTGGGTCCATTTCTGGTGCTTTTTATGTAAGACGATTTGGGAACCCATTACAACATGAAATCCTTTCTTGTGGTTCCTGTGCTCCCACACAGGTCAGCACCAGTCACAGGACTACACCGGTCACAGGGAGTGGAACTGCAGCGTGATCCAGCTGATATGAGGTTTGCGGTTTGCCATGACATCGGTCAGATTTGGTTCATTCTAACCTTTATTGTGCCATTTCTTTAATCATCCTGAACATCAAGGGCTTGCAATAAATTACGTAATAGTCGATTGTTCATGTTGATGAAACTTCCATGATGGTGGAGAGAGTAAAGCATTGTGATGCAAAACAGATACAATAGCAAATAACAAAATGTAAAAGTAAAAACACAAAAGTGTGTTCAACCTTTATTCAATCAAATCGCCAGACTGAAACAGTGGAGGTACCCAGAGGCCCAGCGTTCAGCAATACGCTGAAATCACCAGCATGGGAATCTCAAGCCCAAGACGGGATGAAACTTTATGCAGATGTGGAGCGTCACACAGCACCTTTAAATCGTTCTTACAGCACCTTTAACCTAACGTACTTATCTTAATATTCAAGAAAAGAAGATTGCTTTTTGTGCACACTCTGTTTGGATTTACCACCTCTTACAATAATAAAATACCGAGTAAGGATGCTGCCCTTTAGCCAGCACTAGATGAGAGCGAGATAAGAGACAGGAAGAAGAACAGGAACTACGTAAAAAGCAAAACCCCTTCACTTAACTGATGACTCACACGATGAATTCACAGGGGTTTGCTTGAGTGACGCATTTACTTTGAACGACCTTCCAGCAATGAAGAATAATGTATAAAATAAGAGATGATTGATAAAACACACCATGCCTTGATGCAGGCCGAGGGGAGACTGAAGCTGCGTTCTGATTTTAATCTCGGCCCTGCCGAAATTACTAGGTATGTAGGGGTAGAAAATACTGTAAGCCTGCAGCGTCTGATTAATCTCGGTATCCACCCCCTCGGCCCTGACACAAACCAGAGTACATTGGAAATTTACTAGAGGTAATGGATAACAATAGATCTACATGTCAACATTGCGAGTAAATTATCTAGTAGAAAATTTAATTAGCCTGCACGGCAGGGCTAAAAACCCCCTATAAGTACCAGGAATGGAGTGTGTTAAGGTCGGTAAGTTTGCAGGTGAAAGATTAAATTGTCTACTGAAAACACAATTGCTAAACGTGATAACGTACAAGCAATTCCATATTGTCTAGAATCTACTCTGGCTGATCCAAAAGTTAAATCCGGCAGGGCCGAGCAAAATGAAATTAGATTAGCCTGTTCCAGGTCTAACCCGGAACCGGATAACAATCTGAAATTGGTCGAGTGTCGTATCTATGTCAAATCATCCATCTTTTATACTTTGAATATTGTCTATATGCATGGAGAAAGGGTCGTTCAATAGTACTAGCGTCACTCCAAAGAGACGCCATGGGGCTTCCAACGTACTATGGCTCTCGATCATGTTAAAGTGAAGGGTCTATTCGCATATTACGTATTCTCACCTAGAATTTACACTCTAGTATCCTTATTCCTCTCTGTGATATATCTAATGTTGAGGTAAAGTTGCAGCAATCATCGTTACACGGTTTAATTTTATTGTAGGAGTACGGTGAAAATGAATAGTGAGATGTGCAAAACAAAAGCACCTATTAGTGTTCGTGAAATCATTCATATGATTAGATATCTTCGCGGTAGTTCATCTGTTAGAACGGTAAGCTTGTAACTGGTAATAGTAAAGATTTAAAGGGTGCTGTGTGAGCTGCAAGCCTCTGCATAAGTTCATCGCCGGGCTTGAATTCACCATGCTGCGATACTTAGCGCAATTAGTGCAGTCAGATCTCTACTGATTCAAGAGTGTTGTCGGAACCGGGGCCCCCATGCTGGGAGCGGTTACTCCTCCTTACTAGTTCGTTTACTGGTCGATTTTCACTGACATCAATAGACAGATAGGAGCAAGTTGTGCAGTGTTAGTTGCCAACCCTTACTACTCTGATTCTTCTCGATCGTATCTGAGTGAATATCAAAGAGTTCTGTATATTCAAAGCATTAATAGTCGTTGAGAGTAATCTTATTATAATGGTGTTTAGCATACATATGCTTCTAACTTGTCATGTCGTACCTCGGATAGTCTAATAAACAATTGTGGAATAGAGTAATGTTTCCATCAATATGAATCCAAGCGGATAATTAACACTTAAGTGTGTAGAGGTTGATCGATATCTGAGTGTGAGTATAGCAGCCCTCGACGTTCGTGTAACCGCATATTATAAAAAAATGCACATAAAGGTTGAAATTGAACCACATATTGGACGAGTTTCACATACTCCACGCGGCAAACACGACAAAACTCTACAATCCGAGGGCTGGGATCACGCGGTGGACGGCCAAATCCAATCCAGGCTCGGCAGTTGCCCACCACTCGTGAACGTGTAGTCGCTGTGACTGTGTAACCTAACTCCACGTAAATCCACGGGGGGGCGACGGCCAAATCCCGAACTCCAGGCTCGTCCACATACCAATGTGTGGCGTCACGCACACTTCCTGCACACAGTCGACGCTCCCGCTGCAGGTCTGACCGCACGCGTCACACAAGCACAAACTTGCAATAGTTTCACTTATAAATAGCATTCAGCACAATACTACTGCAGTCAATGTCCACTCCCAACTGCCATTGGCAGACTTGTTTCCATGTCCAACACTATCTGTGTCCCCAGAGTACTCTGTGTCTGAGGGCCCTATGTCCAGGTCAAGGGCCCTCAGGAGCCCATCTGAAACAGAGAGAACAACGGCGCCTGCTAAAACCTTCTGTGTAACTCCAGCAGAAGGGCTGCACACTGCAAGGCAATGGGTCGTGCAGAGGGAGCGGTACTGAAATATGGTTTCTCTACTGGGCGAGAATCGGACTGGTCTAATGAACGGCTAGGGTGTTACAACCAGTGCTAATCCTCCTCCCTGTCCTCGCACTGCTTACCACACACGATACACACACACACACACACAACTCACTCACACACAACACATACACACACACACACATACACACACAAATACACACACACACACACACACATACACACACACATACACACACACGCACACATACACACACACACATACACACACACACACACACACACTCAACACACAAACACACACACATACACAACACACACACACGCACACACGCACACCATGACCACACACACGCATGCATTGCTGGGCATCAAGTAGGGCGGAGGTGGCAGTGCAAGGATTTTCCCTCCACTTGGTGGGATCAGGGGACAGCAGGCGAGAGAGTGGAGCCCCACGGCACTCCGTCAGAATGGTCATTTCCAACCAGATCCGTGGAGGTAGACAACATCGGCCGTGGAGCCAGGCAGGGGGCTGGAGCGAGGCGGCTGAACACGTCCTCACCATCCACCGACAGCTCAACCCAGTCAGACAATCGGACGACCGCTGAAGATCTACGCTCGAAGGAACGGACTCTGCTTAGGGACGGAACACTTGACCTACTTTCACGTTTTACGACAAGAGGTGATTCCAACTGGACAGCTAGCGGAGATCAAATCGGTTTCACAATCAGAAGAACCGGAAGTCTGACACCAACGACCTGCTGACCGACCGGCACCGACCTGACCTCCAGCCTCGGGCGACGCAGCAGCTAACAGCGTCCGCTTCACTCCTCATCTCATTCTGTCCGGGCGCTCGCGGCTCTCGCCTCTCCGTGCGCGACTAAAGCGAGGACGCCCGCCGCCATGGGTCTGTGCACGAGCAGGACCGGCGTGACCCTGGACCCCCGCGTGCTGAGGAAGGGGCCGGCAGCGGGGGGGGGGGGCCCGGGCGATCCCACGGCCAAGGACGGAGACAGCGTGGACGGCGGGAGCCCCGTCCTGGGGGAGGGCATCCTGATGGTCCAGCCGGTGGGCAGCAAGACCCAGGGGGGAAGAGCGGGGAAGGAAGAAGAGGAGGAAGGTGACGTGGAGGAGTTGATCAACATCTTGGACAGTGAGGGGAGCCTGAGGAGCGAGACTCTGGAGTAGATGCGGACGTCGAAGTGAGCATAGGATGTGCGGCGGCGAGCGGCGGTAAGGAGATCGGAGACGGAGAGCGAGACGGAGACTTGGAAAAGCCAGAGCGTGAGCAGTGAGGGCGGCGAGCAGGCGAAGAGTACGAGAGAAGAGTGGTGAGTGCGATGGGGAGTGGAAGCAATCATCTTGGACAGGTGTGGGGGCTTTGTAAGAGCAGACCTCTGTGTGTGTGGTGTGTGTGTGTGTGTGGTGTGTGTATTGTGTGTGTGTGTGTGTTATGGTGTGTGTGTGTGTGTGTGTGGTTGTGTGTGTGTGTGTGTGCTGGTTTGTGTGTGTGTGTGTGTTTGTGTGTGTAGTCGTGTGTGTCAAGTTCAAGTTCAAGTATTTTATTGTAACTTCACAATTTACACGTGAGTATAAGCAGTGAGTTAAAAACTTTTTGTGCAAAACGCCCGACAGCCGACAGTAATTATAAAAGTGTGTGTGTGTGTGTTGTGTGTGTGTGTGTGTGTGTGTCACGGTCTCCTGTCTGTCTGTCTGAGTGGCAGCAGTATCAGATATAAATTGATTCATCGTGTCATCATTGGAGTACGTTTCCATTGTCTCCATTCACACTGAGCGGGAATGCGAGGGGGAGAAAAGGGTTGTTAAAGAGTAGGACTAAAATCATGCCGCTCAAATCAAGGGTTTTCATTTTTAGCGTTCTTTTACGCGATGGCGGTCTCACCAGAGATGCTCAGACTCTGTGTTGTGTGTCAACAGATGAAATGTACACCTCAGTATTTCAAGGATGGCCTCAAACAAATCTATAGCCAGGAGATTAGCAAAATAGGAGAGAAGGAAGGGAGGAGGAGAGGAGAGGAGAGGAAGGAGAGGAGAGGAAGGGAGGGAGGAGAGGAGAGGAATGAGGTGGAACATTAAAGAATGTCTGAGATTGATGGCAGATGTAGAAACGTGTGCGTTTTGTAGGAACACAAAATGTGAATAAAACATATTGAAGACGACTCCAGACACAGACACCTGCCTACTGTGTGGCTTATTGTGGCACTCACTGAATATACAGGAGGGGAGAGAGAGAGAGAGAGAGAGAGAGAGAGAGGGGGGAGAGAGAGAGAGCGAGAGAGGGAGAGAGAGGGAGAGAGGAGGGGGGAGGGAGGGAGGGAGGGGAGAGAAGAGAGAGAGAGGAGAGAGAGAGGAGAGAGAGATGAGAGAGAGAGGAGAGAGAGGAGAGAGGGGAGAGAGAGAGAGAGGGAGAGAGAGAGGAGAGGGAGAGAGAGAGAGAGAGAGAGAGAGAGAGAGGGAGAGAGAGGGAGGGAGAGAGAGGGAGAGAGAGAGAGAGAGAGGGGATAGAGATAAGGGAGTGTATATAACTCTATGTAAATGTATATAAATCTAGTGTATATAACTAGTGTATATAACTCTAGTGTATATAACTAGTGTATATAACTAGTGTATATAACTCTAGTGTATATAACTAGTGTATATAACTCTAGTGTATATAACTCTAGTGTATATAACTCTATGTAAATGTATATAACTCTAGTGTATATAACTCTAGTGTATATAACTCTAGTGTATATAACTAGTGTATATAACTCTAGTGTATATAACTCTAGTGTATATAAATCTATGTAAATGTATATAACTCTAGTGTATATAACTCTATGTAAATGTATATAACTAGTGTATATAACTCTAGTGTATATAACTCTAGTGTATATAACTCTATGTAAATGTATATAACTAGTGTATATAACTCTAGTGTATATAACTCTAGTGTATATAACTCTAGTGTATATAACTAGTGTATATAACTCTATGTAAATGTATATAACTCTATGTAAATGTATATAACTAGTGTATATAACTCTAGTGTATATAACTCTAGTGTATATAACTCTAGTGTATATAACTCTATGTAAATGTATATAACTCTAGTGTATATAACTCTATGTAAATGTATATAACTCTAGTGTATATAACTAGTGTATATAACTCTAGTGTATATAACTCTAGTGTATATAACTAGTGTATATAACTCTAGTGTATATAACTCTATGTAAATGTATATAACTCTAGTGTATATAACTCTAGTGTATATAAATCTATGTAAATGTATATAACTCTAGTGTATATAACTCTATGTAAATGTATATAACTCTAGTGTATATAACTCTAGTGTATATAACTCTAGTGTATATAACTCTAGTGTATATAACTAGTGTATATAACTCTAGTGTATATAACTCTAGTGTATATAACTCTAGTGTATATAACTAGTGTATATAACTAGTGTATATAACTCTAGTGTATATAAATCTATGTAAATGTATATAACTAGTGTATATAACTCTAGTGTATATAACTCTAGTGTATATAACTAGTGTATATAACTAGTGTATATAACTCTAGTGTATATAACTCTAGTGTATATAACTCTAGTGTATATAACTCTAGTGTATATAACTAGTGTATATAACTGTGTATATAAATCTAGTGTATATAACTAGTGTATATAACTCTAGTGTATATAACTCTAGTGTATATAACTCTAGTGTATATAACTAGTGTATATAACTCTAGTGTATATAAATCTAGTGTATATAACTAGTGTATATAACTCTAGTGTATATAACTCTAGTGTATATAACTAGTGTATATAACTCTATGTAAATGTATATAACTCTAGTGTATATAACTCTATGTAAATGTATATAACTCTAGTGTATATAACTGTAGTGTATATAACTCTAGTGTATATAACTAGTGTATATAACTCTAGTGTATATAACTAGTGTATATAACTCTAGTGTATATAACTCTATGTAAATGTATATAACTCTAGTGTATATAACTCTAGTGTATATAACTCTATGTAAATGTATATAACTCTAGTGTATATAACTAGTGTATATAACTAGTGTATATAACTCTAGTGTATATAACTAGTGTATATAACTCTAGTGTATATAACTCTATGTAAATGTATATAACTCTAGTGTATATAACTCTAGTGTATATAACTCTAGTGTATATAACTCTATGTAAATGTATATAACTCTAGTGTATATAACTCTAGTGTATATAACTAGTGTATATAACTCTAGTGTATATAACTCTAGTGTATATAACTCTAGTGTATATAACTCTATGTAAATGTATATAACTAGTATATATAACTCTAGTGTATATAACTCTATGTAAATGTATATAACTAGTGTATATAACTCTAGTGTATATAACTCTATGTAAATGTATATAACTCTAGTGTATATAACTCTAGTGTATATAACTAGTGTATATAACTCTATGTAAATGTATATAACTCTAGTGTATATAACTAGTGTATATAACTCTAGTGTATATAACTCTAGTGTATATAACTATCTAATGTATATAAATCTAGTGTATATAACTAGTGTATATAACTATGTAGATTTATATACACTAGAGTTATATACACTAGAGTTATATACACTAGAGTTATATACACTAGTTATATACACTAGAGTTATATACACTAGTTATATACACTAGATTTATATACACTACAGTTATATACACTAGTTATATACACTAGAGTTATATACACTAGAGTTATATACACTAGTTATATACACTAGTTATATACACTAGAGTTATATACATTTACATAGAGTTATATACACTAGTTATATACACTAGAGTTATATACACTAGATATACACTAGAGTTATATACACTAGTTATATACATTTACATAGAGTTATATACACTAGAGTTATATACACTAGAGTTATATACACTAGAGTTATATACACTAGTTATATACACTAGAGTTATATACACTAGATTTATATACACT
>PIJE02000531.1:66221-93721 GCA_002895965.2 Coryphaenoides rupestris | reverse complement strand
CATGGTACCGCGTATGGAGGGCTGGATCACTATGTGGCAGGTTGCATGGTACCGTGTATGGAGGGCTGGATCACTATGTGGCAGGTTGCATGGTACCGTGTATGGAGGGCTGGATCACTATGTGGCAGGTTGCATGGTACCGTGTATGGAGGGCTGGATCACTATGTGGCAGGTTACATGGTACCGTGTATGGAGGGCTGGGGAGTTATAGGGAGGAGTTATAGAGAACATGGAGATAGGATCAAAACTGTAAACTAAACTGTAATCTACTCCAATCTAATGGACTCCTTAATGCCTAATGGACTCTAATCTCTAATCCAGTGTCTTCGCTGGCCCCCCTGCGGCTCCTGGTCCCGCCCCTACGACTCTTCTCGGCGGTGATGTGGGAGGTTGCCCGGCAACAGAGGACCAGCCACTTCGGGACGTTGGAAGACTTTGTTTCTTTGGTTACGGACGCCGTCCCAGAACTTCTGAGCGGCCAGCAGAAAAGCCTTTTGCTGCTGGCGCTGCGGGCCAGGGTACGACACCAGGGTTGTGTTGACGACTCGGTAGATGTCTCGACTGTGTTGTTATACTGACGTTGTATACCGGTCTGTTACCCTTCCAGATGACCCAGGAAGTTCTGAGCGGCGACGCCACCGCTGACCCGGATGCCGTGCGACACCACGTGGAAAGGGTCCACGCGGTCTCCATGGAAACGGTGAGTCAAGTCGATTCCAGAGCGAATCGCGTCCCGTTTGTGTCATCACCGTAACGGTATTGATTATCATGGGTTGTTATTCCAGAACAGCAGTGTGTTGAAGCAGTGGGCGTCCAGTCTGCTGACCCTCTGCCAGGCGGTGCAGGAGACACCGGAGGCCCGAAAGCACCTCCTGCAGGTGAGCGCTGGTGTTGACCTACAGTCACGTGTCGCGTGTGTTTGTGTACATTGGAGAGTTTGGAGCCAAGTCTCTGTTCCTTCTAGGCCCTGTTGGACCAGGACTTCACAGCAGCCCTCGAGGGTCTGTTGTGCCACTTCCTGTCCAGACTAGACCAGAGCTTCCCCGTTCCTGATTTCAAACAGGTCCTCATAACAGCCACACATCTCCCTAACTCCTGTGCTAACACTCACTCGGTAGTGATGAACGGTGCTATATACCACTAACATGTGGTGCTGTTAGGCTGCTGTCTGGCTGTCAGCGCCCTCTGCTGGCATGGAGGAGTGTCTGCAGGAGATGGACTCCAACAGGGAAGAGCTGAGGGATCTACTCTCCAATCAGACCTACCGGTTGGGACACGCCCCCTCCCCAGGTGCCCACACTCTTAAGCCTAACCTCCCCATCCCAGGCACCCTAGACACTAACCCTACATACCCTACACTACAGACCCATCGTTCTAATACCTCCTTCCTGTCTTTGTGTTCTTTCTAGGTTGTTCTGTTGCCGAGGCGACCCTAGGGTCTTCTGTTGCCGAGGCGACCCTAGTGTGTTCTGTTGCCGAGGTGACCCTAGGGTCTTCTGTTGCCGAGGCGACCCTCGGGTCTTCTGTTGCCGAGGCGACCCTAGTGTGTTCTGTTGCCGAGGTGACCCTAGGGGCTTCTGTTGCCGAGGCGACCCTAGGGTGTTATGTTGCCGAGGCGACCCTAGTGTGTTCTGTTGCCGAGGAGACCCTAGGGTCTTCTGTTGCCGAGGCGACCCTAGGGTCTTCTGTTGCCGTAGAGACCCTAGGGTCTTCTGTTGCCGAGGTGACCCTTGGGTGTTCTGTTGCCGAGGAGATCCAAGGGTGTTCTGATGCCGAGGAGACGATAGGGTTTTCTGCGGGCGAGGACCACCTTCTGACCACCTGGTCCCGCCCAGGGCTCCCACCACACTCTCCTGCATCCAAACCACTGATCCAATCAGAACCTGCGGCCCGGCAGAACCTCAAGCAGGATGACTGTGATTCAACAGGAAGTGGAAAAGAAAGCTACACTGAGATTGGCCAGAGCCACACGCCCACCAAGCAGCTAACGATAGCGTTGAAGAGATGTGATCAAAGGTTGGTGTCTCGTCAGATAATCGGCCGGCCTTCCAAGTTTGTGGACAGACGGCTTCATCTTTATCTTCGATTAGGTTCCTGAACATCCTGAAGACCACTAGCTGTGCAGGTTGTGGGGCAAATAAGTCCACACATCTCTGGCTAACCAGCTACAACAACAGCTTTTTAAATAAGCCGGCAAAAGCCAAAAGCTGAATGTACTGCCCCTCCTATCCTGCCGGGGGAGTCAGTTGGAGGGGGAGGCAGAGCGCAGGATTAGAGGACTTCAGGAGTCTCTGTGTGTGTGTCTAACAGCACGACTCTCTCTCTCTCAGGCTCAGTGACTCTGATTGTTGTGACGAAGATCGGCCAGAGAGCGCAGGTAAACGTGCGTTACCGTTCACCAAACCTCATGAAATACAGAAACTATATATACTCCCGTCAGTCTTTGGTGTTCTGCTTGTTGACCACCAGGCGGCGCTGTATCTCCGAGCGGCGCACTGCTGCCCTCGGCCCCCCTCTCGCACCAGACAGACCACAATAATCAGCGGCTGGCCCACAAGTGTCCCCAGTGTGGACAATGTTTCATATATCGTTCTGAGGTCTGTACCCGTGGTCTCGGCACACCTCTACGCCCGGTTATCTGTACTGAACCCGTCATCTATACGTCTGTGTACGTGTTTGTACTTCGTATGAACCCGTGGTTGTGTCCCCAGGTGCTCCGGCACCTGCGTGCGGCACAGGGCTGCCGCGGCCCCCCGCCCCGCCCCCAGGTGTACCTCAGCTGCTTCCAGTGCGCCCGCAGCTTTCAGACGGACGCGGCGCTGAAGGCCCACGTCCAGGAGCACCGCTGCCCGCACCAGTGCCCTCTCTGCGGCAAGCGGTTCCGCGTCCAGGCCACGCTGAGCGCCCACCAGGAGGCCCACGCCAGCACGCGGCGCCGTGGCAGCGGCCGCCACCGCACGGCACCGCCACGCCCGCCGCAGCCCCCCCTCCCGGCGTCGGCGTCGGCGTCCCCCCCCACGCCGCTGTGCTGTCCCGCGTGCGGCCAGACGTTCGCCACGCAGACGGAGCTGTTCAGACACCAGCAGACTCACCCGGCCGCCGACGGAGCCTTCAAGTGTCACGTCTGTGACGAGGTGTTGGCAGGTACCGTAGACCGCCCGGGTCAATGGGCTCATTCAGATGAAGGGTATTGATAACCCTCGCACTCGCTTGGGTCTTTGTACGTCTTGGCAAGAAATACTGGTACTTAGCGTTGTTTATCATATTGTATGTTCTTAGATGTTGGTACTGCACTCAGAATGCCACATCTGCTCTTATCCCAGCTATTATGCAGACAACCTAGCAACTATGAAACTCGTTCTGTTAGCCTTGCAATTATGAATGCAAGCCCCGCCCCCGCCTGATGACATCATCATCCTGTTTCCTCAGACCTGACCCAGCTGAGGATCCACATCAGGGAACACAAGCCCAGGTCCTTCCAGTGCGACCAGTGTCCCAAGTCGTTCACCAACCAGTACAACCTGCAGGCCCACGGCCGCCGCCACTCCGCCCCCCAGCCGCACCTGTGCCCCCAGTGCGGCAAGCGCTTCTGGACCCGCGGCGGCCTGGAGAACCACGTCAGGGTCCACAACGGCGAGAAGCCTTACTGCTGCCGCTTCTGCGGGAAGTCCTTCAGCGCCTCGGCCGGCCTCTACGTCCACGTGCGGCGCCACACCGGGGAGCGGCCCTACGTGTGCTCCGTGTGCGGCAAGGGCTGGCCGTCCAAGGGCGACCTGCAGAAGCACGCCCGGGTCCACACTGGGGAGCGGCCCTACGCCTGCCAGGACTGTGGCAAGAGCTTCGCCGTGTCCTGCCACCTCGTGGAGCACCGCCGAGCACACACCGGTAGTAACCCTCTAGTAGCCCTCGAGTAGCCCTCGAGTAGCCCTTGGGTAACCCTCTAGTACCCCTCTAGTAGCCCTCGAGTACTGTATTGCGATGCAACCTGGCACAAGAATTTCCTTCGGGATTAATAAAGTTTTATCTTATCTTATCTTAACCCTGTAGTAAGCCCTCTAGTAGCCCTCTAGTAGTCCTTGAGTAACCCTCGAGTAACCCTCTAGTAGGCCTCTAATACCCTTGAGTAACGCTCTAATATCCTTGTGTAACCCTGTAGTAACCCTCTAGTAGCCCTCTAGTAACCCTTGAGTAACTCTCTAATACCCTCGATTAATCCTGTAGTAGCCCTCTACTCATCCTTTACACACAGGTTTTTATTGTTATTACGTTGTTATATTGAAATGCATGTGAGGCATCCATGTTGTTGGAGAGCGCTGACCACCCCTGGTGTCCGCAGGGGAGAAACCGTTCAGCTGTCCACAGTGTGGGAAGTCCTTCATCCGGAGGTCCACCCTGAAGACCCACGTCCTGACCCACAGCGCCCGGCGGCCCCACGCCTGCTCCTACTGCCACAAGAGCTACGCCAGCAAGAACCACCTCAACAGACACGTACGCACCCACAAGACCTCGTGCCCACCTCCTGACCCACAAGACCTCGTGCCCACCTCCTGACCCACAAGACCTCCTAGGCTCCTCATCCTGAACCAGCAGACCTCCTACCCTTCTCCTGACCCACAAGACCTCCTAGGCTCCTCATCCTGAACCAGCAGACCTCCTAGCCTCCACGTGGCCCAGCAGATCTTCATGGAAGTGATCTGTGGAACTGTTCTACCGACACGCTTGACTGAAGAGTTGAAGAGTATCAGTTTCTCCGTTTATTCGTTTTTTTGGGGTTGGTTCTCACCAGGACGCTGCAGCTCGGTTTACCACTTTTTGTGTAAAATAGAAAAATAACGGCTCTGTTCTTCCCCACTCAGAGTTCGGACATTTATATGACAAGAATGTCAAACGTATCGGGTTTTGTTTTCATGAGCCTCTCAGCGTATCACGTTGGACGAGGTTTGACCCCAATTGCTGAACGTTCCTCTCCACTCATTGTCAAAACATCGACAAAAGAAAATTGGGGAACTCAGAATCCAGAATTTTCCGGTAGAAATGTATTTATTGCAACGACACAATGAGGCTGTGCAGTTCTGATGTGCTATGTTCATCGGCTAATAACTCGTAAAACTCCCTTGTCGTCCTGGATCCTGATTCTCGGTTACACATTTGAGACATTTTGCAAATAAAGTCTGCCACTGAAATAAACAAACTGTTCAAGTCTGTCAGAGATGCACAAAGTAACGCGTCACACAGCCTCTGGCATTTTATTGTCATTTATATCCTGAAGCCTAAAAGGCAGGAATGCATCGTGAGTCTGTCCTGGAAAGGAAAACATGCATTCATATAACATACAGGACACTTGCACACA
The DNA here is from genome assembly GCA_002895965.2 of Coryphaenoides rupestris. Lineage (NCBI taxonomy): Eukaryota > Metazoa > Chordata > Actinopteri > Gadiformes > Macrouridae > Coryphaenoides > Coryphaenoides rupestris. The sequence goes on along the minus strand of PIJE02000531.1, from coordinate 88,371 downwards.
AACACAAGTGACTTTCGGTTATCCAGGATGTGTTTATTAAGACATTGCATAACGGGACATTTTTGGAAGAAATATAATTTCAATTTTCTCTGCAGAGACCAACATTGGGATTAAAAAAAGAAATACTCCAACTTGTTTTCCGGCCGTTCCACCGAGCGTCCAAATGAAATGACATTTAACCAGAGATTGTAACAGGATTACCAGCGAGATCTCAACTCTGAACACCAGAAGCAGACAATTTCACCTCCGGCTCCACCTTGTGGTGCTTAATGAATCACAGGAAGCCTAAAAGTGGGATTGATGCCCTCCTGAAAAGGAATTCTAATACAAATGAGCTTGGATTCCATTTAGGAAAAATAAAAAAAACACTTGAGTTGGGTGGAGGTAGCAGACACCAGGGGCCCCCCGTCAAACGTGGAACAGAGAACCACAAACTGGAACACAATTAAACGGATCGTCGATACGAACTAAAAGACTAAACTGTTTCCCGGGCTCCCAGGGGGGCTCCCAGGTGCCTCCGCGGGCTCTACCAGCCACCCTTCCCACTCTTCTTCTTCTTCTGGGGGACCTTCTTGCGCGTGGCTCCCGAGGCGGCCGGCTTCTGCTGGCGGGGCGGCACGGCTCCCGACGTGCTGGGGGCGGAGCTGGCGGTGGAGCCTGGGCGGGGGGAGGTGGGGGGGCTGCTGACCGTCTTACTGGCGTCCCTTGAAGAAGAAAAATGTACAAAATGAAATCAATAAATACGAATAAAACCAACAAATATATAGCAGCTCTGCGGTGGCTAGGCTAGCTAGGTCGGGAGCTATATTAGCAGCTCGGGTTAGCGTGGAGGAGGCTCACAGCTCGGCGGAGCCCCCGGTGGTGGCCCCCTGGGTTCCCTTCCCGATCTGCTCCTTCTTCTTGCCCCTCCTCCTCTCCCGGTAGTAAGAGCGCTCCCGCATGGGCAGCCATCGCTCAGGGTCGGGGGTCGCCTTGGGGTCAAAGTTCTTGGGGGGTTTGCCTGCGGGGTCACGAGGAGAAGACCAAACGGTGAGAGGGCACAAACGACAGCAGACCGGCCAATAGCGGGCCTCGATTTCGAACGGATGTGGACCAATCGCAGCACGGAGACGCGAACACACCCTTCTTCTTCTTCCTCTTCTTTTTGACGTCAACGTTTCTGCGGAGAGAAGATCGGAAGAACATCAAGACCTCCTCAGAGACACACATACTGTAGACGGTATGAGACCTCCTGGGTGTATATAGATGGTATTATAGGAGGAGGTGGCGGGGGTCTCCTACCCCGGCTCTTTGGGCAGGTTGTCCCCGGGGGGCTTGGCGGCCTTCTTCCTGACGTAGGTCGCCCCGTGGGACTTCTCCAGCTCCTCCACGTCCACCTTCAGCGCCATGGAGTCGGGCGAGGGCAGGTGTTTACTGAGACTGAGGACCGGGTCGTTCAGGACCACTGGGGTTCAGCGGGGGAGCGCGAGTGTTACGACTCACCCCCTTTAGCGGTGTTACGACTCACCCCTTTACATTACACATCGATGTCACTAAAAGATACACCGTTGACACATCTAGCGAGATATATACGACATATACACATCTATCCATCTTTCGTAGCTTTTTAATTCCCATTAGGATCGTCTACTTCTTCGATTTACTTCGTAAATGTCATAAAAGTGTGGTGAACACGTGACGAGGAGGATACGACTTGGCCTTGTCTGTGTCGACCACGGAGTAGGCGGAGATCAGCTGAGCCAACATGCGCACGTCCTTGGTGTTCTGCCTGGTGGTGGACACACATGAAGAAACACACACATGAAGAAACACACACATGAAGAAACACACACACGGTAGCCATGACTCCTGGACAGGACATACTTCCACAGCTGCTCCAGGTCGCTGATGGCTTCTCGCTTTCGTCCGTGCTTCAGTTTGAAGTTGGCCGCCTCTCGGACGAGGGCCAGGTGAGTCAGAGAGCCCGCCTGCAACACACAGAGAGACAGACAGAGAGACAGAGAGAGAGAGAGAGAGAGACAACAGAACGACTCAGACGCCACTCTCAACGCCTCCAGACTACCGCTACAATACTAATGGCGATGCTGCCAAATGATCAGTCAAAGTGTCTCCCCTCCAGGAGAGCAGGGGGCGCGCCGGTGGACCGCGGGGAACCAGAACCGACCACGAGGTCACCTGAGAGCCGGTAAGAAGTAAAGATGCCGACCTGCTGGTCCTGGTAGTGCTGGATGGCGTTGCTGAACACATCGATGGCGCTGTCGATGTCCTCCTCGTGGCTGTACATGGTGACCAGCGCAGACACCTGCGGGGGGGGGGGGGGGAGGGGGAGAGACACAATATGGCTGCTCAGCAACTCATGGGAGGCTGAAACCAGAACTCTGTCATCTCAAACCCTCCAAGAACGTCTCATGGATACAATTGGCCCATTCCAATATAATCATGAACCGGATAAAGGCGGGTTTAATTACCAACGTTAAGTATTGTTATATTAGAAGTATACGTACTATTCCTTGTTTGTGCTTGAAATCGTCGATGGACCTCAGGATGTCGCAGGCTTTTGTGACATGACCTGCACAGCAAAACACCTCATCAGCATCACCACCACCAGCGTGTTTTACTCTTTGAGACTCAGAGTGTGTCCTCATGCAGTCGCGTACCCTGGGTCAGGTAGAGTTGGGCCATGGTCAGCTTGATGTCCGACGCACTCTCCGGATGCAGCTCGGAGAATTGCTGAGAGAGAGAGCGAGAATAAGATGGAGGAACTTGGAGGTCGCACTACATTCATGACATCACCGTTTTCTAACCAATCACACGACACGGGACGCCTCATGCAATCGCTATTGTACAATTATGAAAAAAAGGTTTTTACGGTCCAACGTACGTTAATTAATTAATGCAACAACAAGAAGCAGTCAGCAGTCACCAACAAAGGCTTCTTGGATACTAAACTATTTAAACGGTCCCATCAAGTACAATGAAATAAAATCTAAAACACTTAACGAAAAACAAAAACGAAAAACGTTCAATATGCAGGACACGTACGTATTCAACACGTGACGACAGAGTCCCTACCTGCAGCTGCTCGATGGCCTTGCTGTGTTGCTTCTCTCTGCACAGCTGCGCCACCTGGACCAGAACGGGCCGAGGGTGCCCGGGGTTCTGGGTCTGGAGGGCCGACACCAGCTTCCTGCACTGCTCCGCCTGTTGGAGACGGAGACACGGAGGACATCCAACAGGAATACAACCTCCATCAAGACTGTCAATCAGCTCTCTCTCTCTCCCCCCCCTCAGAACCGCAAATTAACTGACCCCCCATCAGAACCGCAAATTAACGGACCCCCCCCCCCCATCAGAACTGCGAATTAACGGACCCCCCCCCCCCCCCCCATCAGAACCGCTAATTAACGGACCCCCCCCCCCCAGAGACGCTGACTCGGAGTCCGTTGCGCGCCTCACGGTAGCGTCATTGCGCATCTTTGGCGCAACATCTGTGATGTCCACCAACGTCCTAAACAACAACACGTCCTCTTGCTTGAAGTACTTCGGTGATAAACTAATCAAAAGGTCAAACTACGTAATTGCGTTAATGGCGTAAACATTTTTTGTGGCGTTAAGCGTTAACGCGTTAACTTTGACAGCCCTTTTATATATATATATATATATATATTAATATATATTATATATATATATATATTAGAGGTTGCTAGGGTTACCTGGTCGCTAGGGTTACCTGGTTAGTGTACATGGCCTGGTTGTAAGGGCGGCCTGGTTGCTAGGCTAGCGTCACCTGGTTGCTACGGTTACCTGGTTTGTGTACATGGCCAGCAGGGCCTTGTTGAAGTCGATGGCCTGGAGCTGCTTCCTGGCTAGCTTGTGCTCCACGCCGTCCGTGCTCGTTAGCTTCACCTTCTTCTTCGAGTCAAACACATTCTGGTCCTGAGGAGGGGAGGGGGAGACAAGGAGGGGGAGACAGGGAGGGGGAGACAGGGAGACAGGGAGGGGGAAAGTGAGAGGGGGAGAGTGAGATGGAGGGAGAGAGAGGGAGAGAGAGCGATGGAAGGAGGGACGGCGGGAGAGAGAGGGAGAGTGAGAGGGGGAGAGAAGGGAGAGAGGGAGGGCGAGAGACACATTAGGACTCCCATTTCCCAAACACTACATTCCTTGTCCCCCTTTCCGATGGGAATACTGAGGAGAGGTCTGTGATGATGAAGAGGGTGGCTGGGTTATGATGAAGAGGCTGGAGGTCGGGTCTCCAACTCACCTTGTTAATTGTAATGATATTGTTGGCGGTGACAGCTAGCAGGCCCACGTCCGACGGCCTGCAAGACAACCAGCGACCGCCACAACCATGAACACACGTCACACATCCTCAGGCTTACCTTCAGGTTTACTGTACAGAGCAGGAGGGGACCTTTAATAAACCAAATACAACTTTGACGTTGCCCGAATTAAAAGTCTGAATAAAGAATCAGAATGAGATTTATTACCTTAGTTTTTAGTCTTGCGAAATTGGTGTACAACATTGAACATTAAAACAGTAATAACCAAAAAAATATCGAGTCATCCTCACATGGTCAGCCTCTATAGTTAAAGCGCTCTGAGACTTCGCCGCTTGCTTACTTGAGTTTAATGACCTGGTTGTAGAGCTGCAGCGCCCCCTCTGTGCGTCCCTGTAGCTGCATGATGTAGGCCATCTGAGAGTGGATGACTGCCAGCTCCGCCTCGATGTCTTCCTCGGTCACGTCCTGCGATGGACCGACACGCGTGTTATTTGTTGCTTTAAAATTTCTACAAGCATGACAATTGCACAACTTCTGACCATGTAGTTTCAAAGATCTGTCAGCGAACAAAAATGATCCTAACATATACACTAGGGATCCGACAGATTTCATAAGACCCCTAATGTACTTTCACAAAAAAAATTATGAGTACATAAAACAGAAGACTTACCGAATCGTCTGCAAAGGAGACTCTGCAGAGCTCTGCCAGAGAAGAGAAGAGATTTTGTTTCAGTGTTCAGGTCAGAGGTGAACAAAAACACCTTGTAGAAGGAGCCCAGACTCACCTTCGGCTTGCTGTAGTTTATCCAGGGCCTCGGTCAGCTGTCCCTGACCAATCAGGGAGCAGGCAGCGTTGTAGCACAGCTCATAGGTGGTCTCAGGGAGACCCAGGTCCTCCTACAGGAGTCCCAGCATATCAGTACAGTGACAGCTTTGACAGCGCAACTCAATTGACAGGGAACATTCTTTACCCTTTGCTCAATCTCTCTCTACCCCTCCGTCTCACTCTCTACCCCTCCGTCTCACTCACTCAACGCCTCCCCCCCCCCGCGACAGTGGGTCTGTCAATAGTCCATCCTGCTCTTCTTTGAGGCGGTTCTAAGCTCTAAATCGGTGGACTCACTGGGGAGCCCTCTCCCCACTGGCTCATGGCCGCCACCACGGCCGACAGGTTGGTCTTCCTCTCCTCCTCGTACTCATCCTGGGAGTTCCGGATCAGATCCGTGTACACCGCCTTGCACTCGTCGTAGCGCTCCAGCCTGTACAGCTGGGAGGAGGAACAGCCACACACCTTGTTAGATCACATAGAACAGCCACACAGCCTCAACACCACTGAGGAAGACCACCGTGCACCTGCATCAAGACAGAAGGAGAAGGTGGAGGGAGTCTCACCACTTGGCCGTAGAGTTCCTTCAGTTTGTCCGTCTGCTCGGACGCCGCTTCGATGGTCTTCAGGGCGCTCTCCACGCGGTTCAGGCGATACTCGCAGTAGGCCTTCTCAAACACCACCAGGTCACTGGGGAAGAGAAGGGGGGGGGGGGGGGGTTCAACACACATCTTGGAGCTAAGATGGCGTTCCCATGAGGTCCCATCAAAACACGACTACACAAATTTTAAAATGATCATCCACGTACTTCCCGAGCAGTTTGGAGTAGTTATTCATCAGATTCAGGGCTTCCTTGAAGCTGCTGTTTTGCACCAGGCAGACGACCTTACAGTGGAGGGCCGTGACGTCATCCTTGGCCTCGTGCAGAACTGCGAGACAAATTGATAAATCAGAATCAGATTGATTGTCAAGCAGGTTTTCACACGCAAGGAGTTTGCTTTGGTGATTCGGTGCATAACATTGAACAAGCAAGTACTGTAAGCCCAACAATTCACAATAAAAGATAAGATAGAACTTTATTAATCCCGAAGGAAATTCTTGTGCCAGGTTGCATAGCAATAGAATAAAACAATAGAAACAGAAAACAGATAAACGGAATACAAATAAAATAACAGATTTATGAATTAACAGTAAGTCTAAGTCCTAGTAGAAGTATAAAAATATAGGTAAGATAAGATAGTCAGTCAGCAAAAACAATAATTGAAGTGTAATAAAAGACAGTTGATTATGAATTAGAGGGGAACAAGGGGACCAGGTCAATGTAGTCCTTCTACTGGTATGGATGTACACGTCACTGGTCAGGACACACACACACTGTGGACCAGGACAACCTAACCAATCGTTACGTTGTCATAAACATACAAGTCGGAGTTTATTAACAGTCTGTCAGAGCGGAGCGGCGGGCTCTGGCTCCGACCTCAGCCGGGCTCTGGCTCTCACCACAGCCGGGCTCTGGCTCTGAATGCAACCACCGCCGGGCTCTGGCTCTGAATACACCACCGCCGGGCTCTGGCCTCTGAATGCAACCCGCCGGGCTCTGGGCTCTCCCACCGGGGCCTCACCACAGCCGGGCTCTGGCTCCGAACCGTCAGCGGGCTCTGGCTCCGAGCTCAGGGCTCTGGCTCCGACCCAGCCGGGCTCTGGCTCCGACCTCAGCCCAGCCGGGCTCTGGCTCCGACCTCAGCCGGGCTCTGGCTCTGGCTCCGACCTCAGCCGGGCTCTGGCTCTGGCTCCGACCTCAGCCGGGCTCTGGCTCTGGCTCCGACCTCAGCCGGGCTCTGGCTCTGGCTCCGACCTCAGCCGGGCTCTGGCTCTGGCTCCGACCTCAGCCGGGCTCTGGTCTGCTCCGACCTCAGCCGGCTCTGCTTGGCTCCGACCTCAGCCGGGCTCTGGCTCTGGCTCCGACCTCAGCCGGGCTCTGGCTCTGGCTCCGACCTCAGCCGGGCTCTGGCTCTGGCTCCGACCTCAGCCGGGCTCTGGCTCTGGCTCCGACCTCAGCCGGGCTCTGGCTCTGGCTCCGACCTCAGCCGGGCTCTGGCTCTGGCTCTGGCTCCAACCTCAGCCGGGCTCTGGCTCTGGCTCCGACCTCAGCCGGGCTCTGGCTCTAACCAGAGCCGGGCTCTGGCTCTAACTAGCCAAGCCTAGCATGGAGCTAAAAGTATAGGACATAGAGGCGATGTGTGTGTGACGGACGTACTCTTGTTGAGCGCCTTGAGGGCCCGGCTGAAGTCTCCGCTCTGCCCGCAGCGGCTCACTTCGCTCCAGAGCGCCGCGGCGGGACCTCCTGCTGCTGCTGCTCCGCTGGCCGCCATCTTCACTCCTCCTGCGCTGCTCGGCCGGAAGTCCACGTCATCCACTTCTTCTTCTTCTTCTTCTTCTCTCTCGTTAAGGTGCATTACCGCCACCTGCTGTGCTGAAGGGTGGACCGCAGTTAACTATTCACATTAAATAAATAAATAAAAACGAATTAAAAAATAAATAAATACAATAAAATACAACAACTCATCAAACTACTAATTAAATAAAACACTATATTTCCCGAAACGAAGTAGAAGTGATCTGTTTCTTCTTCTCTCTCGATAATGTGCATTACCGCCACCTGTTGTGTTGGAGTGTGGATTACAGTTAACTATTCACATTAAATAAATAAATACAAATACAAAATACAAAATACTAAATACTAAATAAAATACAATAACTAATCAAACTACTAATTATAATAAAACACTATATTTCACTGAACGAAGTACAAGTCATTTGTTTCCGGGTGCTAACTTGTATCAGGAAAATAATAAAAATATAAAAACATATACAAATATATAAAAATATATATTCACATTGACATATCACGTCGTTGACGTTCATGTGGATCAATAATTAAAAAGGCAATGCTAATGTGTGTAATAATGAAGGTAATCTCATGTAATATTTTATATAAACCGTTATACACAATAGCAATTTTTTACATTTACATTTAGGGCATTTGGCATTATATCATGGTTAAACCAGGACAGTCAGAAAGACAAGCAAAATATTACACAAATATGAAAAGCATATTCACATGAAGATATGAAGATAAGATAAGACAGAACTTTATTCTTGTGCCAAGTTGCATAGCAATACAGTACAATAAAACAATAGAGAAATCAACAGCACCTGAAAGAAATATTAAGAATATTACACATCATGTTGAAAGGTAATGTAGGAGAGGTATTGCACATGACATTAAGAATATTTAAGTCATATTTAATATTTTTTCTCATGTGCGACATACATGTATTATTTTTTTTCGTTTTTAATAAATCCTTGGCAGTTTGCGTGTGCTTTCATTTTGTGATTAACTGTGACTGAGCTGCGCATGCGCACCGCAGCACCCACCAGCAGCTGCTGGCTGGCGGAGGGCTGCGGCGGTGCGCATGCGCGGTGGTTCTCCTCAGCAGCTCAGCGACCAGGAGCTAGTGATTAGTGATGGGGAATTACGGTTCTTTGAGGGGAGCCGGATCTTATGGCTCCGTTCCTTTCCGAGAGCCGAAATAATCACCAGGATAATGATTGACTGTATTAAAGGAGAATGATTGACTGTATTAAAGGAGAATGATTGACTGTATTGCCAGACCTTAATGTTAACGATCTGCATTGTAAACATGACACAAGTTGGCGCCACATCCACGTCATTCATGTCAGTGAATGTACTACTTTGAATGTACCCTCTGTATGTGTATGTGTCAATAAAGTTGCCTCGCCTTGAATGCAATTCATGCAACTCTTAATATTAGAACACTTTTTATTGGCACAATAAAAAACAAGTACAATAAACTTTTGTGCAAATCACATTTTAGCGCAAATCAAACAACAAAACGAAAAACATTTCACACGAGAGAATTTTCAAGAATAAATAGTAAAACTACTTCTGAACAATATTTCAAGTATTATAAAAACAGAGTAAAATAAAATAGAGAAAAATCTCCTGAGCTGCTTTGACAAAAACAGGAGATGTTTCTCAGTGTTCACGTCAAGGGGAGTGGATTTAGGGGCAGCCAGTGAGTGAACGAACGATAAAAAAGAACGTCTCTCACCAAGACGTACGACTCGGTTCCCTTCGTTCGCAACCAAAGAGTCGTTCAAAGGAATCGGATCGTTCAGCGCGAACGACACATCCCTACGTCACAGAGCTGCTGGTGGGGCTGCGGTGCGCATGCGCAGGGTCCCCAGCAGCCTGCAGAGCGGCGGCGGTGCGCATGCGCAGGGTCCGGCGGCGGCGAAGCGGTGTTGTTGTTCTCTTCTTCCTCTTCCTCTCTTCCTCTCTTCTTCTTCTCTCGGATTGCGGCGACGAGCGTCCGTCCAGGCAGCGACATGGCGGGAATCAAAGGTAGGCTGTACACCCCGTCGTTGATATTAGTGTTAGCTTAGACCTGCAACACACCAGGGGCCCTCAGACCATACTGCAACACACCAGGGGGCCCTCAGACCATCAACACACCAGGGGGCTCTCGGACCATCAACACACCAGGAGGCTCTCGGACCATCAACACACCAGGGGGCCCTCAGACCATCAACACAGCAACACACCAGGGGCCCTCAGACCTGCAACACACTAGGGGGCCCTCAGACCATCAACACACCAGGGGGCCCTCAGACCATCGACACAGCAACACACCAGGGGCACTCAGACCAGCAACACACTAGGGGGCCCTCAGACCAGCAACACACCAGGGGGCTGCAGACGAGCAACACACCAGCACCTTGAGTCAGGTTCCTGCTTGACTTCCTGGAAAGTGAAACCTACTGCCTACAAAAGAAGCTACAGCCTCCACCTCCAGACCGGAAACATGACACTGGCCACACTGGTCATCATCTCACTGGTCCTCCATCACCACCACCATCATCATCATCATCGTCACCACCACCATCATCACCACCATCATCATCATCCTCATGGGTCATGGTATAGCGACCGTAAAGCACGTCACATGTCTGAGGAGCCGGAGCCACGGGCCGAGCCGATAATCTGATCCACGCTACCGCTGCCTGAGAAATCAGCTGCTTCATCACATGGTCTCTCCTCCTCCTCCTCCTCTTCATCCTCCTCTCTCTGGCGGTCCGGTCACACACACACACACACACACACACACACACACACACACACACACACACACACACACCACGCCATGAGCCCGTCACCCTACCCCCCACCCCGCCTAACCCCGCCTCCCCCCTCTCTCTGGTGATCACATGATCTCCGTTGCCTTGTTCACCCTCCAGGCCTCCACCCACCCTGAACTCACAGAGAACCTGACCCTCTCTCTCTCTCTCTCTCTCTCTCTCTCTCTCTCTCTCTCTCTCTCTCTCTCTGTCCAGCGCTCATCAGCCTGTCCTTCGGAGGGGCGGTGGGTCTAATGTTCCTCATGCTGGGATGTGCTCTCCCCGTGTACGAGTAAGTGGACACACACACACACACACACACACACACACACACACACCCCACCTCCTCCTCTTCCTGTTTGCTCTACTGATTTCCTGTCGAGTGTCACTGAGTGAAAGTTGTTAAAGGAGACATATTATGCCACCAGGTGTGAGTGTGATTAGCCATCGCAAGCCGTTTCACAATTGCCATGTGACTGCCATCTAGTGACATCACAAGTGGGAATGTCCACCAAGACGTACGCTGACTAGATCAGTTTACCTGTCGGTACAGTACAGTCCACTGGGTAGGCTGGTAGACTGATCTAGTAATCATACATCTAGGTGGACATTCCCACTTGTGATGTCACTAGACGGTAGTCACATGGTAATTGTGGCTAATCACACTCACACCTGGTGGCATAAAAGGGGACCTTTAAAAGTGGAATGGATTAAAATTGGAACCAAGCGTCGAAAGCTTGTGAACCGAAAGCGTTTGACTGTCGCCGGGTTCAGTGCTTTGCAATATTTTTTTGTAGTCCTTAAACCCTGAAACCTGACCCTGCTACTCTACCACCACACTCTCTCTCTCTCTCTCTCTCTCTCTCTCTCTCTCTCTCTCTCTGCAGCACATACTGGCCTCTCTTCCTCCTCTTCTTCTACATCCTGTCCCCCGTCCCCTACTGCATCTCCCGGAGGGTGGTGGACGACACAGACTCGGCTAGTAATGCCTGTAAAGAGCTGGCCATATTCCTGACCACGGGCATCGTCATCTCGGCGTTCGGCCTTCCCATCGTCTTCGCCAGGGCCACGGTCGTAAGTGACCGTTCATTCGTGAATAACCGGGAGTAGTTGTTGGTTAACCACACTAGACGTAAAAACACAAACAATTGGGAATTGAGAGAATTTACTGTAAATCACTTTGGGTAAAAGCGGCTGCCAGAACTTATTAATTATTGTTGTTATTAATTGTTATTAATTATTATTACGTTTTTGTATTCATAACGGCTAGAATACAGTCAGTAATAAGATGAGATAGAACTTTTATTAATTAAGGAAATTCTTGTGCCAGGTTGCATAGCAATACAGTACAATAACACAATAGTGAAATCAACAGAATAATACAAATAAACTAACAGATTTACAAATGTACAGTCAAAATCTAAAAATATATAGGCAAGATCAGGTATTCAGACGGTGAAAATTTTGAAGTGTAATACAGCTGTGATAATAATAATAGTTAGGGGACGTATTCCACCTCATGGAAAGAATATTAAGAATATTGCACATAATGTTGAAAGGTAATGTATTACCTTTCAATACCTTTCAATTATTGTTGTTATTAATTGTTATTAATTATTATTAACTATTTAGTTTTTGTATTCGTAATGGCGAGAATACAGCCAGTAATCCCAACTCCCAAAGAATATGAAGGCACAGTGTGAGTTAAACCACTCAGTAAAAGTAAGTTAATGATTATATAACTTGGCATGAACATGAGCTAACGTGACGTGACGCGGTGCCGTGTGCAGATCGCCTGGGGAGCGTGTGCGCTGGTGCTGACGGGGAACCTCGTCATCTTCTCCACCATCCTGGGCTTCTTCGTGGTGTTCGGCACCAACGATGACTTCAGCTGGCAGCAGTGGTAGAGGAAGAGGAGGAGGGGCTAGGGGAGGGGCTAGGGGAGACGGGGTTCTGAAGGCTTTCCTTTTTATTATTTTTATTATTTTTTTCAGTAGCGTTCCGATGGTTATTGCTGTTGTTCCGATGGGTTGTTTTTTTATTTCAATTGTTGTTATTTATACCACGGACCGGCCACCCATCCATGCTCACGTGAAGCCAGCGCCGTACGTTCCCTTGGAGAGGTCTAACAGACACTCTACCCCCCCCCCCCATGTGCAGTACTAAACTAGCATAGACTTCCATCCAGACCACCGCGAGTGTCCCTCTCCAAGGGAACGTACGGCGCTGGCTTCACGTGAGCATGGATGGGTGGCCGGTCCGTGGACGCGCCCCGCCCCCCAGACACCCCGCCCCACCTTTAAGACCGCCCCGCCCCACCTTTAAGACCGCCCCGCCCCCCAGATGCCCCGCCCCGCCCCCAGCTGGGAACCTTCCGAGGAAGATATTACAGTGTCAAACTTACAGTGATGTTGGACACAAGGGGATATTTAACAGATAGATAATAAGTCAATAAATACACCGCTACGTGTAAAACACATCAGTAGTTTGTAACAATGCCATCATTAGATAAAGGTAACTTTCGTGAAGACAGAGGTACCCGTGAGCTAAACGCAGACCCGAGCCGGACCAGAGAGGAGTTAGCATAGCATAGCATAGCATAGCTCCGGTGGTTCATCAGCAATCACTCACGTTGGCATCTTCCAGAGAGCAGCATGTAAACCACGACAACACACACACACACACACACACACACACACACACACACACACACACACACACACACACACACACGACACACACACACGACACACACACACACACACACACACACACACACACACACACACACACACACACACACACACACACACACACACACACACACACACACACTCACTCACTCACTCACTCACTCACTCACTCACTCACTCACTCACTCACTCACTCACTCACTCACTCACTCTCACTCACTCACTCACTCACTCACTCACTCACTCACTCACTCACTCACTCACTCACTCACTCACTCACTCACTCACTCACTCACTCACTCACTCACTCACTCACTCACTCACTCACTCACTCACTCCACTCACTCACTCACTCACTCACTCACTCACTCACTCACTCACTCACTCACTCACTCACTCACTCACTCACTCACTCACTCACTCACTCACTCACTCACTCACTCACTCACTCACTCACTCACTCACTCCGTCGCTGCATACTGCCTCACAGGACCCGGGTTAGGGTGCCGGTTAGGGTGCCGAACTCTCTTCAATCTGCTGTAACTAATGTACCAGGAAAAATACAAACTACAAACTAGTCCCCAAATAACTACAGGAGAACACAGGAGAACACATTATAGATAGTACTGTAGATACATTAAATTATCCACAACGCCTCCGTCACATTCAGCGGGTAAAAGTGTTGGAGCGTGGAGTTTTAGCTATAAGTAGCAATGGTATGGTCAAGTTTATCACGTGACTGTTGGCTTTACGTAAGCTAATCTTCTTGGCTGACTGAGACTCCCGTTGGCCACGGCCACACACCTTCCACGTCAAAACCAGGTGTGTATATACAGTATATACACATGTATATACAGTATATATACAAACCGTATATAAATTACTATGAATCTGGAGTAATGGTGGATCTCCTGGCACAACTTCTATTCAGTATTCAGAACAGGTATTGGTTGGGTTACCTGGATCGACTACTAAACATAAACATAAAGGTGTGAGAAGTTGTTCAAGAGCAGGTGAAGGTGCTTCCAATTTAAACTAATCTAGTTGGTCCAGCGGTTAAAGAACTTGTTCCTCGATTCAAAAACCAGGCAGCTCTAAAGGTTCGTTCCAGCCCACTCTTGGTTTGACATTCAATATTTTTAATACAGATTTCTACACCCCCCCCCCCCCCCATGTGCAGTACTAAACTAGCATAGACTTCCATCCAGACCACCGCGAGTGTCCCTCTCCAAGGGAACGTACGGCGCTGGCTTCACGTGAGCATGGATGGGTGGCCGGTCCGTGGTATAAATAACAACAATTGAAATAAAAAAACAACCCATCGGAACAACAGCAATAACCATCGGAACGCTACTGAAAAAAATAATAAAAATAATAAAAAGGAAAGCCTTCAGAACCCCGTCTCCCCTAGCCCCTCCCCTAGCCCCTCCTCCTCTTCCTCTACCACTGCTGCCAGCTGAAGTCATCGTTGGTGCCGAACACCACGAAGAAGCCCAGGATGGTGGAGAAGATGACGAGGTTCCCCGTCAGCACCAGCGCACACGCTCCCCAGGCGATCTGCACACGGCACCGCGTCACGTCACGTTAGCTCATGTTCATGCCAAGTTATATAATCATTAACTTACTTTTACTGAGTGGTTTAACTCACACTGTGCCTTCATATTCTTTGGGAGTTGGGATTACTGGCTGTATTCTCGCCATTACGAATACAAAAACTAAATAGTTAATAATAATTAATAACAATTAATAACAACAATAATTGAAAGGTATTGAAAGGTAATACATTACCTTTCAACATTATGTGCAATATTCTTAATATTCTTTCCATGAGGTGGAATACGTCCCCTAACTATTATTATTATCACAGCTGTATTACACTTCAAAATTTTCACCGTCTGAATACCTGATCTTGCCTATATATTTTTAGATTTTGACTGTACATTTGTAAATCTGTTAGTTTATTTGTATTATTCTGTTGATTTCACTATTGTGTTATTGTACTGTATTGCTATGCAACCTGGCACAAGAATTTCCTTAATTAATAAAAGTTCTATCTCATCTTATTACTGACTGTATTCTAGCCGTTATGAATACAAAAACGTAATAATAATTAATAACAATTAATAACAACAATAATTAATAAGTTCTGGCAGCCGCTTTTACCCAAAGTGATTTACAGTAAATTCTCTCAATTCCCAATTGTTTGTGTTTTTACGTCTAGTGTGGTTAACCAACAACTACTCCCGGTTATTCACGAATGAACGGTCACTTACGACCGTGGCCCTGGCGAAGACGATGGGAAGGCCGAACGCCGAGATGACGATGCCCGTGGTCAGGAATATGGCCAGCTCTTTACAGGCATTACTAGCCGAGTCTGTGTCGTCCACCACCCTCCGGGAGATGCAGTAGGGGACGGGGGACAGGATGTAGAAGAAGAGGAGGAAGAGAGGCCAGTATGTGCTGCAGAGAGAGAGAGAGAGAGAGGGGGGGGGGGGGGCGAGGGGGAGGGGGGGGGGGGGGGCGGGGGGCGGGGGGAGGGGGGGGGGGGCGGGCGGGGGGGGGGGGGGGGGGGGGGCGGGACGGGCGGGGGGGGGCGGGGGGCGGGGGGGGGGGGGGGGGGGGGGGGGGGGGGGGGGGGGGGCGGGGGGGGGGGGGGGGCGGGGGGGGGGGGGGGGGCGGGGGGGGGGGGGGGGGGGGGGGGGGGGGGGGGGGGGGGGGTGGGCGGGGGGGGGGGGGGGGGGGGGGGGGGGGGGGGGGGGGGGGGGGGGGGGGGGGGGGGGGGGGGGAGGGAGAGCAGAGAGGTGAGAGAGAGAGAGACAGAGAGAGGAAGACAGACAGACAGACAGACAGACAGACAGACAGACAGACAGAGAGAGAGAGAGAGACAGAGAGAGAGAGTGTGGTGGTAGAGTAGCAGGGTCAGGTTTCAGGGTTTAAGGACTACAAAAAAATATTGCAAAGCACTGAACCCGGCGACAGTCAAACGCTTTCGGTTCACAAGCTTTCGACGCTTGGTTCCAATTTTAATCCATTCCACTTTTAAAGGTCCCCTTTTATGCCACCAGGTGTGAGTGTGATTAGCCACAATTACCATGTGACTACCGTCTAGTGACATCACAAGTGGGAATGTCCACCTAGATGTATGATTACTAGATCAGTCTACCAGCCTACCCAGTGGACTGTACTGTACCGACAGGTAAACTGATCTAGTCAGCGTACGTCTTGGTGGACATTCCCACTTGTGATGTCACTAGATGGCAGTCACATGGCAATTGTGAAACGGCTTGCGATGGCTAATCACACTCACACCTGGTGGCATAATATGTCTCCTTTAACAACTTTCACTCAGTGACACTCGACAGGAAATCAGTAGAGCAAACAGGAAGAGGAGGAGGTGGGGTGTGTGTGTGTGTGTGTGTGTGTGTGTGTGTGTGTGTGTGTGTGTGTGTGTGTGTGTGTGTCCACTTACTCGTACACGGGGAGAGCACATCCCAGCATGAGGAACATTA
The DNA here is from genome assembly GCA_002895965.2 of Coryphaenoides rupestris. Classification (NCBI taxonomy): domain Eukaryota; kingdom Metazoa; phylum Chordata; class Actinopteri; order Gadiformes; family Macrouridae; genus Coryphaenoides; species Coryphaenoides rupestris. The sequence continues at coordinate 71,861 of PIJE02000531.1, read as the reverse complement.
GACCCACCGCCCCTCCGAAGGACAGGCTGATGAGCGCTGGACAGAGAGAGAGAGAGAGAGAGAGAGAGAGAGAGAGAGAGATGGGGGGTCAGGTTCTCTGTGAGTTCAGGGTGGGTGGAGGCCTGGAGGGTGAACAAGGCAACGGAGATCATGTGATCACCAGAGAGAGGGGGGAGGCGGGGTTAGGCGGGGTGGGGGGTAGGGTGACGGGCTCATGGCTGGTGTGTGTGTGTGTGTGTGTGTGTGTGTGTGTGTGTGTGTGTGACCGGACCGCCAGAGAGAGGAGGATGAAGAGGAGGAGGAGGAGGAGAGACCATGTGATGAAGCAGCTGATTTCTCAGGCAGCGGTAGCGTGGATCAGATTATCGGCTCGGCCCGTGGCTCCGGCTCCTCAGACATGTGACGTGCTTTACGGTCGCTATACCATGACCCATGAGGATGATGATGATGGTGGTGATGATGGTGGTGGTGACGATGATGATGATGATGGTGGTGGTGATGGAGGACCAGTGAGATGATGACCAGTGTGGCCAGTGTCATGTTTCCGGTCTGGAGGTGGAGGCTGTAGCTTCTTTTGTAGGCAGTAGGTTTCACTTTCCAGGAAGTCAAGCAGGAACCTGACTCAAGGTGCTGGTGTGTTGCTCGTCTGCAGCCCCCTGGTGTGTTGCTGGTCTGAGGGCCCCCTGTGTGTTGGTCAGTCAGCCCTGTGTGCTGTTGGTCGAGGGCCCCCTGGTGTGTTGATGGTCTGAGGGCCCCCTAGTGTGTTGCAGGTCTGAGGGCCCCTGGTGTGTTGCTGTGTTGATGGTCTGAGGGCCCCCTGGTGTGTTGATGGTCCGAGAGCCTCCTGGTGTGTTGATGGTCCGAGAGCCCCCTGGTGTGTTGATGGTCTGAGGGCCCCCTGGTGTGTTGCAGTATGGTCTGAGGGCCCCTGGTGTGTTGCAGGTCTAAGCTAACACTAATATCAACGACGGGGTGTACAGCCTACCTTTGATTCCCGCCATGTCGCTGCCTGGACGGACGCTCGTCGCCGCAATCCGAGAGAAGAAGAAGAGAGGAAGAGGAAGAAGAGAACAACAACACCGCTTCGCCGCCGCCGGACCCTGCGCATGCGCACCGCCGCCGCTCTGCAGGCTGCTGGGGACCCTGCGCATGCGCACCGCAGCCCCACCAGCAGCTCTGTGACGTAGGGATGTGTCGTTCGCGCTGAACGATCCGATTCCTTTGAACGACTCTTTGGTTGCGAACGAAGGGAACCGAGTCGTACGTCTTGGTGAGAGACGTTCTTTTTATCGTTCGTTCACTCACTGGCTGCCCCTAAATCCACTCCCCTTGACGTGAACACTGAGAAACATCTCCTGTTTTTGTCAAAGCAGCTCAGGGATTTTTCTCTATTTTATTTGACTCTGTTTTTATAATACTTGAAATATTGTTCAGAAGTAGTTTTACTATTTATTCTTGAAAATTCTCTCGTGTGAAATGTTTTTCGTTTTGTTGTTTGATTTGCGCTAAAATGTGATTTGCACAAAAGTTTATTGTACTTGTTTTTTATTGTGCCAATAAAAAGTGTTCTAATATTAAGAGTTGCATGAATTGCATTCAAGGCGAGGCAACTTTATTGACATAACACATACAGAGGGTACATTCAAAGTAGTACATTCACTGACATGAATGACGTGGATATGGCGCCAACTTGTGTCATGTTTACAATGCAGATCATTGACATTAAGGTCTGGCAATACAGTCAATCATTCTCCTTTAATACAGTCAATCATTCTCCTTTAATACAGTCAATCATTATCCTGGTGATTATTTCGGCTCTCGGAAAGGAACGGAGCCATAAGATCCGGCTCCCCTCAAAGAACCGTAATTCCCCATCACTAATCACTAGCTCCTGGTCGCTGAGCTGCTGAGGAGAACCACCGCGCATGCGCACCGCCGCAGCCCTCCGCCAGCCAGCAGCTGCTGGTGGGTGCTGCGGTGCGCATGCGCAGCTCAGTCACAGTTAATCACAAAATGAAAGCACACGCAAACTGCCAAGGATTTATTAAAAACGAAAAAAAATAATACATGTATGTCGCACATGAGAAAAAATATTAAATATGACTTAAATATTCTTAATGTCATGTGCAATACCTCTCCTACATTACCTTTCAACATGATGTGTAATATTCTTAATATTTCTTTCAGGTGCTGTTGATTTCTCTATTGTTTTATTGTACTGTATTGCTATGCAACCTGGCACAAGAATTTCCTTCGGGATTAATAAAGTTCTATCTTATCTTATCTTATTTTATATTGTGTTGATTATTTGCTGTTCTTCTGTATTGTTTAGATATTAATGCAAAGCCGAATGTAAAGCTTGTTAAAAGAGATTGCGTATTGTCTGGCGGGGCGTCTGTGGGGCAGGGCGGGCCGGTCTGTGCTTTATTTATGTTACTTCACAGATCTGGATGGTATTTTTTAATTTATTCATTCTGTTGACCGTGTTTTGTGTAGATATCAGACGCCATTTTGTATCTACAGACTTTTGTGTTTGGGAGGCTTGTGTCTGCGTTCTTTTTTTAAATAAATGCCATTTTTGAACACCCTCTCCTTCTATTATTACAAATATGTCATGTCTCTCTGTAGTTCTCTGTGGTAAGATAATTTAAAGACTGCATAACAATATAATGCGTGCATTCAATTGGTGGTTGCTGGTACAATCTGTTCGACTTTCATTCCGATGAAGGATAAATATTTCCATGTTTGGGACATTTTTATCCCCAGGGAATACAAAAGCTAAATTATTAAAACGATAAAAGGGGGAAATAATTTATATTATGCAGATGATTGACATCTGCTTATAAGTTTATGACATCTGCTTTAAACAAACTGTCTCCACTGAAGGCTAGGATTCATGAATATGAATGAAGATCCACACAGATAGTTAGGGTTTGGCGCCCCCAGCTGGCAGGACAAGTGAGCTGTGCAAGACCAGGAATGGAGCCGTCCCTGTAGGATTGGCATTGCCCCTGTACTCCACTCCCAGTATAGGGATGGGACGTGTTTTCTAAGAACCGCATGGAACAGGTCACGTCTTGTTGAAAGGCACTGATGCACGCTGATCTGTTTGGCTGAAACTTTCCATGAGAAAAGAATTACAGATAAAAACCAAGATATGCCGGGAGATTGAGCATATACACAACGTCATAATCCACTGTATACATTATTTTATTTCAGTTGCATGCGTCTATTTCAGAGTTAGGCTCTGAGAGAGTATGATGTCATCAGACGATGTGCTTTTTGTGCTACCTCAACTCATCTTTGGCCCTACTCCTTAAAGTCTTCCCAAGACTTTCTTCGTAGACATCCCACAGTCTTTGTATCCATGCATACAAAGGTCGACAATATGTCATTAGACACCACTGGAGGTATTTTGGTGCCAATAAAGCTGCTATGGAGTCCCCCCCGGGGCACCGGTCTGGAAGGTTCCACCGAGCTCCGTCCTGATCCAACATGTCTGACCAGATCCAGCAGGTATTTGCATATATCAGCTCACATGCAATAAAGACAGATCATAACATATCATTAGTTATGTTACATCACATCAAATGAAGCACCTTTTGTATTTGTTAACAGGGAACACTATGTTCACCTTCAGGATAGCCTGAATGTGAACTGTGAGGTGAGACCACCTCACACACACACACACACACACACACACCCCGACACCGAACATACACACCCACCGCCTTGCCTCGGAGTGCACCGAACAGACGCTTGGATTGACGCTGCAACATGCCCTGTGTAGGTGTGGTCTCCCCTCCAGCACCTCTTCTGCACCGACTAAACGCAGCCGTCCCTCACACGGATGGGTTCCTGCAGCCTGCAGAAAACTCCGCAACACTGAGGAGTCTGGAATACACCTGCCGCTGCCTTGTAACTTGAACCTTTTAACCAAACGTTCAGTATGTAGGACGGCACCCAGCCAGGCCAAACCAAACGCTCTGGATGTAGGACTGTACCCAGCCAGGCCAAACCAAACGCTCTGGATGTAGGACTCTACCCAGCCAGGCCAAACTCTCTGGATGTAGGACTGTACCCAGGTCAAACCAAACCAAACACTCTGGATGTAGGACTGTACCCAGGCCAAACCAAACCAAACACTCTGGATGTAGGACTGTACCCAGGCCAAACCAAACCAAACTCTCTGGATGTAGGACTGTACCCAGACCAAACCAAACCAAACACTCTGGTCTTGGTCTGAGGATTCGGGTTCTGGTTGAGGCTCCACCAGATAGTCAACTGGGACTGCCGGGTGAGGAGGATGAGGAGGTTTTTCCGAGCACGAGACGAAGACTCAAGTCAAATCCAGTACCTGACGGCCAAGTGCCACCGGCTGGCACAGGAGCGAGGTGAGGGCTCCTCCCCCCCAGCACACGCATTGTATTTACAGATAGACAAATCTCAACATAACATTTGCCTGGCAATGTATTGAATTGTTCATTTAAGATGACTTTTCTGGCTGTTTAGACTTCCACACATCAGTAACTATGGTAATCTAGGTCATCTAATACTTCCATGTCAGCTTGTATCTTCAGCCTGCAGCCTAGCCTAGTCTAGCCATGTTGTTGTTGGTCCCACAGCCCAGCTGGAGAGGGAGACCTTGGTGTCCAGGGAGCAGGAGAGAAGGCTGCAGAAGGATCTGGAGGCCATGGCTGCTCATCTCCTGCAGAAGGAGAAGGTGATCGTGGGGCTGAGGAGCAAACAGCTCCACCTGCTGGAGAAACTCCAGCGGCAGCAGGTACCGCGACTAGCATACTAAATTGTGTGGAGGTGTCCCTGAACAAGACACCACCTAACCCTACCTGCTCCTCCTAGCTAAGTGTGGAGGTGTCCCTGAGCAAGACACCACCTAACCCTACCTGCTCCTCCTAGCTAAGTGTGGAGGTGTCCCTGAGCAAGACACCACCTAACCCTACCTGCTCCTCCTAGCTAAGTGTGGAGGTGTCCCTGAGCAAGACACCACCTAACCCTACCTGCTCCTCCTAGCTAAGTGTGGAGGTGTCCCTGAGCAAGACACCACCTAACCCTACCTGCTCCTCCTAGTTAAGTGTGGAGGTGTCCCTGAACAAGACACCACCTAACCCTACCTGCTCCTCCTAGCTAAGTGTGGAGGTGTCCCTGAGCAAGACACCACCTAACCCTACCTGCTCCTCCTAGCTAAGTGTGGAGGTGTCCCTGAGCAAGACACCACCTAACCCTACCTGCTCCTGACCCCTTCGTGCATGAATGCGTGTATGAATGGTGAATGTGAGGCGATGTAAAGCAGTTTGGATAAAGGTGATATTTAAACCCAATCCATTTACTCTCTACTGTACAATATTGTACTCTTACTCTACTCTAACTCTACCCTAATCTAACTTTTCACGACCAGTACTCTGTACTCTAGTAGCCTAACCCTAACCCTGACCTTAACCCTAACCCTAACCCTAGCCCTGGAGTTAACCTAGTTCGTTCTGAGCCTTCATCCCGGTCCTGATGCACTTGAGTGTCGGTGTGGCGATCAAAGGGTTTCCTAGCAACGTCATTCTACCCTCAACCAACTCCCTTTTGAAGTCCTGGAACACGTTCTGCGTTTTATGTCATCAGAGTTTAACT
>PIJE02000531.1:44796-59711 GCA_002895965.2 Coryphaenoides rupestris | reverse complement strand
TTCAGTGTGACCGAGGAAATTGATTTTATGTTAATGTGGCATTTAAAGTGAAAGTTAACGGTGAACATTTATTGTTGATAGGCTTTTGGGAAAACCGATGGCATTACGAATAATTAAGAAGACACTTTTAAAATGGCATCTTTGGGATTCTTCATTTTCCACTCATTATTTTGGGTCTCAGTGACAGAAAAACCTTTTTTCTTTATCTTTCGCTTCATCCTTTGTCCGTTTGTTGTGTCTAACCAAGTCTTGAGGAAAAGTTTCATAATCTTGGAAAATCTCATCTTGTTGAAATCAACAAAATCTTCACAAAGATACTAAGCTACAAATGTTTGTCGTCCAACAAGCAAACTCTGCTGCCACTGCTCTCTCCAACTCTCACTCAGGTTTCCTTGTTCTCTTCCTGCAACAACGCAAGTCTGACGAGAGTCAGAGAGACTTCTCCTTGAGGGAGACTCGGTTCAATACAATAACAAAAAGACCGGCTCAAGAGAAAGCTGAATAAAAAAGTTGTATTCTTCTGTATGGATGCTTTCCATAATGTTGTCAGACACTTGTAATAAGGATCATTGCCTGTCAGTGGCAAAGCGAGCACTTTCAGGCGATGCTCGTTGACAGGTTGAGATCGGCCCCAAAGCGCTCTATTGCAGATGTTTTGCGGCGGACGGCTGAATCGCTCTCACTCAATACTGGACACATTTATAAAATTGTTGTCCCCATTAGTCACTTAAACCCAAAATGATGGGAAAATAGGGTCCAGATTTAAACACCCAGACGCTCACCTACCCACCTGAGGAGCTGGTCGGCGTTGGGCGTCTTGCCTGAGCTGGGAGTCAAACGCGTGTTGTGAATGTTAGCCACCCTGACATTGGTGTTGCCACGCGGATGCTAACACCAGATGCACGTTGGTTTCCCTAAAAGTTGATGTGTGTGTGTGTGTGTTTGTTGCCAGACTCTAACTACGCACTGGATGCAAGGACAGAATAGCCACGTTGAAGATGTTTTCGCCATAAAAAAGTTCTTGGAATTTAGTGGACGGGTGTGCTACGTAGAGAGAGGGTGGTAAGATCGGGCGCGGCGTGGGCGAGCGGGGGCATGAACGGAGCAGCCGACGGCAAACCTTCTTTCCAAGCACAGGCCTAGCGACGCCGATCTGAGTTGGAGTAACTAATGGAAGTACAGGCACTTCCTTCTGTCCGTGAAGTACCACGATCGCGAAGCTTGTCAGAGGCACGAGCAAACACAGCGAGAGGTGGAGGGGGCGGAGGCGGGGAGGCGGAGGCCCAGATCCGGATGCGCGCGTTTAGCGCGTCACGATTTGGCTACCATAATCCCATAGCAGTTCGTAACTGCTATCGCCCCCGGAGCCAATAGTTAGCCGATAGAGGGCGGCGTCTGGAAACAGAGCTTGTTCACACGCAATAAATAGTCCGACACCGGGACGCAGACTCCAGCCCTCCGAGCACACCGGGGATATTAACAGAACAATTATAGGTAGAGCAAGAGTAGCGTGTTTATGTCTGACGGTCAACACCGCCAGGCACTTTACACACACACACACATATAACACCAGGATACGTCCATTAAAACAGCGAGACTTGTTCAAATGGAACCCAGACTCGTATTGCCACGTGTGACTTTCATATTTGTCTGCACGCTCTGGAATAAATATGTGTTATGTGGTCGAGGGAGACGGGCCCATTGTCCTCAGCTCGTGTGCGTGTGGCTTCACAAGAGGACATATTTTACACAAAACGCATGAAACCAGGGGGCTTGTCCTCATGTGCATTCCTGCCTTTCCCCAAAAGACAACAATTTGGTCCCGAGCTTCCAATTACAAACAAACGGCGAGCAGAGGAATGCCGTCTCCTCCGCGGAAGGTGGGGCCCTCGGCGGAGGTCGGCTCTCCGTCGCGGGGGCCCCCGCGAGACGCCGGGCCTCCCAGCCGACGTGAAAGTTGTTTATCCCGGCGAGGCTCTTTGTGTACGGCTGTTTTGGTTTCCCTCTTGACGGATCGTTATGGATGTTTGGGGACGGATCACCTCCCCGGCCGGAGCGAGGAGGTGAACTGCAAAGCCGACCGCCGTTGCTAACGGGAAGCAGAGATGGACGGCGGCGGCGGTCGCTAGATGTGGCGTTTTTTTTTCAGCGATATGTAAATGTTTAACTGCCTTGTGAGTAAACGGACCGGGGGTTTAGGTGTGGGGACTCGGACGGCGCGCCGGTTTGATGTTATTCGCTGCCTACGCACGGCGCCTACACACACGATGGGAGTCACCTCGGCCCGAGGAGACAATGACATCACGGCCCCCCCGCAAACCACAATAAGACGCGTGGGGTGTCCTTTCATACCTTCAAACTAAACCGAGTTTCACAGTTCTTAACTTGAATCACGAGCTCTAGAGACGCTGTAGGAAGCCGTCCGAGAGACCGATCAATACGATGGATCCGATGTTGAGATAAGGAGAACAGGAACACAATGTGGTGAAGTCAACTGAAGACTGAAGATGTTTTAGGAAATGGAAATGGAACACGGCAATGCTAGCGGTTGCTCTGAGATACGCTAGCACAGGGACCCGGAGAAGCTAAATGCTGCGTCGACGTGAACCGGCCTGAACTGTTTCTGTTCCATGTTGGGATGAATGGAAAGAATGAAGATATCTTCTGCTGCGTTCAGGTCTGGGGGAGAGATTGAAGCTTCTGTGGGCTACACCACACACACCACACACACACACACACTGCCACACAACACAACACACACCACACAGGCCACCACGACACCACACACACCACACACACACACACACACCACACACACACAGGCACACACATCCACACACACACTACTAGCCCTTTGTGGTGGTGCCTTTTTGTCCATCCATGACAATGTTCCAGCTCTTAGTGTGTGCAGGTGTGGTGTGTGTGTGTGTGTGTGTCGTGGGGGTGTGGGGCATGACACAGACATGACTGTGACATGTCGCTCACCCCTGTTTGGGCGTGTGGGGCTTGGCGTGTGCTTACGCTACACGCTCCCAGGGGGGGGGGGGGGGGGACTGGAGCGTGACCGCACACACACCACACACACACACAACTCCTACACATCTGCAATGTTTTCTCCTGGGTGTGTGTGTGCGTGTGTGTGTGTTCGTGGGTCCGTATGATGTAATGTATGCGTGAGTGTCTATCTACAGTATTTGTGTGTGTGTGTGTGTGTGTGTGTGTGCGTGCGTCTTTATGCATGCATGTGTGTGTGTGTGTCTTTCTGCATGTGTGTGTGTGTCTTTATGCATGCATGTGTGTGTGTGTGTGTGTGTGTGTGTCTTTATGCATGCATGCACGTGTGTGAGTGTGTGTCTTCATACGTGTGTGTGTGTGTGTGTGTGTGTGTGTGCAGCCTCAGTCCTCCCTTTAGGACTACACCCCCCCCCCCCCCCCCCTCACAGTGAGTCTGAACCGAAGACATATGTTCCTCGGCGTTCTACGTGGAGTAGGAATATTCCTCCAACCCTACACAGTGTTTACTCTGGCAGAGAGACCTTGAGTGACATTATGGCGATCATATTTCCTTGTTATTACAAGTGTCAATATTGCCAGAATCCTCGTTTTAATTATGATGAACGGCACGAATAAAACGTCCCAACGGGCCCCCGGGGGTCGCGGCCGTGAAGCCGGGGGCCGTGAAAATGGCAGAGCTCGCATGACTCGCTGTTCACCGCCGGGAGGACATGCATCCGCTAGCACTAGCCCGCACGTAGCCTAGCTATCATTAGCCTGGTACGAGCGACGCCGTAGCTACGTAGCACTAGCCTGCATAGATCCTAGCTAGTGGGAGCCTGAGGAAATGTTTGCTCGTACAACCCACAGATAGCCTAGCTCGTGCTATGCGGTGGAATGCCTGCTTATCACTAGCCTCGCCTCCACCGCCACCACCTCCACCACCACCTCCATCACCACCATCACCACCCTTTACAAGGTGCACCATGCTGGCAGGTTTCTGTCCTGGCAGACATCTGCAAACCATTTCCCCGTCGAGCCAGAACAGCTATTGTTGCCAGGCCAGCGGTGGCACTTACTTCCCTCTCTTTATTTCACCGAGTTTTTTCTTTTTTTCTCTTTTCTTTTCTTCTTCTCTTCCCAAACTCGGCTGGTTTTTCTCCCTTTTGTCCGCTTTCATCTGTTTTCTCCATTTCCAGACTTCCGACTGCGCTGCCTTTTTTTCGTGCTCCTCCACCCTTTCTGGGGAGAGATCGGGAGAAAAAGAAAAGGACGTGAAAGACGCCAAAGACACAGCGACGGACAGATTGTCAGATCAATGGAGACACGGGAGGGATGAGAGACAGCTCACACATCTTCTACATGTCCCACCTCTCTCTCTGTTAGACTCTCTCTCTCTCTCTCTCTCTCTCTCTCTCTCTGTCTGTCTCTCTGTCTCTCTCCCCCTCTCTCTTTCCCTCTCTCTTCTCTCTCTCTCTTTTCTCTCTCTCTCTCTCTCTCTCTCTCTCTCTCTCTCTCTCTCTCTCTCTCTCTCTCTCTCTCTCTCTCTCTCTCTGTCCTCTCTCTCTCCCTCTCTCTTCTCATATCTCCAACCCGCTCATATCAGGGGCCCCCCAATCAGGGTATCCCCTCATGCTGCACTATCGATTCCCACCCCCCCTCCGCCCCCCCAACACACACCCCTATGTCTCTCTCTCTCTCTCTCTCTCTCGCTCTCTCTCTCGCTCTGTCTCCCTCACTTCCTGTCTGTCTCTTTCTCGCCCTCTCTCCTTTTGCACCACCCGCCCCCACACACACACACGTATGCACGCACACACACACACTCGCGCACACACACACACACACACACGCACCCACCCACCCATCCCTGTTCATGCGCTCACTCCAAGGTCAGCATAGATCCGATCTTGCTGCCGTCAGCGATTGATGTATCCTTGGAAGAAAGAGGGAGCGAGAGGGGGAGAGAGAAAGCGACATAGATACAGACATAGATATATACATAGAAGTGGGTGGTTAAGAAAGAGAGAACTGGAGAGAGAGAGACATAAACATAGAAGAGAGAGAAAGAGAAAGATTGAGAGAGAGTGAGCGATAGATATACATTGGAGAGAAAGAGAAAACTTGAGAGAGAGACATACAGTATATGCATAGGTGAGAGAGTGGGACATCTAGATATAGATCTAGAACAGAGAGAACTGGAAGGCAGGGAGAGAGGGAGAGACATACAGACTTGGAGGACAGAGAGAGAGAGAGAGGGGGAGAGGGACACCGATATAGACATAGAGGGGAGAGAGACCAGGGAAAGAGAGAAGGAGGGGGATAGAGAGACATAGTCTACAGAGGGGGAGAGAGAGAGAGAGGGAGAGACGATGTCATGCTGGCCCAGGAGGCGGGGCACTGGCCCAGGAGGCGGGGCACCGGCCCAGGAGGCGGGGCTCCGGCGAACAAAAGGTGTATTATCAGCAGTTGACATTCATTTACATGGTTAGCTTTGATGTGATGCCACCTGAGCCACAAGAGAGAAAGAGAGAGAGAGAGAGAGAGAGAGAGAGAGGCGTGGACACGGCAAGATGGAGGGCTGGGTGCAAGCGATCCCACGCTTTCATTAATGACCATTGATTGGTTGATTAAGGCAGTGGGGAGAGCAGGTTGGCAGCTTGACCCCGCGCGGTTCACACGTTCATGAGCAGGTCACACACACACACACACACACACATCACACACACACACACACACACACACACACACACACACACAGACTCTCTCACGCGTGCATAAGTGCTCGTATTTGCACACTAAACCTACTCGAGTGAATCCTAACGTGCACATTCGCAAGACCACACACACACATGCTGGACTTTAACATATGAGCCTTCCTTGATGTTATACATCACTGCAGTGTTGTGTGACGATGTGTGTGTGTGTGTGTGTGTGTGTGTGTGTGTGTGTGTGTGTGTGTGTGTGTGTGTGTTGCGTGCCTGTGTGTGTGTGTGTCTGTGTGCTGCCTGTGTGTGTGTATGTGTGTGATGTCTTGGTGTGTGTGTGTGTGTGTGTGTGTGTGTGTGTGTGTGCCTGTGTGCCTGTGTGTGTGTGTGTGCCTGTGTGTGTGTGTGCCTGTGTGTGTGTGTGTGTTGCGTGCCTGTGTGTGGTTACTCGCGCTGCATATTTGCTGCGATGTATATCAGTTGGACGTGACTCGCCGGGAGAATATGTAGGAGACTCCACATCTGGCCTCAATTATGATAAAGAACAGATCACTATGAACAGAGAGGAATTTATAACGCAGTCTCCTTGCCGCGCCAGAAACACATCCATAGGCTTTATTTTAATATGATGGGGGGGGGGGCGCGGGGGTGGGGGCAGGGGGGGCGGGCACCGTGTATTGTATCCTAATGTGATGTCGCGGCGGCGGCGGCGGTATTTCCCCCCCCCCCCGGACACGTGACTCGTCGCCGTGGATTAGCATGTTGAAGTCATACAATGGCGGGCAACAACAATAACAAACGTTGCCCTCTATTGATTAGTGCTACAGGGTGTCTCTTTAGCTCAATTATTGATCCCTGGAAGGCGTGTGTGTGTGCGTGTGTGTGTGTGTGTGCGCGCGTGTGTGTGTGTGTGTGTGTCTGGAAGAGAGCATCAAGTGTGTTCGTGCCTGCAGTTGTTTTTCGAAGAGTAAAGGTCCGGTGGCTGGTAGAGTCTCTTTGAGGAGAGAAGCGTTTAACGGCCTCCCGCGCACTCGGTCGTTCCCTTCCCACGGCCCGTGTGTTTTACTGGCGTGCAAATACGCACCCCTCCTGAAACGAGGGCGTCGGAGAACGGCTGCGTGTTTTTATTTTATTATGTTTCATTCAACCGAGCAATTCACTCAGAACCCCCGTTCTTCGTTACAAGTGGCGGCCTGGCACGAGGTCAAGCCTATACTGTACATACTTTTATATCGTCTATACACAAGGCGCCTCACAATGACCACGGTGAATTTATTGTTCGTAAGTTATTGCGGTTTTCTTTTTCGTATTTTCAGGTCAATTAGACCTGCTGTGAGTTTTGAGTCAAAGGCGTTACCCGCAGGTCTTGCCGTCCGTCCTGCTCTCAGTTCCTTAACCACCCACCGGGACAATGGCAGGAATTTCCAAATGTTTTATTAGGCGCCGTGCCCTCGGAAGGGATCCCGTAACGTGACGATTAGCTTTGAAAATGGAACGCGCGATGCTGACTTTATTTTGGCGTCACTGTTTTCGGGAAACAATATCGTGAGTTGGCTTTGTCTCAGGTGGTCCACATGAATTGTGTGATCACCTACATTACAGGTTGTAATGGCGGCTCCAGGTGAGGATGTATATGCGGCCCTAGCTTGGGCAAAAGCAGACGGCCGCTGGTGTGCGTTGGGCCGGGCTGCAGTGCGCACACACACACACACACACACACACACCCTGAATCACGCCTAACGGTGCCATGTTGATTTTAGCTCGCAGCTAACGTCCCCGGTCTCAAAGGGGAACGTCCGGCACTTTTCAACCCCCGGCTTTGTGTCATTTAAATGTGGGCAGCGTAGGCAAATTATGAACAACGTTGACCTTTCCTCTATATATCGCTCGCAGCCTGATCTCCTCTGCAAACGATTGTCTGCAGGAATGACGCCGATGAAACGTCATCCGGATGAAACCGGATGAAGAAAAAAAAAAAAACGATCCCCGGGCTCCGCCTAGCCAAGTGTCGAGGTGTCCCCGAGCGAGACGCCCAAACCCCCACAACCCCCAACCGCTCCTGACGTGTTGGTTGTCGAGGCGACTGCAAAGCGATTTGGATAAAAGGGATATATAAATACAATCCATTTACTATTTATGAAATCCTAACCCCCCCGACTCCGTCAGATGATGGAGCTGAGGTGGGGTTTTGCATTTCCCTCCCTTCTCCTCCTCCCCCCCCCCCACCCCCGAGACACGGCGAGCATCTCCAACAACATGCAGCCCGTTCTTCACACTCCACCCCGTAATGCGTCCGGAGATAAGGCTGCAGAGCGGGCAAAGTTCCCCTTTAAGTAAACACCAGTCAATGGGGTCCATTGAGATTCCATGGGGCCGTGTCTGTCCCCCCCCTGCCATAGGCGCCATTTATAGTCCCGCTAATTCTTTTAGAGGACGAGATGGAGTGGGCGAGAGAGGAGCAGAGAGGGAGAGAGACACGAGGAGAGTGAGGGAGGGAGAGAGAGGGAGAGACTAAAAGCTGTTAAGGGAGGGAGTGGTTAGCTTAAAAGCAAAAGGGAAAAAAGGGGGTCTGGTTACATTACACCGGGTGATCCATTGTGCTGCAGCAATAACAATACCTCCATATTAATCCTGTTCTCAAGGAGAGAGAGAGAGGGAGGGAGAGAGACAGAGAGAGAGAGAGGGGGGAGGGAGAGAGACAGAGAGAGTTGGAGTCATCGCAGGTTGAATTAAAGACCGTAACAATAGGACACTTGCAGAATCATCTATTAGCCTGTCAGGTTTTTATTTTAACGGCACGCGTTCAGCATTCCCCTCGACCGTCTCCGTCTCGCGGTGCCGAGAACGTGAGCCTCTTCATTGGCTAGATAGATAGCGATAGATAGATGGATGGATGGATGGATAGATGGATAGATAGATAGATAGATAGATAGATAGATAGATAGATAGATAGATAGATAGATAGATAGATAGATAGATAGATAGATAGATAGATAGATAGATAGATAGATAGATAGATAGATAGATAGATAGATAGATAGATAGATAGATAGATAGACAGATAGATAGATAGATAGATAGATAGATAGATAGATAGATAGATAGATAGATAGATAGATAGATAGATAGATAGATAGATAGATAGATAGATAGATAGATAGATAGATAGATAGATAGATAGATAGTCTTTTCACAGCATGTACATAGATACATAGATAACAATGTATACATATATGTATACTCACAGATAACCACATCCATTCCTCATCAATCACCCAGTACACATATACACATATTAACACATTACACCCAAGCACACCATCAGAAGGTCTGGATCTATTTTTTTGTTTATGATAACAATGTATTTTGTTGAGTAGGGCTATGGCTCTCCTCCGCTTCAGAGACTCGCGTCTCCGGCGTCGTGGTGGAAGCGATCGGGCCGCAGAGCTCTCTCTCCGCAGGTCTGTTTCCCAGGCCGGGGGCCGGGGCCGGGGGGCCGGGGCCGGCGCCGGGGAAACAGACCTGCGTTGCGTTAAACCAAATCCCCCGGTCTATTTCGGGGGGTTTCCGCGTAGAACGCACCGCACTCCTATTAGCGCGGTGACAGGCGTCGTATAACTGGCATCCGCGGGGGCCGTAAGTCATGGAGTGTGCTTCACGAGTGACTGGCCGTAACAAAACACCCCGCCTCCGTTGCCGCCGCCGCCTGCCGCTAAATCCTCCTCTCTCCCCCCGTCCCAGTTCCCCCCCCCACCAACCCACCCACCCCACCGAGCTGGTTCACATTAGCCCAGTCGCTCACACCATCTCCCGTCTCTGTGGTTCTTTTGTTTCTGACTTTTACACGGGATTTCTATGATCCACCGATGAGGTTCATAGGGTTAGAGGGACATATTTTCTTGAATCAACGCAAGCCATCACAGATTTATTTCATTTTATATATATATATATATATATATATAAATATATATATACACACAGACACACACTCACCCCCAGAATTTCTAATGCCCAGCCCTTATCTCTACTGCCGTACATAATGGCTCTCGATGCATTAGCGTCTACCGATGGCTCTCATAACCCGCAGACTGTGGCGAGCAGACATAGCCCATTCTACTCTCTCTCTCTCTGTCTCTCGCTCTCTGTCTCCTCCCCCCCTCCACCCTCTCTCTCTCTCTCTCTATGCCTATGTGCCTCTGCCCTCTATGCCCACTTGTGTTGAGGGTTCGGAGGAAATGGTGAAAAATTAAATGAAGAGCGACACGATTCGGTTTCTTTTTCTTCTTCTGTGGCGGCGCTGGTGTGTTGGCGGCGAGGCGGGGGTCTGTCCCACATTGACTTGCAGTGTGTGTCCTAAGCGTCGCGACAATGTTAACGGCGGCGGCGGCGGCGGCTGAAATTACGAGACGTGGTTTACGAGCACAGATGGTATGGGTGGGTTTGTGTCTGCGTCCGTGCATGTGTGTGCATAGATAGTTTTTTTTTTCACTAATTTATATGCTACATGTTGTCTTTGCAAGCGTAATGTAGACCTTGATTAGACCAGGATTGATGCACCTTAATCCCACCCCTTCTCCAGTGTAAAATATTTGTAATTGACCATATGGCGGATGGGATAAGTCTGTCAGTCGCCTGGAGGACACCTTGGGCACCAAGGCACTAAATCCTGCACTCAAGGAGGTTGGCGGTTCTGACTTCTCCTCAAGGATGTTTGTCTCTGTCCCGTCCCGTGTGTGTCCGTTTCCGCCAAACATCTGGAAATCTGTCTCTCCAGCCAAGCGTACAGCCCGGTGGTCCATATAGCATGGGATGATGACGCCTATCTCGTCTTGTTCATCGCTAGTTTCTTCATACTGCAGCCAACGCCATCCCTCAGCCCCCCCAAACGATGCTGTTCTTTATCTTTGTCCCGTGGCTTATCTGCCGTTGTATCTTCCCTCGCTTCGCCCCCCTAAAATAGACGGAAGCTTTCTCACCTCCGAGACAGACGCTCTCTCACCTTTTTTTTTGCCTGCCGGGAGGAGCTGACGTCGGTTTTGGCGCGAACGAACGGTTAGGTAACCGGGCCGAACGTGGCCGTTATTCAAGCACCGCTCGACGTCTCACAGTTTTAGAAACCACACCTTTTTTTTTTCTAAGAAAGAAATGTGTGACACGTACTGTATATCACATTGTTCACATTTAGCTGACCTGACACGGTGACCGCCCCCAGGAGGGTCACATGACCTTTCCCCCGCCAGTGGCACACAATGGTGTATATTGTTGACAATATAGGCCCCGGCATTCAGAACCCAACGACCTAAAGTGACGTAAAGTCTTGTGGTGACACTTTTATTTTCAACCCCGAACTTAAAGTGTTTTTGTGTGTGTGTGTGTGTGTGTGTGTGTGTGTGTGTGTGTGTGTGTGTGTGTGTGTGTGTGTGTGTGTGTGTGTGTGTGTGTGTTTGTGTGTGTGTGTGTGTGTGTCTGTGTGTGTCTGTGTCTGTCTGCATTGACGGTTTGTGTACAACACGTGTGTTGGTGCACACGTGTTGTCGCCGCTAACTCGGCGGAACTATCTCTCCTCTCCCAAACACCAGGGCCACAGCCGGAAGGTACACTGTTCTTTCTCTACCTCCCTGGCAAGACCCGCCACTTTTCACGCTCTACTTTTTTTTGGTGCCCCCCCCCCCCCCCCCCCCTCTCATCTCCCTTTCTGTCTCTCTCTCCTCTCTCTCTCTCTCTCTCTCTCTCCCTCCCCTTATCCCTCCCTCAAGGCATCTGGCCCTTCCACCAGCCCTAGCATTTCACACTTTACCTTTTTTTTGCATCCCCCCATCCTATTTCCTATTGCAGTGCCCCCCTCCTCCTCTCTCTCCCCACCATTTTATCCACACATTGGATCAGATCTCTCACATCTCATCTTCAGCGCTGTTGGCGCCAACTGTCATAACTCCAAAGCTCTCTGAGGTGCTTTCTCCCTGTGTAGTCCGTCCCCCTCTCTCTCTCTCTCTCTCTCTCTCTCTCTCTCTCTGTCCATCTCTCTCTCTCTCTCTCTCTCTCTCTCTCTCTCTCTCTCTCTCTCTCTCTCTCTTCTACCTTGATTACCTGGGGATTCCTGGGCACCAGGTCCTGCCATCTGTGCTCCATTGTAGCACATAAGCAGCCGTTCCTATACACACAGTAGCCCCTAATACACTTGTAAGTAGTCTATAAATAGTGGATCGTGAATCCACTTAGCGAAAATGCAAATTCGTTAAAACAAGGCGGGGATGGTGAACAATTTGTGGAATTGTATTTTCGTGTAAAAAATACCTTCCAGGGCCATCGGCACCAATTATTTTGACAACATAAAGAAATATATATACATGGAAAAAAACACATATTAGTTTATATTAGCATCACAAGGGCCATCGGCACCAATTATTTTGACAACATAAAGAAATATATATACATGGAAAAAAACACATATTAGTTTATATTAGCATCACAATGTTAGCGTGGCTCAAGTCCAATGCGTTTCTCTTCGTTCCCACCCCCATGTACTTCCCTTAACCCCGTGTTCCCGTCTTGCTCCGCTCAACGGCATCAATCGGCGGCCCGGTGATCGCTAATAGGAGGCGCACAGAACATCCTCGAGAAGAGGCTCTCTTTCACATGGAGGGGGGAGAACCCTCGCACGCAGCGTGCCTCGGCCCGGGCCTGGCCCCGCATCGGCCCCCCGCATCGGCCCCCCCGCGTCGGCCCCCGCATCGGCCCCCGCATCGGCCCCGGCGGCCTCCTTTCATGTGGAGGGCATAGCTGAAACGCACAAGGTGGGGAGATAGCATCTGGTCTGGGGGCCCCCCCGCCTTCTGAGGGCCGATCGCGGGGAAGCGGAAAGAGCAGGAGAGGCGCCGGGGAGGAGGGGGGGGGGGGGGGTATTTAGAGTGAAGGAAGGGTTGGGAGGAGGGGAGTGGGGGGGGGAGTAGTTGGGGTTGACAGTGCATGAATGCATTCCAGACACTCGGTCCACGTGTTGTCTCGTGTGTGTGTGTGTGTGTGTGTGTGTGTGTGTGTGTGTGTGTGTGTGTGTGTGTGTGTGTGTGTGTGTGTGTGTGTGTGTGTGTGTGTGTGTGTGTGTGTGTGTGTGTGTGTGTGTGTGTGTGTGTCTCTGTATGTGTGTGTGTGTGTGTGTGTGTGTGAGTGTAAGTGTGTTTCACTGCATGTGTGTGTATGTGTATGTGTGTGTATGTGTGTATCTAAGTCTAAGAGTAGGCGTATGTGCACGTGCTGTGTGCGTACATGTCTGAAGATGTGTGTATTCTGTGCGTGTGTGTCTGAAGCGTAGGCGTTATGAGCGTCGTGCGGCGGCTCTGCTTGTATCTCATGGCGGACGGACAGACAGACGGTCGAGGCGTGGAGGGCCTTTGTTGTCGTTCCGCTGTGTAACCTTATGGCCTTTTAGCTCCGCGAGTCTTCTGCCGGCCCACCTGAGGTATCCCACCACCACCACCACCACCACCACTAGTGTGGATAATCGGTTACTGCACTGACAGAGAGGAAGAGTAGAGAGATGGTGAGGGGGGAGGAAGAGGACTGATTGGTTCACTCACCGCTGTTGTGTTCACTCATTCGGAGACCGTAAGGGGGAGCGGGGGTCGGAGGGGGGGGGGGGGGGGGGTCGGTTTGGGTAATTGCTGCTGCATTTTTAACCGGTGCAGCGGCCTGCACTGCTAGCGTGCACTATGAGAGTTACGTTAAGTGATATAGTCGTGTATATATAGCAGTGGTCGTCAAGGACCCCCTCTCAGATATTATTTCAGCCAAGTACCCCTTTAAATTGTGATAAGTGATATGCTCTTAATGGAAAGATTTACCTGAGATTTACCATTTTCAATGTTCAGGGGGATATTCATGCATTTTGTTAAGGTGGTATTATTTTACAGTTGTTCATAACCAACGCTAAAACATTATGCAGCCTGTATTATATAAGGTAGAAGTGTGCCCTGCAATCCTTCAAAGTGCCACTAGGTGCAACAAAACCCTGGTATTTGGCACCATTTTAGGCAAAAAGGTTAGAAAGCGCTTCACAGAAAGGATGCCTGACAACAAAAACCACGACACGTAGAACTGGGATATATCGTGAAAAAAAAACGTTGAGAGTGCCTAGCCTCGCAGACAGGGGACTAGGAGGATAGCAGTTGGCCTCAGAATCGAGGCCTTGGGTGGGGGCACCCAGATGGACCCATGGATCTTGTATCGCCACGGCGCGTTACAATCGTCAGTATACTGTATCTGTTAGCGCACGACTCTGTTAGCACACAACGCTTTTTGCAGGATAGCAATGATTGGGTCGTGAACATCGGCACATCACGTGAGGATGTGCCGGACGGATTATTTTCCCCGCGGCCTGCGAGGCACTTCACAGCTCTGGAGCTTTCTATCACAGCTCTCCCAGGATGCCCGGACGTGGTCCTCTTCTCCCGGCAGCCAGCGGTGGGAGAGAGAGAGAGAGAGAGAGAGAGGGAGGAGAGGGAGAGAGATAGAGAGAGAGGTGATAGAGAGAGAGAGAGAGGAAGAGAGAGGAGAGAGAGAGAGAGAGAGAGAGAGAGAGAGAGAGAGAGAGGCAGACAGGACCAGGCAGCCAGGGTGACCTCATGTGTTTAGCTCCCAGAACCACTATCAGGTTTCCCCCGTGTGCACAATTCACCCACAGCCCCCCCGCATGCAATCCCCCCAGGCATTGCTGTGTGTGTGTGTGTGTGTGTGTGTGTGTGTGTGTGTGTGTGTGTGTGTGTGTGTGTGTGTGTGTTCGCAACTACAGACAATCAATAAGAACAAGGTTGTGTGTGTGCGCGTGTGCGTGTGTGTGTGTGTGTGTATTCTCTCTCGCACTGAGAGAATTGGATGGATCGGCTGAGAGATAAATTATCTCAGATAAATTATTAAGATCAACCATGGTTGAGAGAGCGAGGCAGAGACACAGCGAGAGAGAGAGAGAGAGAGAGAGAAAGAAAGAGAGGGAGAGAGAGAACCCCTGGATTAGTCACTGAACTCCGTGAACTCGGAAGTCACCCTACCCACACCCACCCTCCGGAAAGCCCGCCCACCACACACACACACACACACACACACACACACACACACACACACACACACACACACACACACACACACACACACACACACACACACACACACACACACACACACACACACACACACACTCCTTCCTCTGCAATCCACGTCCTGTGG
>PIJE02000531.1:37296-39796 GCA_002895965.2 Coryphaenoides rupestris | reverse complement strand
TGTGCAAGGGCTCGTTGTGGGGGCGTGGGGTTGGAGGGAAGGGGGGTGTGAGACGCAGTGTGTGTGTGTGTGTGTGTGTGTGTGTGTGTGTGTGTGTGTGGGGCGGGGGGTAGTAAAGGGAGGCGGTTTCCACGACAGCGACGCTGGCAGCCACACTCAAACCCTCGCGCTTATTTGCTTTATCCCCCCCGTTCACGGCGGAATTGGCTTTTTCCGGAGCCATTTTTCCGAGTCACGCGTAACACAGTATTTTCTTTCAGTCTGTCACCGCTAACGCGGCGGCGTGGGGTAAATGCTAAGAGGCCCCCGGCTGCACGTGTGATGGAAGAGGAGGAGGTAGGGTGGAGCGACGGCGGTGGGGTGCGCGAGGGTCGGGTATCGTACGGGAACCGAGGACGACGACGGCGGGGCGCGAGGAACCCCCGAGAAGCAGTGACAGCGGAAGGGCTCCGTTACCGTTGGCATGCCGATGGCGGGAGCGGCCGGGACCGATCACCTCACGAAGTAGGACACTCGGCCATTGGACAGGGGAAGCCCCCCCCCCGTAGTGTGACCAAAACAGATTTGCTTTTCTACTTAACTATGGACACACTCTTCAAGCAACTGATTGAACGTTTAGCATGTGATAGGAAAAAAAAAAGTTTGTGTAGTCTGCAACATAACAAGGACAATCGAGACGTACGATTACGCAGTATTATTTGGTTGCTGTTGCAGGAGTGACTCACTCGTACGTCTGGCCTGTGTGCTGGACTGTAGGAATGTTTGGGTAATGACCTCACCGCTATTAGCGCACCTTAATTCACCATGACACACGTCTGGTAATGGAACACACCGCCACTTGAACACCAGTTATAAACACCAGTCCCGTGTCTGTGTGTGTGTGTGTGTGTGTGTGTGTGTGTGTGTGTGTGTGTGTGTGTGTGTGTGTGTGTGTGTGTGTGCGGGCGTGCGTGTGTGTGTGTGTGTGTGTGTTGTGTTTGCCCGTGGGTGCGTATATGTTCTCTGATTGGCGTAGCATCAAATTAGTACCAGCTTCCTGCCAGGTATTTCAAGTCGAGTCGAGTCATTATCCCCTCTCTCTCTCTCTCTCTCTCTCTCTCTCTCTCTCTCTCTCCTCTCGCCCCTCCCTCTCTCTCTCCCCCTCCCCCCTCTCCCTTCTCCCTCTCCCTCTCTCTCTCTCTCTCTCTCTCTCTCTCTTCCCTCCCTCCCTCCCTCCCTCCTCTATGCTCACGTACAGCCAAAACAACCTCCTCTCACCAGGCACCGCTGCATTAAGCGCCATCTAAACAAAGGCGAAAGTCATTCACGGAGGAACGCGAGGGCTGACGCTGGATGACGTAATTTTTTTAATTAACCGACCAAAGGGCACGGACAACCTAACCCACTGATCCAAACGCGCGTGTGTACGCTACACACACACACAACGCATAAGGGCCAGAGAGTCATGTGAAATCTGACCTTTTTTTTTATATCAGCTACGCTACGCCACACGTAACGGGAGACACACTTGAGTCACGCCGTTAGCCCGCAGTCGCCGTCGGGGGGGAGAAACAACAGGCCGTACATCTGCAGTGTGTCTAAAAATGAGGTGTGATGGCGAGGAGAGACAGGAAAAGACCTCTGGAAGCGTCTCTTTCATCCCGCCGAGGCTTTTGAACTGCCCACACCGAAACCCAAACAATCCTGACAGGCCAGAACACCGAGGGTCTCCGAGGGGCCCCGAACATGTGACTTAAAGCTCCTTAGATCCCGGCTCCTGTGTCCCGCTGACACACAAACCTGCTACGGTGGGACACTGGTCCCCTAACGCACACACACGCGCGCGCACACGCACACACACACACACACACACACACACACACACACACACACACCATGTACAGTATACACACACACACTCCCATACACGCACACGCATTCATGTACAGTATACACACACACACACACTCCCATACACACACATACACACCTATGCACCCATACACAGTGAGGGACAGTCTGATAAACACACACACACACACACAGCCACATGCATACACACAATCATGCACAGACACAGACAGTCTGACACACACAGTGAGGATCTGTCTGACAAACGTATACACACATGTGTGTGTGTACGCGTACACACGCACACACACGCACACACACACGCAGGCAGGCGGGCGGGCGGCCCATCGCATGCTCCCACGCATCTAATGTTCTGCCCATATTAGTTTTAAAGCGGACACACACACACACGAGTGCTCTGGCACTGTTTGTTGTTTTTCTTGGAGGCCGGCGGTCACCCCCATGCTGTCTGCCTCCAACAGAGGCCCTCATTGTTGCGGCGCGGTCCGCTGATCTACATCACAACGTCTCCCAGAACGCACCAGGGCTCCCTTTGAGGTTCGCCTGAGCCCAGACGGGGAGCGTGTAGCGGGAAGGCGGCGAGGGGCGGCTGATCACTTATTGTGGGGGTAATTAGATCGGCACACGGGCACATGTGCGGAATAGGTTT
>PIJE02000531.1:14796-24796 GCA_002895965.2 Coryphaenoides rupestris | reverse complement strand
TCTATCTATGATCAGGTTTATGTATGTGGGGTTCCTTGTCTTGGCCACACACACATAGCCACGAAGCACAAACACGCACATGCGCGCACACACACACACACACAGCCACAACAATCATTCAACCATCATGTTTATGCATTTTTTTTACATGTGTGTGTGTGTGTGCGCGTGTGTCTCTTGCATATATTTTGGAATCCGCTCTGATGCATACCGTCAAAGTCTACAAATACATAAATGCATAATCGTTCACACGGAACCTCAGTTCCAAGTGCAGAAGGTATTCCCGGAGGCGCTGGCGTGTGTGTGTGTGTGTGTGTGTGTGTGTGTGTGTGTGTGTGTGTGTGTGTGTTAGACGCCGCCAAGTACAAATGTGTTATTTACATACAAAAAAGATCCCAAACCAGTTCCATCCAACTGCAAGTCCCCGATCTAAATATAGATCTGACACAAAGCACGCTTGATCATCCTTGATTTCCTTTCGCTTGCAGGAGTGTTTCTTTCTTTACGGGCTTCTCAACGTCACTTCCAAAAGCCTGTATTCTATATTTACTCGTGTGCGTGACGAAACAACGTCAAACAGAATCATCCCCCAAACTGATTAGGCTGACGGCATTGTGTTGGCTGGCAGCCGGTGCAGGGCCGGTGCGAGCCGGTTTAGAACCAGTTTTGAGCCGGAGCAGAGAAGGAGCAGAGCCGGAGCAGAGACAGAGCAGAGAGGGAGCAGAGACAGAGCAGAGCCGGAGCAGAGCCAGAGCAGAGAGGGAGCAGAGAGGGAGCAGAGCCGGAGCAGAGCCAGAGCAGAGAGGGAGCAGAGACAGAGCAGAGCCGGAGCAGAGCCAGAGCAGAGAGGGAGCAGAGAGGGAGCAGAGCCGGAGCAGAGCCAGAGCAGAGAGGGAGCAGAGAGGGAGCAGAGCCGGAGCAGAGCCAGAGCAGAGAGGGAGCAGAGACAGAGCAGAGCCGGAGCAGAGCCAGAGCAGAGAGGGAGCAGAGAGGGAGCAGAGCCGGAGCAGAGCCAGAGCAGAGAGGGAGCAGAGACAGAGCAGAGCCGGAGCAGAGCCAGAGCAGAGAGGGAGCAGAGACAGAGCAGAGCCGGAGCAGAGCCAGAGCAGAGAGGGAGCAGAGACAGAGCAGAGCCGGAGCAGAGCCAGAGCAGAGAGGGAGCAGAGAGGGAGCAGAGCCGGAGCAGAGCCGGAGCAGAGAGGGAGCAGAGACAGAGCAGAGCCGGAGCAGAGCCAGAGCAGAGAGGGAGCAGAGCCGGAGCAGAGCCGGAGCAGAGAGGGAGCAGAGAGGGAGCAGAGCCGGAGCAGAGCCGGAGCAGAGCCGGAGCAGAGCCGGTTTAGCAGCGGTGCCGAGCCAGTGCAGCCGCGAAGCCGTTCGTGATGACGAAGAAGATCCCCCGGTGGACGGAGCGCATCGTGTTCCCCTCTGTTTCCAGACAGGCCTGAGCCTAAGCTTCCCCCGGCCACTTAGCCCTGTATTGATTTCACATCGCTCATGCAATATGCATGCATTCCTTACAGCTAATCAGGCAGGGTAAGTGCACTGCGAGTGTCCAGCAGGTATATATATGCGCGGCTTTACATGGACGCACGCAGGCACGGCCGACAGATGGAGACGGACATGGAGAATGTAACAATAAATAAATAAATATTAAAAAAAGGCGTCCTGACTGGGACAATTTTCCATTACAGTGGAGAGAAAGAGAGGGAAGGGGGAGGCGAGCGCGAGAGACAGGACTGATTACTTCACGTGAATGACTCTCCTCCCCTCGGAATTGAAATTGCTTGGAATGGTTAAGCGAGGCGCAGGGACTACCGTTGTTGTTGTTGTTGTTGTTGTTGTTGGAGAGCGAGAGAGATACCCGGGGTAGGGTGGCCTGGCGAGGGCCTTTCTGTGTTTGTTGTGATTCAGTGGTTTTGTGTTGGGCTGCAGGTGAGTGGAGCGAGGGGGGAGCGCCGTGGTCGTTCAGATGTCTCTGAAGAGCCGGCCCTCGCTGTGGCTCTCAGGAGGTCTGACTCCCTCACAATGTGCTGGCTATCTGGTCCACGGCTGTGATGGCCTTTAGCTGACATCATGGCTTACACTGTTTTCTTGCTCGCTGCTTTGAATGAATGAATGAATGAATGAATTAATGAATGCATGAATGCACGCATGAATCTCCCAACATGCACAAACGCACACACACATACACACACACCCCTTCTTTCCTCTCCATTTAACATTCGACAACTCCGCTACATTAGACAGCCCAATGGTTAAAAAAGAAGGGAAGAAATGCATCCAATTATTTGTGCATAATGATAGCTCTGGTATCCACTGAGGCAGGGCCTCCCCCCTCTCTCTCTCTGATACACCTCAAGTGCCGACACACAGCAAGGGGGCGTCAGTATTGTATTCATTCTTTTGGACTTTGGACATTTAACACGAAATGTTGAATCAAAAACACTGCTTTCAGTACAATGAAGATAAATGCTGTGAGCGCCAGTGGCTAAAGAGCAATGCTCAGACAATCCCTCTGGTGATGTACCTCCAGCAGCTTCCTTACGTGGAGAGAGCACTTCAGTCACGTCCACGTCTTGTATCTCGCCTGCCTCTCTCTCTATCCTTCTATATTTATGTCAGGTTCTCTTCAAGCCAAGTTACCTTGACTGGCAATAGGGCTCAGCCGGCTGATGACCTATTGACCCCACGCTGGCGCACACGTTCGGCTTCCTCTGCTCACATTTCTTGAGGCTTGAGGAAGGCGTTGTGGTCTACCTTCAGGTCACCTTCAATGTCAAGCGACATCATTTACCGTCATTACACCGCAAAATTTATATCAGAATATTATTTTTGGACATCGACGAGATCATTCAAGAGCTTCATGGTCCCTTCGTATGGACTACGGTATTCATTTGAAGCTCGCAGTTCCAGTTAATAAAAAACACATTTCAAACAAATGAATACAAACAAATTATTTTCTATTTATGGTACATATATGTCGTCGTTTCCCCCCCCCCGCCCCCTTCTCATTATATTCGTCTCACAGCGAAGCAAGCGAGGGTGACTTTTATGAGCGGGGGGGGGGGCTCCCGCAAGGTATACGGCCGCGGAGACCTTCTGTGTACACGCCGCTGCAAGGTTCACCGCACCTCGACGCCTTCCCCCCCGCGCCGTAAATCCTCGTCTTGGCCGATGAATCGCTTGACCTCGAGGGTCGCCTCCGCTACGCCGGCGGTCCGCCCGGCCGTACGTTATATATATCCCTCTCTCGCTCTCTCTAACGCTCTACACATATATGCCATCACGCGCCCATTCAAACAGACGCGTTGCCGGAAACAGGGGGAAATGTGTGCGCGTGTGGACAATCTGCGCGGGTCAGAGCCGGCACGGCAGCCTTTGACGTTCTCCATTAACTCGCCAACCAGAGAAACCCCCGGCAGTGACACATACACACACACACACACACACACACATTATAAAACAGGGATTGGAAAACAATTTGGGAAGATAACAAAATAAAAATCACAACAATTTATTAGAGCGGAGCGCACAAAAATACAATTAATTGGAGTAGGAACTGTGCTTTGTCCAGAGGTCACATTTAATTATAATGTGGACAAAGCGAGGAGAGGTGGTGGGTGGATGGTGGGTGGATGGTGGGTGGATGGTGGGGGGGGTATGGAGGCACTTTGCTCTGATGCTGTGGCCGGGGTTGGGTGTGTTGTGGCCTTCTGGCACCGGCAGTATATATCTTGGATGGGCGGCTCTTAATCATTCATGAAAAAAATAAAAGAACGAAAAAAAAAGTCATTGGCAGGCAAATGTAATACCCTCCGTGCCACATGGAAACACATGTTCACCAGGCAAACCCTTGCAGGGAGAACAGCCCAATGCTGGAGGAGTGGGTCTCTACAAGGGGGTGTGGATGGGGGACTGGGGGTCACTCATCTCCCAGCCACCAGCGGTCTCTCTGGGACAGGGACCATGTGTTACGGGGGCGGTCGGCGGGGGTAAGAAAAGGACACCTCTAAGGTGTCACGGTTTTTGAGCGGACACCGATGCATAATGCACACACCACACACACACACACACACACACACACACACACACACACACACACACACACACACACACACCAACCCCACCTCAGAGACACAAGTTCATAGAGGGTCAAAATCCTCATTTCATTGTTCATCGACGGTGGCCAAATGTTCCCAAACGGCGAGCCCTCCCCCCCCCTGCTTGTTTTTCGCCGGGCCCGGTGCGCTCGGCCGACTCAACACGTTTATTAATCACACGTCGTTGTCTGCAGGCCGCCTGCAGCCCCCACACACACCAGCGCGCCGCTTCTCCTGATGCTGGCCGTTGGCGTCAAGGTCAGTCGTCAGCGCCGTGTCAGACTTCGCTTGGTTGAGACGAGTGATGTGTGGCCGTGTTTACCCCGTCGTAAATCACCGCGAGAAAAGTCAAGCGGCTCGCGATTAATATTGTATCCGTGGCCACTGCCAAAATATCTCTCTCCGCTTTCCCGAAAGGGAGGCCCCCTTGAGTTTTAAACTTTAATATATCAGAACTCTTTTAAATGAGACTGGCCGAGTTGAAAGTCTGAGGAGTGATGTCTTATTCCGTCTGCATTATTGAAGCAGGCCTACGTCCCTGGCTGAATATTTATTACGCTGTGAAGCCCAAAGCACACGACATGTTGGGACGGACGCGAAAAATAATGCTTTTGAATTTTCGCGTTTCGCAAGTCGAGGCACAAAATATATGTACCCCCACTACATTCACACTTTGTGTACATTGCTCTGTTAAAAAAACATTACGATATACTGTGTATATATATATTTTTTTGCCGTCACGGTGGAAATATGAACCGGAATTCGCGCTTTAACGCCGATAGTTAAACCTCGCGCCCCTTCACACCACGTCCACCTCCACCTCCTCCAGCATACAGAGCACTCAGACGTGTCCTCGTCAACTGCATTGATATCATGACAAAAAAAAAAAACGGAAGTAGAACTTCAAGAGAGAAAGAAACCGCAAAGGAACGGCGTGAGTCCCGTATTGTCATGGTAACGCGGCATCCGTGTCTCCACATTCGGCCCCACGATGCGTCTGTCTTCGGGGACGGCGGCGTTGCATTTCGAGGGTGGGCCTGGGGGAACAGGGGTAGCGTGGGGGGGCGGGCGGGCGGGCGGGCGGGCGGGCGGGCGGAGGGTCTACAGTCTGTCGCTGCTGGCAGCAAACTGAGCCAATGAGCTTCCTGTTCATGTGGTAATCTGTTGCTTTGGTACAATGGGGCCAGCGGTGTTCCCTCCCTGCGCTCCAGGGCCCCCCCCGTGCATTTAGCTGCAGAATAGCGAGGGCCACACGGGCCGATCGCATCAAAAGACTCCAAAGGGTAAATAAATAGTTTAGAAGGCCCCTTTGAGTGAGCACAATGGAGCCCGGGCACGCTGGCCCACGTCCAACTTTTGAAGTCGTCTCGCAATTTGCCACGGCATGTGAAAATATGTCAGTTCGGGCGCGGACACAAGGAGGCAAAAATTGTGTTTTGATTTCCAAACGGCGTTTAGAAGCCGTCGTAGTGAATGAGAATAAAGCTGAGTATTGTTCTGCTCGCGGAGGGCGTTTGGCAGAGCACACTGTAATTTATTCGATCACATGTGCCAGCTCACCAGATGAGCAAAGTTACTGGCGTTGTACGTTCAAAGTTGCCATTTTGTTCCTCCTTATTCTCCGTGAAAAACAAGGCCATCAAGTGTTTCCTTTCACGTCCTATTAATTCTAAGCAAAGAGAGGGATTACCGATACGGCTTTTATTTAGCCAAGTTTATGAAGCCTTGGTGGACCGGGTCGTTCGTTTGGGGGGGTGTCTGAAAATTATATATTTTTACAACATATCTTATTACAGTTGTCGGTAGGGACAGAAAAAAAAAAGTGTTTGACTTTGATACGTCCAAGAACCGATCTTGGACCAGTGTGTGTCTGCATCGTGAAATCAGAGAACATTAATTTTAGTATTGTAGCAACACTACTGCTGCACACCACACATTTTCTCGGAACTCTTTTGCAGTACAACGGCGGGATGAACGTCCTGCACAGCGGTAGACCCTGTGCTTTGGTCAGAATGAATAGGTCTCAAAGCTGCAAAGAACCAGGTCTATGGATCCTCTATGAGTAACGTGATAACCACCGACCTGACAGACCACCCCCCCACCACCACCACCACCACCACTGCAAATCACGCGTAGCAGACATATCCGGGCGGGCGGGTGGGTAGCGAGCTAGCTATCCGGCGAGCACAAAAACATCATTATTTGAGCGCAGCCAATGTTTTTTTCTTTTTTTTTTTTGTAGATTTGTGATCACTCTCGCTAAAGCTAACCAACCCCACCAACCCCGGAGCGAGGTTTTGGAGCGCCTACCCTGCTAAGCGCGCAGATGGCCTGTGTTTATCCAACCCGGCTCTGGTCTGATCCCTCCCCCCCCCCGCCCTGTGTGTGTGTGTGTGTGCTAGTGTTACATGCGGTAAACTCCTCCTGCCGAAGCCAAGGCAGGGGCACGGCTGCCCTGAGTCACTGCGTCAGGGCGGGAAGCTGAAGTCGTGAGAGGTTGGCCTGGAGGGGAGGGGAGGGGTTTTGGTGGTGGTTGGTTGGTTGGTGGTGGTGGTGGTGGTGCTGGTGGTGCTGGGAGGTGGAGGGTTGTGACGAAGGAGGCGGCGGCAGCAGCAGCAGCAGGAACATTACACCATTACGCTCTCCTCTTCCACAGCCCCGGTGACTTATCTCATGAATAAATCACGCCGGCAAGAGGCCGGACAACTCAAACTCTGCGACTGCTCTCTGTTGGCGGAGGTCCACGTCCCGATCCATCTTCGCTTCTCTGTCCGTCTCTCTCGCGCTCCCTCCATTCAACCCGCACACCCCATCCCCCTTTTTCCTAACCTATTCTCCTGACTCTCTCTGTCTCTCTCTCTCTCTGTCTCTCTCTCTCTCTCTCTCTCTCTCTCGTCTCTCTCTCTCTCTCTCTCTGGCTTCTCTCTCTGTCTCTGGCTCTGTCGCTGTCTCTCTCTATTTCTTGCTCGCACTTTAGCCGGACGCCCAGCATCACTCCCCCTTTTTTATATATCACACTATTGTGACACTTTTGGATAAGGCCTCTGCTGCCTGTGCACTGATTGAACCCTTGCTGGCGGGAGTGCAGGCTCTGGAGGACTGATCTGGTACCTCCACCCTCCAGCAGCTCTCCTGCTCCGTGCTGCCAGTAAGTCATGTGATGAGATAGAGACGGGCGCCGTGGAGACACAACTGCCCAGAGAAGCATAGCCTCCCATCTAACTTGTTAGTTTCTTCGCTTCATGCTGAGAGGCCAAGAAACTAACAAAACATTTTTGTATGTATGTGTATGTGTTAAGTTTTAATAACTTAACACATACACACACCAGGGGGTGAAGCGGAGGGGGGCCGGAGGGGGGCCGGGGCGCTGGGGGTTTCCTCGTCTTACGTTTATTTGTAAGACGAGGAAACCCAAGTTATCGTTTTTTATTGTCTTTTAGAGAAAAAAACAACAAATTCCATTCTTCCTCACTGAAAACAAATGAAAAGATCCTAAAATAAGTCATTAAATTAATGCAATGTTGATTTCCTCACATTAAAACATAACATGGCCGACTCAATTGTGTCTTTACCGGCCCTCCCTGTGTTCCTGTCGTTCTCAAAATGAAGGTACAGATGTTGGATGGATCTGGACATTGCCGAGGGTTACTTACAGTACATCGACCTATGCTTTCATTTATTCATTTATCTATTTTACATTTGAGACGCTTGCACATCTCTTGGTATTGGGTGAGAGGGTATATGGGGCAGAGTGAGTGGAGGGTGTGTGCGCCACATCCGGGTGCACACACAGCCGGGATGCGTGCATCGTGTGTGTGTGATGTGTGTGTGTGTGTGTGTGTGCTGTTCTGTGTCTGTGTGTGTGTGTGTGTGTGTGTGTGTGTGTGCCGTGCGCGCTGCGCGTGCGCGCGCACCCATTTGTTTGTTTGTACAACAAAGGGCAAGATCCCAGTTGTGCGTGCGTGACTGGGATTGGCAGCCATTGTTCCAAAAGAGGTGTATGTCACACAGGTGTGTGTTTATTTTATACTGGTGCTGTTGCTTTCCATGGGAGTATGGCATTTTAATTCTCACTCTGTGTGTCTGTTGTCCTGTCTGTCTGTCTGTCTGTTTCGTTTGTCCTGTATGTCTGTCTTTCCTAGTCTGTCTGCTCTGTGTGGTCCGTGTGTGTGTTGATGTGGAGGGGATGGCTGGGAGGAGGTGGGTGGGTGTGTGTGGAGAAGGGGAAGGAATACGGGAGGTGGACGGGTATCGTGCAGCCTGTGACAGAGGGAGATTTGGGTGGGGTGGGGTGGCGGTGGGGGGTGGGGGGGGGGTTTGACGAGAGATATGCGTGGGGGAGGGGAGGAGATAACGAAGGGCGGAGGAGGGAGTGATGGAGCACTGGTGGGAGGTGGAGGTGGAGAACACAGAGGGAGATATAAATATGCCAGCATGAGGAAGATGCTTTATCAGCACAATGATAAGAGTGATGGTTTAAAAAACGGCTACCTGTAGATTTATTGTATTGTATGATAATGAGGGTTTAAATCAAGTCCGGTAATCATCGCCTCGGAGCCAGACTGCTTATCTTTATTCGGCGAGATGTGCAAGAAGAGAGAGCCGACGAAAGCAGAGAAAAATCACTTTTTGTGCAGCGTGTCAACACAAACAAAATTACACACGGACACAACAAATCTGTCACTCTTGTTTTTGTCCTTTATCCATTTATTGTTAATATTATTATTGATGCATTTTGGGGTAACTCACTACACCGTGATGAATGAATGCAATTTTACACTTTTAGTAACCAGGGCACAAAATGAGTCAATTAGCTACGAGCCAAATGCTGGTAAAAAAAAACATGCAAACGGTTGCTAGATATGCTTCACTCACCAGCCAGGAAAAAAAACCCCAACGGTAGTCTATTGAGCGGCTGGTAAAATCACGAGCAGCCGTTCGGCCGACGAACAAAAAAAGTAACGCAACGTGAAAAACCTTGGAAGAGATGACTTGCTCTCCGACGCAGGTACTTCCTGCCGTATAGTGAGCGCTCTGCTGGCTGTCGGAGGTTGAACTGTGCGCTCCCCGGGGGGTCTGGGGTGACATTCTAGACATAGCGTACGCTACTTTGCATTTGAAAGAACACTGAATACTCACCAGGAAAGATGCTAGGCTTTTTTTTTTACATAATATATTTATATATCACTGCGCTTATTTCCATATCTGCGTGGAATTTTTCTTCATTTCTCTCCAGTTTGGTACTTTTTAGTGTTTTTTTCGTGTTTTGTTCGTGGCTTTTTTTTTATGCGTGGCTTTTTTTTTATGCGTACGGTATATCAGGAAAGAACAGAACGAGCCGCTTTCTGGACCTTGGGTTTGGTTTAAAGGAGGTCCTTCACCTTTTCTCGTATTCTCTTTAAAGGGAAAGAATGACGTCATTCAGCCGTATACATTACAACACGCACGCACACACACACACACACACACACACACACACACACACACACACACACACACACATCCCCGGAGCAATGTGACTACCTCATAGCGCCCGGGTGAAACATGACCGCAGGACGGGAGAGAGTCAATAATACACCTTTATATCCTTGGAAAAATCCCTTTCAGAACGATAACATTGCATCGTGTGTAGTCATTGACCCGTTGGATGACGTACTTAAACGGCCCTTTCTCTCACATACACACACACACACACACACACACACACACACACACACACACACACACACACACACACACACACACACACACACACACACACACACACACACTGACACACACACACAGCCCTGCAGTGGCCTATCTGCACTACTGTCCTGGAAGGACAGCTGTCCAGGATGTCAGGTTTTAGGCCCTCGCAAACAAATCCAATGTCACGCCTGGAGACACAGCCTGGAGAC
>PIJE02000531.1:7500-12089 GCA_002895965.2 Coryphaenoides rupestris | reverse complement strand
GGGGACACCACCAGGGGACACCACCCACTAGGGGACACCGCCCACTAGGGGACACCACATACCCACTAGGGGACACCACCCACTAGCAGACACCGCCCACCAGGGGACACCACCCACCAGGGGACACCACCCACTAGGGGACACCGCCCACTAGGGGACACCACATACCCACTAGGGGACACCACCCACTAGCAGACACCGCCCACCAGGGGACACCACCAGGGGACACCACCCACTAGGGGACACCGCCCACTAGGGGACACCACATACCCACTAGGGGACACCACATACCCACTAGGGGACACCACATATGCATGAGGAGACACCACATACCCACTAGGGGACACCACCCACCAGGGGACACCACATACCCACCAGGGGACACTACACACCAAGGGGACACCACCCACCAGGGGACACCACATACCCACCAGGGGACACGACATACCCACTAGGGGACACTACCCACCAGGGGACACCACATACCCACTAGGGGACACCACATACCCACCAGGGGACACCACCCACCAGGGGACACCACCCACTAGGGGACACCACCCACCCACCAGGGGACACCACATACCCACTAGGGGACACCACCCACCAGGGGACACCACCCACTAGGGGACACCACCCACCCACCAGGGGACACCACCCACCCACTAGGGGACACCACCCACCCACCAGGGTACACCACCCACCCACCAGGGGACACCACATACCCACTAGGGGACACCACCCACTAGGGGACACCGCCCACTAGGGGACACCACATACCCACGAGGAGACACCACATACCCACTAGGGGACACCACCCACCAGGGGACACCACCCACCCACCAGGGGACACCACCCACCCTCTCCATCCTCTCCTAATCCGTAGCCCGTCCACGCTGGTTCATCGAAAAGATCCCAGTTCCCAAGTCAACTATTGTTTTCCTACGTGATGCGCAATAGCCGGCCCACACCCCCCAGCCACCAAAACCATAAATTGCTAAATCTACAACTGACTAAACTAACTGCGCCCTCTCTAAGTCCTTTCCCGACTTTTACTTTGACTTTTTCCATGGCGGTCACATGACTGACCGCGCTTACGGATTGTCTGGGGTTTCGCGAGATCACATGACATTGACCGAGCGGCCCGCGATGTTTAGTCTTGCCGGCGTAGTCCGGTGCCTCTCGGGCGGGCAACATGCATGTTTTTCTCGGAAACTCAATTCAAACAACTTGGCGTGACTCATCCAACAACAAAATAAAGTATTGCCGCTGAAGCCGAGAGAGAGAGAGGAGAGGGAGAGAGAGATAGAGAGAGAGAGAGAGAGGGAGAGAGAGAGAGGGGCAAGTGAGTAAAATATATCTATCTCCCCGCTCACAGAGAAATCCTCATCGATGGGCCAATCGACGTTCCAATGCTTTTATTTATTTATTTATTTTAAATAGCCCCCCTACTCCACACAGCAGTGTGGGCTGTGCTGGGAGGCCCGTGCCTGATCCCACAATGCCGTTCTCTGTTTTTTGTTTTTGTTCTGATTCCTCCACCATCCAGGCACCGTGCCCGAGGTCAGTGGAGCCCGTGGAAAATGACTTGCTTTCTCTACACCTCTCCCTATCTCTCCATCGCTCTGACTCCCCCCATCCATCTCACTGACTTCCGTCCTCGCACTGACTCTCTCTCTCTCTCTCTCTCTCTCTCTCTCTCTCTCTCTCTCTCTCCATCCTTTCCTCTCTCTCTCCTGCATCCGATCGATCTCTATTTTCTCTCATCTTGTTCTCCCTTTACTCCATTTCCTAGTTCCACACACACACGCACACGCACACACACACACACACACACACACACACACACACACGCACCTTGTTCTCCGCCTACCTGTCTGTCAGTCTGTCTCACTTCCAGTCTCCCTCTGTTACCTCTTACTCTGTCTGTCTCTCGCCGCCATCTCACCGATCTCTCTCTCTCTCGCTCTCTCTCTCTCTCTCTCTCTCTCTCTCTCTCACCTTTCAGTCCCCCTCCCTCCTCCCTCCTCCCTGACACAGACACACATGCATGCATACACACACATACACACACACACACACACACACGGCTCTCAGTCTTGCCTTAATAGGAGACATTGGCTCTAAATCAGCTTCAGCTCTTGGTCCCAGGCGACCGGCACATGATTTGCTATTCACTCCTTGGGGCTATAGGTTTACATCAGCTAAGGTAGAGAGAGGTAGGAATATATAACGGAGGGAGAGAGAGAAAATGATCATTATATATCGAGTTCTCTCTCTCTCTCCCCCTCTCTGCTGTCTTGTTACTCTCGCTCTCTCCCACCCTGGCAGAGAGAGAATTGAGATGCGACTGGGCTCCTCTGAACACATGTTTCTAAGCGCTCCAGGTTTGGCGGAAGCCATCCAGGATCGCGGGATGGGGAGGATTTGTGTACCTCCCGCACGTAGAGGGGGGGGGGGTAGCC
Source organism: Coryphaenoides rupestris (assembly GCA_002895965.2). NCBI lineage: Eukaryota > Metazoa > Chordata > Actinopteri > Gadiformes > Macrouridae > Coryphaenoides > Coryphaenoides rupestris. The sequence goes on along the minus strand of PIJE02000531.1, from coordinate 9,627 downwards.
GCCGCTCCTTGCGTATGCCGCGCGCACACACACACACACACGCCGCATAGCACGCCGCCGTTGCCCGAGGTTAGCGGTTAGCCGTTATCCGGGCAGGGCGTTTTGCTAGCCGGCGAAGCCTCGGGCACCGGGGCTCCGCTTGTAAGGAGGCGCCTGAGTGTTTTAACCGGCTCAGATTAATAAAGGATGATCCCTTTTGGGGCTCTGTGGGATCTGGGTCATTGGCTGAGGCGTGTCGTTGTTTAACCGTGCAAATGTGTACTTTTCTTTTTACTCCACTTTCGTGAAATTCCGTTGAAAGTCACCTGCAGACATTTCAATGAGCTGCGTCCAAATGAAGGTACTGTACGTCCACATGGGCCTCTTGAAGCACGTCTCTGTGTGACTCACAGACCATCCACACAATGTACACAATGTACACAATGTACACAATGTACACAATGTAAATTATTCAGCCGGATTGTTTTGCTATAAAGTATAAAAATACTTTCCCCCCCGACCCAATTAGTTCACATCATTAAATCATTCAAATCACTGGTCCGATTCAGGGCCCTGCCTGGGTATGAGGTAGCGAACGAGGGGGTGAGGTTTAGGGTTGGTTGGGTTGGCCCGGTGGGTTAGTTGGGGGGTGGTGGTGGGGGGGCGGGGGATCATGGTGTTGGTTCTGTGCTATGTGCTGCATGGCTGCCCCCTGGCCTGGTTCCAGTGCAAAGCCAGGTCTCCCTCTGGCTGCCTCCACCGCTGGTACTCCGATAAATCACCGCCAATTACCACAGCAACCTCCTCCGCCCCCCCCACCCGCCCCCCCCACCTCCTCCTCCTCATCTTCCACCTCCACCCACCCAGTCACAGCCCAGAGACCTACACAGAGAGAGAGAGAGAGAGAGAGACGGAGAGAGACAAAATGGGAGAGAGAGCGAGATGGGTGGGTGTAGGTAGACGGAGTGTAAAGCAACAACTCCTCTCCTCTATTCTACACAACAGAGCCCTGCACTTTGTCATCTGTAAACGCTGTGTTTCTGCAGAAACTGTGTGCAGTAAGCCCTCTCCATGCTCCATATTTCCCCCCCCCCCCCTCTGAAAACACAGCAAAAATGGCTTCATGTCGACGTTGGCTCGCGGCAAAGAGCCCATTACTGAAAATAGGTGAAGTAATGTTTATTAACCTTAAAGTGATATTTTCTTTAGCGAAGAACACCGTTTACTGCTTTGTGCGGCCAGCGCACGACGTCGCTTCAGAAAGGGACCATATCATGACTAAAGTGGAGGCAACACAGTCTGCAACATGGACCGAATTATACACGAAATTATATTCTTTTTTTAATCGACGAACGACTAAAAAACGACCCCTTTGTGCCAAGGCACCGGGGGTCTGCAAAATACTGGCTCCTGTCCTGGGGGCGTGTCACGGAGACTGACTATGGATGCATATCGTGGATGATAATTGCGTGATTGTACGGTTCAGTCCTGTGATCGATATTGACTCGATTGATTTGGATTGTGTAAAAGGAAGGTCTTTTCGGTCCTTGGTGTGTGTGTGTGTGTGAGTCTTTGAATTGACTGAGCTGTCTTTTGTATTGTGTGGCGACTAGTGTACTATTAGAATATATATACGGCATGGACCGGGATAGAGATAGGTTTTTGTTATTATTATTATTATGGTGTTACTAGCGCTGGGCCAATCACAGCCTAATCGGGCATATTTAGTGCTGTGCTGAAGTGCCCCTGAGCAATATGGGAGGCGAGCACTTTTAATATCATCAGCGGAAAGCGGTTGGTGCAAAAATAATTCATATTCCTGTTCCCATGCTTTGGCCGGAGCTGATGCACGGATATGCACATGCGTGTACGCACACACACACGCGCACACACGCACACACACACGCACACACACACACGCACACACACACACACACACACACACGCACATACATTAATATACCCACACACGTCATGTGTTCATTCATAGTTTATAGTTAAACTTGTGTGCTTTCAAGTTTGTGTGGGAATTTTTGTGCATGTGTGCACATATCCAGTTTATTGGTTGTGTGTGTGTGTGTGTGTGTGTGTGTGTGTGTGCGTGTGCGAGTGTGTGTCTGCACGCACGCATGTGTGTCTGCACGCACG
>PIJE02000530.1:280936-306141 GCA_002895965.2 Coryphaenoides rupestris | reverse complement strand
TTATTATTATTATTATTATTATTATTATTATTATGATACTGTACCTGTCATGAATGTTTCCGTTGTCGTCGCCCACGGTGATGGTGACGTTGCGGACCTTGCTGAGGTCGAAGCCCGGGTCGTACTGGTGGTAGTCTGGGGTGATCCAGCCCACCCACACCCCGCTCACCTCCTGGCCCGCAAACACCCGCACCGAGTAATAGTACTGTGGGCAGCGGAGGAGGACATTACGTCATTGTCAAAATCATCATCATCAGCAGCAGCGTTATCAAGGACTTTTAGTGTGTCATTATCATTAGCATTACCGTCGTCAACATCTTCATCATCATCAAGAATTTCCTTCGGGATTAATAAAGTTTTATCTTATCTTATTATCAAGGTCTTTTGGTGTGTCATTATCATCATCATCATCACCATCACCATCGTCATGATCATTATCATCAATATTATAGCTATTGTAGCTATACTATAATACATTACAATATATTACAACATTATAATAGCAACAACAAAAGTACATACTATTATTGTATTCCATTCAAACTATTGTTGACAGTTTAACTCATCAAACAACTCTCTTGACTTCTTTTTCATGTTTGAAGGTCAAATGTTGTGATCATGAGCATATGAATATGGCGTGTACTGTAGTATGAATATGAAATAGCACCAAACGGGTGTGTTGGTACGTACGGTGGTGGTGTTGAGGATGATGTCCACGTCGTCCCGGTCGTCGGGCACCACGTCCTCCACCAGGCGGGGCATGGTCGGTACCACCGGAGGGGGGTTGAGCAGCGCCGCCTTCTTGGCCTTGAACAGAAACCTGCCCATCACACCGTCACAAAACAATCAGACAAACAACAACAAAATGTGAATTATGAGGCAAACTTTTGACGGAATGCAGTATGAATCCAAGCATGAATCCAAACTGCCATGAATTCAAACTGAATGCAAACCAACATGAATCCAAACTGAATCCAGACTGAATCCAAAACAACATGAATCCAAACTGGACAACACCACGTATCCAATCCTTTTACATGAATCAACAAAAACACCAAACCCTTTCTTGCAGCTCTTCTCCATGGACGCGAGTTCATGATTTCATGAAAATTCAAATCCAACATGAATCCAAATATGAATCCAAACCAACATTCATTCATGGATGCAACATCAATCCAAACTGCCATGAAGTCAAACTGAATCCAAACCACCATGAATCCAAACTGAATCCACATTGAATCCAAACCAACATGAATACAAACTGAATCCAAACTGAATCCAAAATTAATCCAAACTGAATCCAAACCAACATGAATACAAACTGAATCCAAACCAACATGAATCCAAACTGAATCCAGATTGAATCCAAACCAACATGAATCCAAACTGAATCCAAACCAACATGAATCCAAAATGAATCTCTAGCAACATGAATCCAAACTACACTGACCCTTTCTTGCGGCTCTTCTCGGTGGACGCGTCCTTCTCGTTCTCTCCGTTCTTCAGCGCCGGCGTCTCCTTGGGCACCGAGGGCTCCTTCTTGTCCTCCTCCTGCTCGCGCCGCGCGACCGACTTCTTCAGCAGCTCGTAGTCCGAGTCGGGGTCCATCTCCGGCACCTCGTCCTCGGGCACGGTGAGGGTACGCGTGAGCGGCGTGGTGCCGGCGCGCACCTTGAAGGTCTGGTGGAACTCCACGGGCATGCTGAGGCGCAGGAACATCAGGTCGGTGGCGGCATTCTGCGAGCCGAACGTCTTGTGCACCAGCTTCAGGCAGGGGGCGCTCTCCACCGTGCCGTCCACCCGCGACAACTGGATGGAAACCGCACAGCAGCAGAGTGGATGTTAGTGTCCCCCCCACTTAATAAAAATAACCACAATATTAACAAATAGTGGGGTTTTTTCCGCAGAAGAAACGCAGACGTGCATGTGATGCAGTCCTCTCTTCGTTGGGGGTGGGCGGGGTTACCTCGAGGTGGGGGTGGTCGGTGGGCACGGGTATGAACTGCGGCAGGCTCTTGCTGAACCACATGGTGATGTCACGCTTCATATTGATGGCGAACGGCTCGAAGCCCTCCTGCAGCCCGCAGATGGTGAAGAAACGCAGGCTGCTGACGTTCTGGCCCAGGTTGATGCGGCCCACCTGGGACAGACCCAGGCTGCACACCGGGATGAAGCCTGGAGGTGGAGGGATGTGGAGGAGGGAGGAGGAGGAGTTGCAGGAAAAGGAGGAGGAGGAGGAAGAGGGAGGAGGTGAAGAAAGAGGAGGTGGAGGAAGATGAGGAGTTGCAGGAAGAGGAGGGGAGAGGTGGAGGTAGAGAAGGAGGAGGAGGAGGAGGAGGATGAAAGGAAGATGATGATGAAGAGGAGGAGCAGGAGGAGGAGGAGGAGAAGGCGGAGTAGGAGAAGTAGGTTGGAAATTAATTAACGAGTATGAATTTTATGCTATTTTATATTCTGCGACACCAGAGGAGAGTGCCAGCCACGGAGTTGAAATGCAGACCTTTGGACAGGAGTTCAGTGGTTCTGCATAATATCATCATATGCCATCATGATTTCCATGAACAGTAATTTACTATTTACTATTATTAGTCATTTACTCTCTGTTTCTGGTTCTGATTCTGAATCTGATTTAGCAGATGCTTTTATCCTTAGGTGCTTAAGTGACTTGGGTAGCAGTATCTTTTGGAGTACATTCAGCAGGTATGGTCTTCTAGGCATCACGGGGGTGAAGCCACCGCCAGTAGGACCGCTCACCCTCTCCGATCTCGATGTCCTTGAAGGCCATCTCCGAGCCCGAGTCGCAGATCAGCATCTCGCCGTTGAGCGTGAACATGATGTTCATCTCCGTCAGGTCGATCATGCAGCCCACCACGTCGCCCGACAGCCACTGGCGCCCGAACGGCTCGGTGCCCACGTGCCAGCGCTGGGCCTGAACACACACACAAGATGATGATGGAGCAAGTGAGGTCCATATTAAGACCAGACCAGAGCTCGCATTTGAACCCCATGAAACACAAAGCATGGAGATAAAGGCCCCCATATGTGTGGGGGGGTACATGATGAACAGCCCACTTAAGCGTGAAAGTACCTGATGTGGATGTGCTCCATCTTTGTGGAAAACTACAGTTTGAATTAAGTTGGAACGTGACAACATTGAATAGAAACTAGTGATAGTCTATTCCACCTTTGGGAATGATTGTGTGTCCACATCTAGCCAGAGAAACGCCAATTTAAAAACATGTAGCATGGAAATAATGATTTTCCCTCGAATATGTTACTTCTATAAACAGGCAAAAGTCGGAATTTCACCAGTAATCCAGTTAGAGAATCCTAAACAATAATGTCTACACGCAACAACCAACATCTGGATCAGGGCATTTGGGAATCCTCGATTGAATACTTTGCTCGATAATAAATAACCGCTAGCTCCTCCCTGCGGTGGTACCTTGAAGCCGTTGAAGACGTAGGCCCACTCGTCAGCACCCAGCTCGGTGTCGGCGCGCACGCTGGGCCGCGCCCAGCCCACCCGCATCTCGCCCATGTCACCGCCTCAAACTCAAAGTACCACTTCCCCTGGGTCACCACGTACGACTTCTCCGCCCGGAAGATCCGCACCTTGTCGCCCGCGGGAACCGGCCGACCCCGGCCCACCTGAGGCACAATATAGGGAGAGTCGCTTTAGTGGGGACGATGCAGACTTTGTTTTATAGTGCTAATTATGCTAATTCTGGCTTCTGCAATATGAAGGCATTTCCATGTAGTGTACAATATTATGGTGTGACCTCAGAATTTAGTATTTTATATTTATATGCATATTGGACATCTAAGCTGTACATAGTAAACATTATGCTTTAAGGAGACCTATTATACCACCAGGTGGAAGCGTGATTAGCCATTCCAAGAGTAATCTATTATCTACTTGTTGAGCCTTTTTGCGAGATTTACGCTTGGGATTGATTAGTCGATGCCTGATGTGTCTGATCGTCTTTATTGATATCTCCCCTTTTCAGGGCGCAACACATACATAATGGTGGCATTCACAGTGAGTGCATGAGTGAGTCAGTGAGTGTGTGACTCACTGCACTCCTGGTCAGGCGGCTCGATGTTGTAGCCGTAGCCAATCAGAGTGCGGACGGCGGCGCACACTGTGTCCCTATTGGTCTTCTTGGTCTTCTCGTCCAGCAGGTTGTAGGGGACCAGCCGCGGGTTGCGCTTGTTGTAGATGTCCTTTGGAGACCAGAGGCAGACACGGTTTATAATACTGTCACACGTGTTAAAGGGACATATTATGCCACCAGGTTGTGAGTGTGATTAGCCATTACAAACCGTTTCACAATTGCCATGTGACTACCCTGTAGTGACATCACAAGTGGGAATGTCCACCTCCTAGATGTATGATTACTAGATCAGTCTACCAGCCAACCCAGTGGACTGCACTGACAGTTGAGTTAAACCTCATATTTAATTATTTTTCTTTCTTTCGCATCTAGTTGGACTAATTGAATTTAATTGGCATTATTGAATGCCTAAGTACATTGTGGATTTAAATCTGAGATTTCTTCTTGTATTCCTCTCGTAGTTAATCGGCCCATGTTTTAATGGTAAATGGATTGTATTTAATATAGCTCTTTTATCCAAAGCCTCACATTCACCCATTCATTCATGACCCGCGGTCACCTGGACGATGCTGTATGTCCAGCCCTGTCGGACCGGTCCCTGGCCCACACGTTGTGCCCGTTCTCCTGCCAGCCTCTCCACCAGGGTGTTCTGGTTGGGGGTCAGCTTCACGTGGTTCAGATCCAGAGGGGCTGGCTTGTAGCCATTACTCTGGATATACCTGAGAACGGAGAACACAAAAAGCTGGGCATATAATACACTGTTTGCTTTTTTTTAAGTGTTTGTTGTTTCATTCCAAATCTGACTGTGCGAGTAAATCGTCTGCGATGTAAATGCCAAAATTCACGATTTATGTGCTCACACGGTACGGTCCAATCGTCAAGCCACAACCAGTGTTCACACTGCACGTCAATAAAACGTCCCGTCGGACCCTGTCCCCACTCTGCCTATTGGCCAATTGGTTCCTTGTTTGAGTCTGAAGAAGTTTATTTGTTGTAACCCTTCAATAAAAAAGAGGCACGGGTGAATATGGACTCATGACATGCGGCTGTTTCCACGTTTCTCTCGTTCATATCGGGTGGTGATAGGACGAGGAGGAAAACATCGAAGAGGCATATATGCTGTTGCCACCGCTCGACCGACCTCCATGTTTTCTGTCCACACGACAGGGTGAGAATCGATCACACTGTGACCGATGGAAACACTCAACACGCGACTTACGTCTTGGGGAGTTTGGTCTTCTTCAAGTTCTCCTCCGCCTTCTCGTCGCCCATGCCCACGTGACAGCCCAGTTGCCAGCAGGGTCCTTAAAAAAATAACGCACAGGAAGGAGTTAAGCACACACAGGAAGTAGTTAAACACACACATCAAATCCTTTGGAGCAAAAAGACCCGAGAGGCACCCCTGCAGGACTGACTTGAGAGTCTCCCCGACATGGCCAGGTTGTAGTTCTTCTCGGGGTCCGGCAGACCCTGGAAGTCCACCAGGCAGGGGTGCAGCTTCTTGTTGTCATCGCGGACCTGCATACAATGCGGTCGTTAGTTAGAAGTGTTCCATCAATCACTTGTACCGCATACATACAGTATTATTAAAATATTAAATATGATATGCCACTGACCAGAGCGAAGGTCCAGCCCTGTTCGATGCGGGTCACAGCCCACAGCTCGTGGCTGTTCTCCGCTAGCTTCTCGCGGATGCGCTCCAGATGAGGTGGCAACACAATCTGCGAGAAGAACGTAGAGTCAATGGCTGCTCTCATACACCGATGGCGGTGTCAACCATGCAAGGCAACAACAGCTAGCACATAGGGGCTAGGGTGTCTTGCTCCAGGGACACCTCAACACTTAGCTAGGCGGAGCCAGGGATTGAACCAGCCACCTTCCAGTTGCCAGACAACCGTTCCACCTCCTGAACTATTGGTAATGCCCCTTATAATTACTACAAAGTAATAATCATTTAGTAGTAATATTAGGGGCATTACCAATTATCGTGCACAACCACTAATAATAAAAACCTGTTTTTCTGAATCCAGCAGTCACTCTCCTATCATTTCTCTGCAATATTATATTTATGTGGAAGTGTGTGTGTTTGGTGTGGGCTTAATTGGCCTCACCTGGCCCAGTTAGAGTCTGGGGTGGGTGGGGCTGCAACCTCACCTGGCCCAGTTAGAGTCTGGGGGGGTGGGGGGGTAGTGTGGTCGTACCTGGACCGTGTCCAAGGGACAGGGGGTGAAGGCAGTGTGGGACAGCGACTGGGTGGGCCCCAGGAGGTTGCGGATGCCATCAAGTCATGCTTGTACTCTTGATGGGCTCGATGCGCAGGCGGTCCCGGGGCAGCACCGCCTCGTAGCAGGGGGCGTAGCCCGGGGGCGGCAGGAACTTGAAGTCGCCATGCGACCGCCCAGCAGGAAGCGGAGCCTGTTGCCGGCGTCGGGAATAGGTGGACGTTAACGAGAGAGATACTTATATTATGATATGAACAAAAATTACAAAATATTGTGGTCTCTTTCAACAAATGTACTCTTTGAAAGTCGATTTGGATAAAAGCGTCTGCCAAATGCCCTAAATGTAAATGTAAATGTAAATCTCAGATGCTTGGCAATCTTGGCCAAGATTGGTTTTCAAAATAAAACGTTGTCCGTACTTGACGCCCGCCGAGAAGCTGACCACAGGGAAGAAGAGGCCGTCCAGGTTGAAGTTCTCGAACATGCCCTGCACCGGGTGCCCGTTAATGCGGAAGGAGATGCTGGCACACTCAGGTCCAGGCAGCAGCTCACCACGTCGTCCGCCGCCAGGATGTGCTGGTCGGGGCGTGGCCACGTGGCGCCGGACGCGACCTGCGGCGCACACATCCACACAGAACATCAGAACCAGAAACAGCTGTATTGCGTTAGTTTTTGCAAACAAGGAACAACTGCATGTGACTACCATCTAGTGACATCACAAGTGGGAATGTCCACCTAGATGTATGCTGACGAGATCAGTTTAACTCTCGGTACAGTCCACTGGGTAGAAGTTAAAAGTGTTGCATAAATATAGACTGCCTTCTCTAACCTCTCCACGACCTCATGACATCAGGTCACATGCCTCACATTCAGACACTCAAACACCAATGGCCACCAGTGTCACGCATACAGGTCAAGTTCCGCCATCTTGTTGGGGAGGTGTAAAGTATTAGGTTTCGTGCTCGAGGGCACCTCGAGGGCACACTTCGAACCAGCAACCAGTTCAACTTACCAGATCACAGCTATATTATATCGCAAACAACTGCTAACTATTAAAGGAGACATATTATACCACCAGGTGTGAGCATGATTAGCCATTCCAAGCGGTTTCTGACATCACAAGTGGGAGTGTCCACCTAGAAGTATGCTGGATAGATCAGCTTACCAGCCTACCCAGTGGACTGTAGCGACTGTGGTAGGCTGATCTACATCTGGGTGGACACTCCCACTTGTGATGTCAAAAACAGGAGATGACACTGCGTTTTGAAACCGCTTGGAATGGCAAATCACGCTCACACCTGGTGTCCTTTAAAAATCATAAGATCATAAGATCATCATTTTATTAACAGTGGGGGTTTTTTTCTACGCTACCTGACCAGAGGTGGAGTCCGTCGAAGCCATAGGAGTAGAGGTCGTCCCCAACGCCGTTGCTGCCCCAGCCCTCCCCGCCTCCCGGGTAGGGGCTGTAGCCCTCCGTCAGGGCCCAGCCCACCCTCAGGTGCACGGGCTGAGCGGTCAGGAAGGGCTCCACCTGGTCCACCATTACCTCAAAGTACCACTTCTTGTACTGCGTGGAGCCCTCGCACGTCCCCAGGAAGATGTTGGGCCGCATACTGGGTGGAGGAAGACCACAGAGCAAGCTCAGAAGCCGTCATTGTCCATGGACACCATAAGATAGACAGGAGTCAAATGTGGTCCCACCCCCTACGGACACTATACTACACGTTATATTAACATTTAGCCCCACTGACTCCCAGCCCCAATGGACACAATTGCGTTACATTAACACACATCTTTTCTTTAAATTGCACCTTTTAATTGCTTATTTATATATATTTTTAGAACATTTCTAACTTTTTTAGAATTTCTATATTATTAATTTCTGTTTAATGTTCAATGTTATGCCCCAATTTCACAAAAGCACATTCCTTGTTTGTAAAAACTAAGGCAATAAAGCTCATTCTGATTCTGATTCTGATTGAGGCAGTATATACTTTTTTACACATTTGACACTATCTATAGACATGGGTTGAGAACTCAACATGTTTTATGTATTTATTTACTATTATTCTAGTAATAAATATGACCATTTGGATGATGTAATAATAACCAAACCTGGTGGCATAGTTGATGATGTTGGTCTGGAGGAGGAGGTCGCGACCCGGAAGAAGATTTTCCGTGATGAGATTCTGATTGGACCTCACGGCCACGCCGTTACACACACACAGGGAGCACAGCACGTCCAGCACCTGCACACACACACACACACACACACCGGTTTACTTTTAGATGAGATCATATGAGTTAAGTGTTAAGTGTGACGACGAGACCAGACGACCTCCCTGACCTTGTGGTTGCGGCCGTGCTTGTCCAGCAGGGAGATGATGGACTTGATGTGGTTCTCCTGGATGATGTTGAGCACCTCCGGACTCTCGATCAGAACACAGTACAGCACCTCCAGGATGCCTGTCGCAGGGTGAGAAGGTCAGAATGTCAAACGGATCCACCACCATCTCCATTCGGCAAAGAACCACCACCGCCATGCGCCATCTCCCGCCCGCTCCCGCTCACAACCACCAGACCAGAAGAACTCTGCTCTGATCGGGCAGGAAGGTGGGGACCACACCTGAGGAGGCCTCCAGCCGGTCCAGCTTGCTGACCAGCCAGTCCAGGTTGTCACAGAACAGAGCGCAGTTGGAGCGGTTCCCCCTGATCTGCGACGCTATATACGAGGAGGAGGAGGAGGAGAGAGACGTAATGATGACGAAAGTCATTTTAGCACCTCTGAATGAACACATACTGTAAATAAATACAATAAATGGACACTTACAATTCTAATCTGCCTAACTATCTGTCTATTTATCATTCTAACAGGTCTATCTGTCGGTCTATCTATTTACCTATCTAATAGATCTGTATATCTATCTTTGACTTTGACTTTGAATAAAACACTTTGACTTTGACTGAACAGATCTGTCGATTTATCCAACACATCTGTCTGTCTACCTATCAAACAGATCTGTCTGTCTGTCTGTCTGTCTATCTCTCGAGCTAACAGACCTGTATATCTAACTCTTCCACCTGTCTGTCTAACAGGTCTGGGGACCTACCCAGTAGTTCGTAGAGCAGATTAACAATCTCCTTCCAGGACTCAGCCGCCTCCTCCCCAGCGAACTCAGAGAAGTGGGCCGCTGTGTTGTAGACGTTGAGCCGGTCCACACAGTCCAGGACCAGGGTGATCATTCCCTGTTCGGATACAGAAAATAGTGAGGAAGGAGGACATGATGCAAAATCAGTACCAAGCAAATCACTTGCTTTGTTATTACAGTTCCAGTGACTGTATCTGACCTCCTCCTGAAAGAGGTTCTGCCGGTTCTTCAGGGAGCGCAGCTTGGACTGCTTCTCCTCGTGCTCAAGCTCCTCCTCGGGGGGCCGGAAGTAGAAGATGAGGTCCTGCAGGGCCAGCACCACCGAGTCCATGGGCACCAAGCTGGCGCTGGAAGACTTGTTCTTGCCGCTCAGAGCGTCCAGGCCCCTGGGTGGGGTGGGGATACACACACACACACACACACACACACACACACACACACATAGCAAACAAGTGAACTTCATTAACTGGCTGAAGAGACTTTTCTGGTTAAACTGGTTAAAGTGGTCTGGGGTCTTACTTGATGAACTGGTTGAAGAGGCCGCTGGTCTTACTTACTGGTTAAACTGGTTAAAGTGGCCTGGGCTCTTACTTGATGAACTGGTTGAGGAGGCTGTGTTGTTACTGGTTAAAGTGGTCTGGGCTCTTACTTGATGAACTGGTTGAGGAGGCTGTGTTGTTACAGGTTGAAGTGGTCTGGGCTCTTACTTGATGAACTGGTGGAAGAGGCCGGTGGTGCTGTAGATCATTCTGGCCGCCTGGGACTCCTCCGTCTGGGAGCGAGCGACGGTCAGAGCGTCGTCCATGTGACCCTCTTTGTGGAGGATGGCCTGATGGGCGAAGTTGGCGAACACAGCCACATGTCAACACATCTGTCCAGAGCCACCACTTAAATAACTGTTTAACTGTTACTTTCAATTGTAAATCCTAAATTGTGTTTTGATTAATTGAAACTACATGTTGTTGGTTGTGGGACCTCCCTCCATATATCATTGTGGGAGTGTGTGTGTGTGTGTTGGTGGCTGGCTGGCTTAATTGGCCTCACCTGGCCTGAGTTAGAGTCTGGGGGGTGGGGCTGCAGCCTCACCTGGCTCAGTTAGAGTCTGGGGGGCTGGGGCTACAGCCTCACCTGGCCTGAGTTAGAGTCTGGGGGGTGGGGCTGCAGCCTCACCTGGCTCAGTTAGAGTCTGGGGGGCTGGGGCTACAGCCTCACCTGGCTCAGTTAGAGTCTGGTGGGGGGTGGGGCTGCAGCCTCACCTGGCTCAGTTAGAGTCTGGGGGGGGGGTTGCACACCTGTGGTGGATTGGCTAATCAGTGCACCACAAGTCAGCCACCAGCACACACACTTAGGGGGAGCGCGAGCATGCTACCATGGTACCATCTGCTCTGTCATACCATTTTACAAACAATTACAATAAACCAGACTTTTCACCACAAGCCTGCCTGTGTCCTTGGAGGAGCCCCGAACTTAGCCACTGGCACCCAATGTGGGGCCCTCCAGGAACAAAACACAGACACAATCATGTTTCTCTCATGTTTACCTTTCTCTCTCTCTACCTCGCACCTACCTCTCTCTATCTTTCTCTCACTCTCTCTCTGTCCCCCATCTCTCCATCCAGCACCTACCTCTCTCTATCTGTCTCTCACTCTCTCTACCCCCCCTCTCTCCATCACCGATCTCAACCATTTTCTCCCCCTCTCTCCCTCCCTCTCTTTCTCTGTCCTAGTATCTACCTTTCTCTATCTTTCTCCCACTCTATCCCCCCCCCTCTCTCCATCCATCTAATACCTATCTCCCCCCCCTCTTTCTCTATCTCTCTGTCCAAGTAGCATCTACCTCTCTCTACCCTTCTCTCTCTCTCCCTCCCTCCCTCTCTCCATCCATAACATATCTCCCCCCTCTCCCTCTCTCTCTCTCTCTCTCTCTCTCTACTTTTATATATCTCTCACCCTCTCTCTCCCTCTATCAAGCATCTATCTCCATCTACTTGTATCTGTCTCTCTCTCTCTCCCTTCATGGAGCGCCTATCTCTCTCTACCTTTCTCTTGAGGGGTCCGAGGCGGGCTGACTTGGCGTCCACGGAGGCGTAGGTGAGCCACAGGCCAGAGGTGAGGTGCTGGACAAAGCACAAGGACTCCCCGTACTTGATCTCCGGGAGGCCCATGCCCTCCACATCTCTCTTCTTGGCCACGTCGATCTTCTCCTGCACGGGGGAACCCATGACAAGCAAGAGTCAGCAAACAAGAAGCTTGGATGAATGAAGGAAAGGTTGATGAATGAAGGAAAGGTTGAAGGAAAGGTTGTGATGTCACTAGACTACCATCTAGTGACATCACACGTGGGAATGTCCCACCTAGATGTATGATTACTAGATCAGTCGCCCAGCCTACCCAGTGGACTGTACCAACAGGTAAACTGATCTAGTCAGCATACATAGGTGGACATTCCAACTTGTGATGTCACTAGACGGTAGTCACATGGCAATTGTGAAACAGCTATGGCTATGGCTAATCACACTCACACCTGGTGGCATAATATGTCCCCTTTAAACGTGTCAGACTGTATTTTTCTTCAACACTTTCTTACATAGGATCAGAATCTGAAATGTTATTTTCCAAAGTGCCAATGAACAAGGAATCCATCTTTGTTCCAGGTGTCAGCAATGTTCTTCTTCTTCTATCGTTTGTTTCGCGTCTACTACCGTCTCCGGTGAAACGACTTGCCTTGGAGATGCGGAAGCAGAAGGCGGACATCTTGGAGTTGGCCTTCTCGGGATCAACCACCAGCAGCCCCTTCTCCTCGTCCAGGCAGAGGTAGCGGCCCGTGGTGATGTGGCGGATACGGAACGACTGGCCCCACTTGATGTGACCCCCGCTCCACCTGAAGCACATTGTCAGCAAAGGCTTCAGCTAGCCTCAGGTCCAGTAGTCCTACTAGCAGGTTATAGCAGAACAACTGTCACTCATACTGCAAGGCGGCAGAGTTTTGCCTTGTTTCCTGGTTCGTTAAGGACAAATTCTACGAGAAACTAATTTGTGTGAGTGGCGTAGTGTATTTCTACATTTACATTTAGGGCGTTTTGCAGATGCCTCTTTCCAAAGCGACTTACAAAGAGTACATTTGTTGAAGGAGACAGCAATATATTGCTGGTGGTACATAAAGAAAAGGACAGAGCAGGTTTCAAGCATTCATAATTGCAAGGTTAATAGTAGTGGATGTCTAGTCTATCATGTCATGTACTTTTAAAGTAACTAAACCGTAACCCAGTACAGTAACTGTGACAGGCGAGACGAAAATACAATATGAAAACACCCAACTCACCCGATGCGAAGGGGCTCCAGTCGCCATAGCGACCGGGCGTGGCTGCAGACGGCTCCGCCCTCATAATGAGCCACTCTGCGCACAAGCACCACAAGCGCCACCACATGTCAGTTCATAGACCGACGCACGGTATGTTATATGTAATGTTATGCATGTGATGATGAACATGTGTGGGTCACCTGCGCTGGTCGTCTCCCTGGTCCGCGGCAGGGATGGCCAGACACTCGTCCATGTGTCCGTGGAACAGACGCAGGACGTAGCCTCCGGTCAGGAACCCTGAGACAGCAGAACACAGGGGATATTATACTATACGATACTATACTATACTATACTATACTGAGACAGGAGAACACAGGGGATATTATACTATACTATACGATACTATACTATACTATACTGAGACAGGAGAACACAGGGGATATTATACTATACTATACTATACTATACTATACTGAGACAGGAGAACACAGGGGATATTATACTATACGATACTATACTATACTATACTATACTATACTATACTATACTGAGACAGGAGAACACAGGGGATATTATACTATACTATACTATACTATAACTGTACTGAGACAGGAGAACACAGGGGATATTATACTATACTATACTATACTATACTATACTGAGACAGGAGAACACCGGGGATCAGTATGATGCTATGATCAGCTACTTGCAGGTCCATTGTTATACTTTGCTATGCGATACTAAGCTATGCTGTACTGTACTGCACTGCGCTATGCTATGTTATACTATGACTATACTATACTACCATTATTCTATTGTACAACGGTACTATATTATACATTTAGCTTATTTGTTGAGGCAAATAAGCTAAACTCAACTTAAATCCTTGACGTGACTTGTGAGAACAGAGGAGGGTGGACACAGAGGTGTTTCTGGAGGAGGTGAAGGAGAGGAGAGGTGAAGAAAGAGGAGAGGTGGGAGGAGAGCAGAGGTGGGAGGAGCCAGGCGTACCTTCAGCCAGCTCACAGCCCGACATGACGGGGGTCATGGTCCACAGGGTCTGCATGAAGGAGGCGTCGACCATTAGGTCCCCACTGGCATAGGAGAGGTGCTGGGAACACACACGAGACACACACACACACAGGACACACACACACACACACACACACACACACAGGAGAAAGGAGACACACCTGGTGAGTGTTGTCACCAACAACAAGATGGTCGATGACCCGGTAGAAATTAGGTCCGTTCTGGTACTTCAGGGGTTCAGTTGGACGACCCGACAGATCACCACCACCTACCAGGTATCGCTCCGAGGACACGCTGACCAGGATGAGGTCGTCTCCCACCCGGACCTTCTCCCCCTCGGACCTCTGCTTGGAGGCCGGGTGGATGGTCCACCAGCACGCCTCCCCTGGGGGACACACACACACACACCACGCCGGACAGGTGAAGAGGAAGACAGCTGATCGTGTGTGACTTATCAATCATGATCATTGACTGATAAGGTCAATGGCGAAGGTGATTTTATCGGCCTTAATGTTTATAGTAGAGTAGATCAGAGTGGAATAGTGTACAGTACAGTAAGCTATAGTAGAATAGAGTAAAGTATGGTAGAATAGAGTAAAGTATGGTAGAATAGAGTAGAGTACGATAGAACAGAGTACAGGAAGGTATAGTAGAATATAGAATAGAGTACAGTAGGGTACAGGAAGGTATAGTAGAATAGAGTACAGTAGAGTACAGTAAGGCATAGTAGAGCAGAACCGAGTACAGTCGAGTAGAGTAACGTATAGTAGAGTAGAATAGAGTACTGTACAGTAGAGTACAGTAAAGTATAGTAGAGTAGAATAGAGTACAGTAAACTACAGTAAGTTATAATAGAGTAGAATAGAGTACAGTAAGGTACAGTAGAATAGAGTTCAGTATAGTAGGGAAGAATAAAGTAGATTAGGGTAGAGCAGAACAGAATAGAGTATAGTAGAAGAGAGTAGAGTAAAGTATGAGTATGATGATGTGCAGACAGTGCATGTCATGGACACCACCAGCGCCCGGCGGAGCTACCTGTGGAGTCCTCTTGTAGGCCCACATCGAAGGCCAGCTTGTCGGTCAGAGAGCGTGAGGTAGTCAGACAGCACAGGTACTGGGAGCACAAGAGGACGACCCGTTACATCACTTTAACTCACATCACTCAAAAGCAATGCTAAGCTGGTGTGTGGAAGTTCGGTTAGCCTCATATTTATTGTCAGCATTATCTGACTGAAATTACTTTTAAAAGGTTGACAAACTGTGTGTGTTACTGTGAACAGGTACTCAAATGCTAGTTGTTGTATTCCGGTTCAGAGTTGGAGTTTAGAGTGGTGCAGTTTGGAGATGGACTGATAAAGCGATTTAACAGCAGTCTGCATGGCTCACTCTCTCCTCTATGCACACGGTGTGTGTGTGTGTGTGTGTGTGTCGAGGGTGTTCTTACCATGCTGGAGTGGGTGTGTTTGAGCAGGATGGCGTGTCCATACAGCAGGGTACGGTGACCGCCTCCCTGGGACGACTAAGAGGAGGGTGGGGGTCAGGAGTTACCCATCGTGAACCAAACACAACGTGCCCACGACGTTGTTATGATGTTATTATGGGAGATAACATCTCCCATGTTATTATGGGAGAGAACCATTCGGGAAAAACATCACCCGGGAGAGATTGAATTATATTATTATTATTATTATTATTATTATTATTATTAGAGGAGAGGCCAGAGCACAGACTGACCATAAAAAGCCAGGCAATACAAAACACATTAAAACATAAAAATGTAAAATCACTGGAGCAATGAGCAAAATCATTGAATCAATCAATCAATTAATCAATCAATTAAATTCCATCGGGATTATAGTTCATACACTCATCGAAGCGTTGATCATGGGAGGGGGGGTGGGGGATCTCTGCAACTCTACAACCAGTACAAACACACCACAGAAACATGAGCAAATGACTTCCTGTTCACGTTTGACATGACATCACCATACGTCGTTTTGAGTTCAGATAAAGAGACATTAGTGGGAAACATTCCTTTAGGTTGAGGTTAGAGGAGACGGAAGTCAACACTTCACTCCATCCAGAACAATATCCTCAAATGACAAAAGCTCCTGCAATCACAGCTATCACCAAAGAGCATATACAGTATATACGTATATAGATACAGTATATACACACGCAAATATACAGTATATGCTTATATATTTTCACTGAAAATATATCGACAAAGACGATCAGTGAAATGCAGTAAACGGTTCGACGGAGAGGTTTAGGTTAAGTTCGTTGTCGCTGTCGCCGTCGCCAATGGACGACGACCTGGAAGATCGGTCGGTCGGTCGGTGGTGGTCGTGAGTTTTGAGTCTTTTGAGTTTTTAAGGAAGAAGTGTCAGACATACCCATTTGTCCAAGTCAACTGCCTAGGGTCGGCAGGGGTGCGGGTGTGGGTACGGGTGGGGTGAGGGTGGAGGTGACGGGGTCAGAAGAGAACAAAGTAAACTTCAGTTGCTGCATGCATGCACAACACATAACCAAAGTAACCAAAAACCACCTATACCAGAACTATAAAGTACTATACCGTGCTACGAAAGCACGGTATAGTACCACAGTGATATGTTGCTGTCTCTTTCAACAAATGTATTGTAAGTCGCTTTGGATAAAAGCGTCTGTCAAATGTAAATGTGAATGCAAATGTACTGACACGGTAGAACTTTTTTAAGCCACTGCCACTGCCACTGCAACTTGGTTTTGCATTCACAGAAAAATCTACAACACACAAACACACAGCTATACTCGTACTGTGAAGTACAGTATAGTGCTGCTGTATCTGACATTTTTAAACCGCTAACTTGGTTTAGCGTTCATTGAAACTCTCACACACGCACCTATACTATGTTAACCAGAATATTCTATTCTAGTTAACATATTGTTTACTAAATGTATCTTACATATTGTTATTCTATTGTTGTTGTTGTTGTTGTTATTCTATTGTTATTCTATTGCATTGATGTTAGCATTGAGTACACCTTATACACTTCCTCACACATTCTATTGTTTTTATTCTTATGTTTATGTGTATGCACAAGAATTTCCTTCTGGATTAAGTTCTATCTTATGTTATACGAGTACTACTCGAGTTTGATTTCAAAGCACTTCAAATATATCTTACATCTCCACATGTAAAAAATCTGTTTTATTTCATGGGTTGTTTTTATGATTGACTATTCTGGTGGGTTACCTCATCCAGAGACGTGTTGGAAAGCATCTCCTGCAGCGCCCGCACAGACAGCGACTGCTCCAGTATGAAGCAGCAGATGGCCAAGTCTGGAGGAACATTCTGGAAACATAACCATAACCTCCATTATTATAACGACAACACACAACACAGTTACAGGAAGTGACAGGACAGGAAGTGGCTTGACATGGCGTACCTGGGCGTTGGACGTGGTCTCCAGGAAACAGAGACGGTTTCCGAAGCCTTCGCATGACAAACACAACTTGATCTGCTCCTTTAGAATGGACGCGGTACACTGTAGTACAACCTGGTCGTCCTGCAGAGGAACACACGCAAGGAAACTAAGAGTTAGAACTCGTACTTGTTTAGCATATTGTATGTTCTTAGATGTCGGTAATGCACTCAGAATGACACTTCTACTCTTATCCCAGCTACTTATGCAAGCAACCTAGCAATTATGAAACTTGTTCTATTCTTATCTTTATGTACCTCAGCGATATAGTCTCTTTCAACAAATGTACTTATTCCAAGTCGCTTTGGATAAAAGCATCTGCCAAATGCCCTAAATGTAAATGTAAAGTTAGATTATCGAGTCAGCCTGGTCTGTCAGAGATTCAATGCTTAAGAGATCTTCCAAGAACCAATCAAAACAATGGATGATGAATACATACACATCATGGCAGCTCTAAACTCTCGTGTTCGATTTAATTCATGTCGTCAAATGTTTGATTTGCTCATATCAAAGTTCAGGCTGTCATGGCGTTTGTAGTGGACGGCTTGATGACTTCATCATTTGTCATCAATCTCTCTCAGAGACTTGAGAGAAAACAAAGCCGCTGGGGAAGATAGCAACCGGGAGCAGCTTATAAATAGAGCAGGAGAAACAGCTGTTCTGACTTCTTTTTTTTAACCGCCTCCCATTCTTAACCTTCACTTGTATTCTCCTCCTTTGTGGACGCCTGCCACCGCTCTATACTATCCTGCCTCTCCCTCCCTCCCTCTCTCTCTCTCTCTCTCTCCCTCACTACCATTCTGGCTCTAGCTCGCCAGCCAGTCCTCTCTCGCCCTCTATTTCAGGCCCAGCACCTGCCGTGGACGCATTCTCCCCTAGAAAGCAGAGTGGACATGTGAGGTCAGAACGGCTTGCCGCTGGCGTCCGGACGACAGCTTCAACAACATGGCGACGCTGGCTGCGGCCCGCATGACTTGTTCTACTGGTAGTCAACTCACTGGTCATTCCACTGGTTTTGTTCCACTGGTTTCTCTGCTGTTTTGAGGCGGAGGCATTGGTTGTGTGTGTATTTAAAATGAGTTCACTTGATGTTACTACATTTACTGTTATTTTGTCGTTCAAGAGATGCTAGAGAGATCATTAAGGAGCACGTTGGGGTTAGACAGTGAACACAGAGACAGGTCATTAAGGTGCAGGTAGGGGTTAGACAGTGAATACAGAGACAGGTCATTAAGGAGCAGGTAGGGGTTAGACAGTGAATACAGAGACAGGTCATTAAGGAGCAGGTAGCAGTTAGACAGTGAATACAGAGACAGGTCATTAAGGAGCAGGTAGGGGTTAGACAGTGGATACAAAGACAGGTCATTAAGGAGCAGGTAGGGGTTAGACAGTGAATACAGAGACAGGTCATTAAGGAGCAGGTAGCAGTTAGACAGTGAACACAGAGACAGGTCATTAAGGAGCAGGTAGGGGTTAGACAGTGGATACAAAGACAGGTCATTAAGGAGCAGGTAGGGGTTAGACAGTGAATACAGAGACAGGTCATTAAGGAGCAGGTAGGGGTTAGACAGTGAATACAGAGACAGGTCATTAAGGAGCAGGTAGGGGTTAGACAGTGAATACAAAGACAGATCATTAAGGAGCAGGTTTAAGCCCAAATTGCACTTCTCTGAGATCTGAGAAGATCCATGTCACTACACAGAGACCCGGACATGCCCCTTTTTCCGGTTTGCGGACCTCATCTTTGCTGAGGTTTGCATAAACCCATCCCTGATTGGTCGAGCAGGGAACGGGCGTCACGCTTTGTTTTGTTTTGTTTTTGACAGCCAGACACCGACCGCACGACCATTGTGGTAAGAGACCTTGCTACACTGGCGCCCGATGTAGCAAAGTCTCTGCTTACCACAATGCCACATGAAGTGGCTTAGTTCGGGGCTCCTCCAAGGACACAGGCAGGTTTGTGCAGGGGTGCAGGGTGCAGTAAGTGATGGTACCTTCTAGCATGCTAGCGCTCTCCTGAGTGTGTGTGCTGGTGGCCGACTTAACCTGTGGACTGTGGTGCACTGACATAAATGCCTCACCCCCGGAGACTCTAACTGGGCCAGGTGAGGCCAATTAAGCCAGCCAGCCACCAAACACTCAAAATTCACATAACTCGATTCGGGTTAACAGTTTGAATAATGTGCATTTGTGAATAGTTCAGATTCCTTCCTCTTTTAAATCTCTTCTTAAGACCCATTTTTACAGACTTGCTTTGATGTGATGTCGTCATTTTATTGCTTTTATTCTTTTATTTATTTTTGTATCTATTTTAATTAAATTGTATTATTTTATTTTATGTATTTATTTATTTAAATGTTTTTATTGTTTTGTATTGTCTTCTTGTTCCAACTTTATCTTAACTTTACCATGATCTTGTCTTGCTTTTGTTTGGGAACGACTGAATTGTTATTATATATCACATTCTGTAACACAATTCAGTGTCATGTTGAATATAAAACCAGACAGTGAAAGTTACGGATGAGCTACTGTTAAACTATCCAAGAAGCAGACAACAATAATGTTGTCCCACTATAAACACAGCTAACAGGGCAGAATAGGGGCATCCAATCCATATGGACTGAATTAAACAGCTGGTGAAACGGACAAGACTTTGAAGTTTATAATCCTCACAATGTAAATATAGAAAGTCTAAGCTGAGCGAAGGATGTTCTGTATGAGACAGTGGACACTCCAGCGGCCCACCGATCTGACGGCATCATGGCTGCCAGAACATAAACATTGGGACTATCTGGAAGTAGTTTCTTTGAGTTTTCTTAAGAATTGCACTTCCAACCAGAATTGATTGATCTTTATTTACATTTATTAATGATCATAGTTTTATCTATTGTATTCCTGCCATGGAGTATTTGTCGCTTTAATGACCCTTCCTAACCCTTTATTTGAGCTTGTTTTGCAAGCTGACCGAGGGACCAAACAGGAGCTGAAGCCCGGCTCCCTGCCCCTGTTGGTTTACAACAGCGCTATTAAACAGGTGCTATCTACTGATGCGGCTAAAACTAGCTATTATTAGCTAAAACTTCACACCACTTAAAATAAAACCTGACCCAAGAGCTAGGAGTTGACTTCAACATCTCTGGTGGTGTTCAATGTGGGCATCTTATATTAAATAATACTTAATTGTTCATTATCAAGTCATGAAAAGCTACTTCTTGAGGCTATAATTTCTGAGACAAATTTTGAAATTTTCCTCTAAATAATGTTAGGATCCATTTACAGGTTTTTTTCTATGCATTCTGTCACTTCTGTGTGAGGGCTTAATTGGACATCTTCTGTTTCCGAGCCTGTGACGCCATACCGCACATCCCAATCACGTCTCAAATCGCATCCTTGGTATCGGGGTGAAATTCCCAACCGGGGTTTCAGTAAGGTGGGATACACACAGATCCGAGCCCCCCTATGTAACCCTGATGCTGTCACCCCCACCACTCCCACCATCATTACCGCACTCCAATTTCTGCTATTGATTACAATCCCATGGTATTTGCTTGTATGTAATCAGCAAACAACAAGAAATAGTCAGAGAGCTGTTTAGAGTCATAGAGCTGTACGATGTTGGACTAAGTGGTACAGCTTTAATGCCCCAGATATGCTACTAGGGGACAAAATAATAGCATATTGAGTAACATGTGTGTGTAAAAATAGAACAATGCCAACCAACCGAGAAAGAGCTGTGAGTTTGTCAACTGCTTCTTTCTTACAGTAACACAAATAAGTTGTTGGTGACCACAACAGGAGACACCCATCCCATTATCAAATTATGAACTACAAACAGTCACAGCCTCGCAACAAGTTCATCAACAGACAAGACAAAAGATGACACCGTTAAGATTGTTTAACTTACTGTACGCAGAAACTGTATCTCTTCCTCTTCTGCCCCTTCAGCCATCCTTTCACGACATTAGAGACCTGACCTACAGAGAAAGACAAAATAAAATCACTGGTTGATTCTCAGCCAGCCTCCCTCAGCCTCAAGCCTTGTCCCTGTGCTGGTGTATGTGTTCAGTGTGTGTGTGTGTGCGTGCGTGCGTGCGTGTGTGTGTGTGTGTGTGTGTGTGAAGGGTGGGGGGGAGGGGTGGGAATGAGGAATGAGGGACAACATTGGCATGGAACTCATGAAGGTCAGTTGATCCAGGGCGAGCGAGAGAGAGAGAGAGAGAGAGAGAGATTGACAGGTAACTCATGTTCATTGTAGCTACACATAAGGGGTGGTGTCAAGTGACCCAGTGTCATTAACGTTGAGAGCTGAGGGGCTCTGGGGGACTGTGTGTGTGTGTGTGTGTGTGTGTGTGTGTGTGTGTGTGTGTGGGTGGGTGTGTGTGTGGGTGTCAGACACATATATTTTACAGTCTATGGTGAGACAGCACATTTCAAATGGCTGTGTGTGACAATGTCATCCTGTCAGCTGTACAGTTTCAGAGACATGGATAAGTTTCCTTATAAAACACCACTGTGGACTTATAATAGATTCAACCGATTTATCTTTCATGTTGACGAAGCATTAGTTCAGCTGACTAGGCCTAATTAAATACATAATTAAATACACAATTAAATTAAATGTCAAACTACTGTTTTACCAATTAGCATACCTGAAACAAAGACACGAAAAATCGACCCGGGGGGGCGCCAGAGAGAGAGGGACATACAACAGGAGTCAAAGACTTGAGAACCGTAAGGGCTGTTTTCACTGTGGGGCTATGGATCATTGGATTAAAGAGTGTCGACACCGAGACAGTCATTACGAAGAAGACCAGAAAGACAATGAAACGTATGGCTGGGAACACGCACCCCGCGGCGTGACAGTGAATAACCCGAGGGGCAGAGGTGGTCGGATGCATTCGCATTGACGGTGTGGGGGAGCTGGTCCAGTCCAAAAAGGTCATATGAGCACTGACACACACACACACCACACACAACACAAACAAAATGAAAATAGGGATGAAATCTAATGTGTTGTTTAGGACTGAGTGTTATTTACACCGACAGGCCTCACGATCACCTCCGATGCAAGACCCATGATCCAAGTGTAGGCTACTCGGGTGTGATACGCGCACCAGAGTGTTCTTATACGTGGGACTTGTTGACAGAGAGATCAGAGGATACAGCTGACATACTGATAACAGATACACATCACTGCATGCAGGGTCAGCTAGAGGTACAATATATGTCCACAAATGATTTGCATAGTACTGCTGGAAAATCGAATGAGGGGCGATTACCAGAATTTGAAGAATTATGGTTTAATGGGGAAGTTTGCTTTGGAATGAGAAATTTAGCATGTTGAAAGTTGAGAAGTTTTATGGGGTTGCTGGTGCAGAACCACATTGTGGGTTTCTTAGGTTAACGTGCAATACACAGTCATGTTGATCTGTCATATGATCAGTCACATGTAGATCTATGAAAGGCTGGCATTATTAGTTAGAATAACAATATAGCCGATGCAGAAGTGCTGAAGTGAGATTTTTTTTGGGCAACTTTATGTATTTCAGTGTCCATTTCTCCTGTCAGAGTCAAGCTAGGTTTACTGACATACAGTACAACCCATGGCCAAAAACCATTGGTGTACATACTGTCCGTTTTTCAATATTCAAGGTTCCTACTCATTCACCCATAGGTGAATGAGGCATCAAATAATTAATAATAATTAATGTAATTAATGTAATTTTTCGAATTATTATTCATTAATTAATTAATTCATTTATGTAGTTGTGTATTTAGTTTTAGTATTTTTTTGGTAGAGATTAAATAATTCACACTTTAACAGTAGGTGGCGTACGTGGCGGTAATGCATCCATCCATCCATCCATCAGTGTTGCCAACTTAGCGACTTCGTCTCTATATTTAGCGAGTATTCAGACCCTCTAGCGACTCTTTTTCAAAAAAGCGACCAGCGACAAATCTAGCGACTTTTTCTGGTGTTATTGGAGACTTTTGGCGACTCTGACGTGAAAGCTCGTATCGTTCTTACTCTTGTCAACGAGCAGCGGGCGGGTGCTGCCTCCTCCCCCCCAAAGCACTCACAGGCGGCCCAGTCCTGTCCTCGCGCAGCAGTCCCTCCCAGCTGCAGTCAGAGCACGAGATGTTCACCCCCGCGTCCACACTGCAAATTAATCGCGCATGCGCGAAGCCGCCGCTGGCTGATCAGGGCGGGATGTAAATGTAATAAAAAAATATAAATAATACATTTAAAAAAACTAAGTAACTCCGCCAGAGTGTCTCTTTTGTCGGTCCCAAGCCCGGATAAAGGAGGAGGGTTGGAATTGTGACATAAAAAAAACAAGAACGACAGAAGAAAGTTCATTTGTAGTTCTAAAACATATTTAGCGTGTTTTTTTATTCACTTTTGTCTCTCCTACTCGGACCGGCCCCCCGTCCACTACATGCACAGCACATGGCCAATTATGCAAAATTAGGTGATGACGCATTTAGCTACTTCTAGCGACTTTTAGGACAGCAATAGCTACTTCCTTATTGAGGAGTTGGCAACACTGCCATCCATTCTTGTCGATTATATAATCCCCTTCAGCGGGTTCTGGGTCTGCCCCGGGGTCTCCTCCCAGTTGGACGTGCCCGGAAAACCTCTAAAGGGAGGCGCCCGGGGGACATCCTAATCAGATGCCCGAACCACCTCAGCTGACTCCTTTCGATGCGGAGGAGCAGCGGCTCCTCCTCCTATCTCTAAGGCTGAGCCCAGCCACCCTGCGGAGGAAACTCATTTCGGCCGCTTGTATCCGCGATCTCATTCTTTCGGTCACTACCCAAAGCTCGTGACCATAGGTGAGGGTTGGAACGTAGATGGACCAGTAAATCGAAAGCTTCGTCTTCCGGCTCAGCTCCCTCTTCACCACAACGGACCGGTACAGCGCCCGCATTACTGCAGACGCTGCACAAATCCGTCTGTCACTCGTGAACAAGACCCCGAGATACTTGAACTCCTTCGCTTGAGGCAGCAACTCATTCCCAACCCGGAGGGAACACTCCACCGTTTTCCGGCAGAGAACCATGGCCTCAGACTTGGAGGTGCTGACTCTCATCCCGACCGCTTCACACTCGGCTGCAAACCGCCCCAGTGCATGCTGGAGGTCACGGTCTGATGTAGCCAACAGAACCACATCATCTGCAAAGAGCAGAGATGCAATTCTGAGGTCCCCAAACCGGACACTCTCCTCACCTCGGCTGCGCCTTGAGATTCTGTCCATGAAGATCACGAACAGAATCGGTGACAAGGGACAACCTTGGCGGAGTCCAACACCCACTGAGAACGTGCTTGACTTTGTGCCGAGAATACGGACGCAGCTGCACTTTGTTCGTACAAGGACCGAATGGCACATGTAGATCTATCATACACAGTCACATGTAGATCTATCATATACACAGTCACATGTAGATCTATCATATACACAGTCACATGTAGATCTATCTTATACACAGTCACATGTAGATCTATCTTATACACAGTCACATGTAGATCTATCATATACACAGTCACATGTAGATCTATCATATACACAGTCACATGTAGATCTATCATATACACAGTCACATGTAGATCTATCATATACACAGTCACATGTAGATCTATCATACATGCAGGGTCAGTGCAGTAAAACATGAAAAGATCAGTAGCTGGAGGGAGAGCAGCACAGAAAAAGATCATATCTGGTTTCTGTTACCTAATGAGTGACTTGTCGTGTCCCTATGTTACACCGTGAACAACTCTCTCTGCCTTCTTTATCAACCCAGCGAACACGGGAGCATGGACGACCTCGCACACATGCTCACAGACCCTCTTGGCACGAGGGAAGAGAGCAATGGGCAGATCACAGAGGAGTGTATGCTTGGCAACTGTTGCGTGAGTCT
>PIJE02000530.1:245936-278436 GCA_002895965.2 Coryphaenoides rupestris | reverse complement strand
AGGCGGTGCTTACATAACCTCTGACCTCTCTAATGCATTAATTGGAGGCTGAAGTTATGCCGAGGGTCATTTCCTGTGACGGAGAGCGTTAGTAATCGGCATGTATGACGCCCCCCCCCCGTGTGTTCGTCTTCCTTGTCCAATATTTTTGGACCGTATCCTTACCCTCGCCCCTTTGCCCACCCCTTTTGCCCCCCCCCCACTCGCAGACCACCACGTCATGCATAAGGCCCCCCCCCCCCCCCCGACGCCGTTGGTGGTATACGGCGTCGTCAGATCTCGGGTGTGTTTACCATTCACCAAACAATCCTTTGCTCATTTACTTTGAAAGACGTCGTCACCGTGTTTACCTGAAGCGCAGCGCGACGCGCGGCAAAAGTCGGATCTTTTTTCGCAATTTGCGGACGAATGTTTCAAATATACGCTTGTTTGCTGTTGCGTTAGCGTATCGCGGCGGCGCACGTGTGTGTGTGTGTGTGTGTGTGTGTGTGGTGTGTGTGTGTGTATGCTACAACCAGCGCTGTGTTGTAGCATACACATGAGAGTACCAGGAGGGGGAACCAGGTGTTGTTACTCCTCTGGTCTCGTCTCTAAAATGTTCCCCACCTTTCAAACGTATCTCACCTTCCATCTTGCCACTCGGGGGTTTCTTCCATGAGAAACCAAATTTGTTTGAGGCATTTACATTTACATTTAATTTACATTTACATTTACCATTTTTACATTCACATTTAGGGGCATTAGGCAGACGCTTTTATCCAAAGCGACTTACAAAGAGTACATTAGTTGAAGGAGAGGCATCAATATATCACTGTGGTACCTGAAGATAAGAATAGAGCAGGTTTCAAGAATTCATATTTGCATAATAATAGCTGGGACCAGAAGTGCCATTTTGAAGCACGTTACCAACCATCTAAGAACACATAACAAAAACAAGCTAAACGATGGCCTAAGTCCTATTAATAATGCCAAGACGTACAAACACGCAAGTTAAAGTACTATTTTTTTATTTGCATGTTATATTACGATATTATAAATCGTATCTACGTGACCCTGTGTCGCCCTGCGTTCATTTATTTTCACTTTCTTGGAAAAAAAAAATCGAATCTGCTGATATAAATATAAATATGGACTTGTTGGTCGGTTGCCTCACGGCGACCGAGGCGTACGTACGAACCCCGGCGGCGATGCAAGCCCTCGCTCTCTCTCTCTCTGGCCGCGCAGGACGGGGTCGTTGGCGAGCTGTTCAACAACCAAAACTTTAGCTTCGGAAACCCCCTTCACCTGGCACAGAGGCTGTTCAGAGGTGCCTCCTATTCAATGTATTTCCAACTGTATGTTCTCGCTTGCCCGTTCACACGTTTTAGGTTTCAGTGTTGTTTATTCTTTCTTTCTTTTACTTTGTCTCGAACATCAACATTAAAAGATCACAATAAAACAGAAGGAAAAAACCCCAAACATAAAAAAATAAGTCAAACAATCTCCATCAGAAAAACAACAACCGCTCTTACCTCCTGAGCTACTGCCACTCACTGTGTTGTCATTGTGTTGTCGTCTGTTCCCTGTCTCGTTGCGTCGTGCAGATGGCTACTTTAACCCCGAGGTGGTGAAGTACAGGCAGCTGTGTGCCAAGTCCCAGAGGAAGAGACGTCTCTACTCCCTGCAGCAGTACTTCCACAGACTCCTGAAGCAGCTCCTCGTCTCCAGGAAGGTAAACACCCTCTAATACTTGTTAACAACATGTAACGAATGCTGTTCACTACACGATGGTAGCACTGTGCACATTTGTTCCAGCATCGTTGTCAAAGGCTAGCAAAGAGTCCATTTGTTGACAGAGACAGCAATATATCACTGTGGTACATAAAGATAAGAATAGAACAAGTTTCATTCTGCGTGCAGTACTATTATATCTTGTTGTTGTTGCGTTGTGAACATCATGCTCCATGAGGTCCTCTTGTCTTACGTGTTTCCATTGCGTTGCGGGGCAGGATCTCCTGGAGCTAGCCGTGCACAGCGGGCTGGACATGCCGCAGAAGCGCCCTCTGCTGACCCCCAAGAGCCAGCCGGACCTGCAGGAGCCCCGGGTCGCCAGGCGGGTCGGACGCATCCTGCGGGAGGTGAAGGCCGAGTGCGGCGACAGCAACGCCTCGTCGGACGAGGATGGCGGTGAGTGGGTGAATGAATGAATGAATGGGTGACTGTGAGGCAACTGTAATCCATTTAATCCATTTACCAATCCATTTACCAATCCATTTACCATTTATAATGCAGTAAGCATCCAACCAGTCGGTACAGTCCACTGGGTAGACTGATCTAGTAATCATACAGTACATCTAGGTGGACATTCCCACTTGTGATGTCACAAGACGGTAGTCACATGGCAATTGTGAAGT
This sequence comes from Coryphaenoides rupestris, assembly GCA_002895965.2. Taxonomy (NCBI): domain Eukaryota; kingdom Metazoa; phylum Chordata; class Actinopteri; order Gadiformes; family Macrouridae; genus Coryphaenoides; species Coryphaenoides rupestris. The sequence continues at coordinate 276,043 of PIJE02000530.1, read as the reverse complement.
GGCTTGCAATGGCTAATCACACTCACACCTATACAAGGGCCTGCAAAATGACTAAATGGTAAAATATGAAGTGGTGTAATAATAATATTAATTATTAATTAATAATAATAATGGTGTTTTCTGTTTCCAGAGTCATGGCCTCCAGTGGCGCCCCCATCCCCCTCGTCCCCCACCACCACCCTCCCCCTCCGTGTCCTGCCAAGCCTCTCCACCCAGGACATGAAGACCGCCGGTCAGTCAGTCCTGCAGACACCAGCAAGACTTAATCCAAAACCTTCAAGGAGACATATTATTTATATTTTATTATTACCACCAGGTGTGAGCGTGATTGGCCATCCCAAGCGGTTTCAAAAACCGGTCGGAATGGCCCTACGTGATGTAGGGCCACACACACGCACACGCACACGCACGCGCACACGCACACACACACACACACACACACACACACACATACACACATGGGAGACACACACAGACACACACACATCACAAGTGGGAGTGTCCATCTAGAAGTATGCTGGATAGATCAGCCTACCAGTTTCTACAGTCCACTGTGTAGGCTGTGATGTCGTCAAAAACTGGAGTTTTTGAAACAGCTTGAAATGGCTGATCACGCTCACACCTGGTGGTTTAATAGGAGTCCTTTAACAAACGCCATTGTGTCGTTCCTCCTCAAACCCATGCATTTATAAAGTCTTGTTTTGTTGTTGACTACAGAGAGACATGAGTTCTGCGAGCGGGATCTGAAGAGCATGCTGCAGAACCACAGGGAGAAACGGAAGAGACATCCGGTAAGAAGCTGTAGACAGTCACATGTTAATCTATCCTATACCCAGTCACCTGTTACATCATGGGCAAACCCTCTCATTCCTCTGTTCTACGACTTACGTTGTTCCCTCAGGACCACCCGGACCTCGTGACCTCTGACATCCACCTAGGGAACATGCTCTCCCGGGTCAACATCGGTCGGAAGGTCTCCACTATGGGTCAGTGAACAACAACAACAACAGTAACAACGACTCTAGATTTAGATTCAGGGGCTTAGCAGACACTTTTATGCCACTTTCGGGGCTTTTTGTTTTCATGAACCGTTCCATCCCTAATAGCTATGGAAACCAGAGCACAAAGTCAATGGGGCAGCCTGATGGTTACAAACTCAGACGTTACATTTGATGTTAGGTGACGATGAATATGAAGATGAAGATGCAAAGTTTTGACATCGTCACATGGCTCTCCGCCCCCCCCCCCTTCCCTTCCCCCTCCCAGCCCTGTTTGACCTGGCCCCGCCCAAGAAGAAGATCAAAGAGGAGAGGAGGAAGAAGAGGCTAAGGGCAACGGTGAAGCTCGAGGCTGAGGACCCGTGTGAGGCTCTCGTGACCCCCGACACCCCCGCTGCTGTGGCGCCGTCGGCCAATCACGTGCCCCCGCCCCCCGACACGCCCACGCCAACCCCGCCCCCACCGCCTCCAACGCTGGCCAACGTCAAGGAGGAGTGAGTGACACGCTTTTATAGAGATTTATAGAGAATATTATATTTGATATACAGATATTGATGAGCATTGAGCACCAGAGTTATATATACAGTATATACTGTATACAGTGCTGTATAGTTAAAAGTAAATACAGTGTTGCATAGACGGCAATTATATACATACATCTCTAAACAATTAGTGAAGATGGTACCTAATAAGTACAGTAAAAAGGGACAAGTATGAGTAGTAATACTATGGCGGGTGGTGCAAAAATGTAGTAAAAGTGTCTGCGTGCAGTACAGTAATATTTTTATAATGACATCAAAAAATTTAAAATAGTAGATAGTAGCAGCAACATGTAATGATAAAGTATAATGAAAAATGATAATAGGACTGTATAATATATAATGGTGTTAATAAAGCCACTTTTCATTCATTATTGAGGGAAAACAAGGGGAAACCTTACAGTGACAGTAGGCATTAAGCGGTGGTGGTCCTGTTGCTCCAGGGTCATCGAGGAGAGTCCCATTAGCCCAGCGCTGGTGGAGGAGATCTCTGTCAGCTTCTTCAACCTGCTGGAGACCATCATGAAGACCGAGACTCTGTCTGGTACCTCGCTGGTAAGGACGACGCTGGTCCACTGGTCCACTGGTCCAGACACCTGAGAATAAGATAAGAATAAAATAAAAACTATAGAATGATAAATGTAAAGTGTGTACACCTAATAGAATCACAATCAATCTAAGAAACATTTAGTACAAAAATAAGTTAACTAGAATAGAAATGTTGGCAATGGTAATGAAAAGTAATATTGCACATGATATTGAGAATATTGCACACGATGTTGAAAAGTACTATTGCACATGATATATATTTTTTATTTATATATATATATTTGTTTTTTCTATTATTTATTTTTGTACAAATGTATTTATTTATTTGTATCTTTTCCAGCTGGAGGAGAAGGTTCAAGTGTGGCAGTCATCTCCCGCCAGCTCCCTCAACCCGTGGTTCTCCTTCGCCACCTGCTGGTCAGAGTTGGTACTTCCTGCCCTGCAGTTCCTCGCCGGAGAGGCCAAAGGTCAGCCTGTGCTGTTAACACATGAGACTAGATATCGTCTTAGATTTTTACTTTGAACTTCAGTGAACCTTTTCAACGTGCCACACTGAGAAAATACTTTTCATTTGTAAAATACTTAATTATCTCAAGGGTATACAAAAACAGGCTTTACCATGTGGTTATTTTATAGAGACTATTTACTGAATTAGTGTGTTAATGCTACAGGCTAGCTCTCCATGTGTGTCTCTAATGCGTCCCCCCCCCCCCCCCCCCCCCCGGCGCATCCCAGACGGCATGATGACTCTGCCCACCGGCTTCTCTCCCTACGTGGAGTTCGGGGACCAGTCCCAGCAGTGGAGGTGGATCGGTAAGATGTTTGTTTGTTTGTTTGTTTGTTTGTTGTTTGTTTGTTTTTGTAGCACTGCTTTGGTAACAGTGTTTACAGTGAGTGTGTCAGGAGAGGACTTGTTGATCCTCCAAGAAAACAGACATGTCAATTGTTATGTCGCCATTAGATAAAATGACTTATGTTTTGTGTTGTTTCCTGTCACTGTTGATGGACGGTAAAGTTTCGAAGTTTTAATCTGATCTAATCTCAAGATCCTGTGTTTTTAGGGCCCAGTCTCGACGCAGAGAAGGATCTGAGTGCGTTATGTCAGCTGTGGATCGACTCCAAGGACTTGGTGGTGAAGGTACCGTTTTGACACCATTAATAACATGTGTGAATTTTACCTGTGAATATTATTCGGTAAGACAGGGTTAGGACGGTGTTTCTTGTGTCTTCCACAGATGGAGCATGAGGACCTCTCTGAGATAACCTCGCCCATGCCGAGGGTGTACGTGTTATGGGTCTTGCAGCACCACACACACACACACACGCGCGCACACACTGAATACAGTCATGTGTTGGTTCCATAGGCCATGAGAAGTTACGTCTGTGTATCCCCTCTCTCTGTTCGTCCCAGCAGCTGGACGGACTACGTGGTGCGGCCCAGCACCGGAGACGAGAGACACGTCTTCCAAATCCAGGTTGGAAACGAGGCGTCATCTGCATTTTAACATTTTAGAGCCGCTTAGTCCGCATATAATGCGCCCTTTTATCCAAAGTGACTGACAAGTGAGGCTGAACAACCAAAGCTAGCGAAGTTATCGAAATAATAATTAGCACTTTTGGGCTAGAAAAAAACAAAAAACAACAACATAAAACAGTGGAGGAGAGTTGAAACAGAAATCAGAAAATCAAGTTTAATAGAAAATGTAATAGAACAACAGGAAGTCCACAAGTAGATAGTCAGTAGATAAAATGCCTTTTAAAGAGGGTACAGAACATCAAGACGGTCTTGTCATTGGATCATGGTGCTGTAATTAAAGTGGTAATCTCGACGATTTACGTGTTGTGCTCTTTGGCGACACCTATGGCAAAAATCGGTAATTGCATCCAAACAGTGTCTCGTTGGTGATGTCAGTCTGCTGGCAGTTGTTTAATGGCGGACAGAGGCCAAATAAAACAGTACGTCACTTCCACTTATGCTCTCGGGCGGACATCCATGTGACCAATCCCTGCTGGGTGAACATTTTCAATCTCGCGCGGGAAAGGCAACTCGATAGTTAGTGACTTTACAGACGTTTATTTACAGGAAAGTATTTGAGATTGACACTTTAAATCGACGTCTGTTAATTAATCACGACTACGACAACAATATCTCCCCTGAACTGAAGGAGCAACAGCGCTACGACCAGCCGCACAAGGCCTTCACCTTCCGGATGCACGGGTTCCAGTCGGTGGTGGGGCCCGTCAAGGGGGTGTTCGACAAGGAGATGTCCCTGAACAAGGCCCGGGAGCACACCCTGCTGCGGTCCGACCGGCCCGCCTACGTCACCATCCTCTCCCTGGTGCGGGACGCGGCGGCCAGGCTCCCCAACGGCGAGGGCACCCGGGCGGAGATCTGTGAGCTCCTGAAGGACTCCCAGTTCCTGGCCCCCGATGTCACCAGTGCCCAGGTCAGAACCGCCAGAACTCTGCTGTTTGGGTTGACTTTGTATCCCTCTAGCTAGGGCTGGGTAATATAGATGGATATTATATCGATATCGTGATATGAGACTAGATATCCTCTTTGATTGTGGATGTCGTAATATCGTGATCTTCCATAAATGTGGTGTCTTTTCCTGGTTTTAGAGGCTGCATTATTGTAAAGTGATGTCGTTAGCTGTTCTATTGTTTGCCGTTTTGCACGCAAGTATTTAATTCACACAAAAATAAGCTCTGACATGTGGTCATTTTATTCATTGAATTACCAGAAAACATGTGATATTGTGATTATATATCATTATCGAGATATATATCGATGTCAATATCGAACAGAAGTGCGTGAAAAAAAAGCCTTTAAATTGCACAGAATTGCGATTAAATCTTTCTTATTAAATTACATTTTTTTAAATTTAATTTCCCTTGACGTGATTTCCCAGGTGAACACGGTGGTGAGCGGCGCGCTGGACCGGCTGCACTACGAGAAGGACCCGTGTGTGAAGTACGACATCGGACGCAAGTTGTGGATCTACCTGCACCGCCACCGCTGCCAGGAGGAGTTTGGTGAGGGAGGCGCACACCAGGACAGGAGGAGGAGATTAGGCGTGACAATGTCAAAGATTTTCCTGTAAATAAATGTCCGTAAAGTCACAATCTATCGCCGAACACAATGGTGACTGAGCCTATGGTCCACTGATGAATGTCCTTGCATTTGCAGGATTCTTTGATATTGCAGACTGGGTGGCGAGTCGCCTTTCCCGCGCAAGATTTTAAAATTTCACCCAGCAGTGATTGGTCCCATTGATGTACACCATAGAGCATAAGTGGAAGTGACGTACTGTTTTTTCGGTCTCTGCTAGAGTAAACGGAGTATCCGGCATTAAACAACTGCCAGTGGACTGACGTCACTGTCCTATGCGACACTGTTTGGATACAATTTCCCCTTTTCCCCATAGGTGTCGCCAAAGAACACGAAACGGAAATCTTCGAGATTGCTGCTTTAATGCCTGATGGGAAATGACAGTGTTGCTGCAGAAGTAATGACTGCAACATGAGTCGGAAAAAGACACGAATAGATCCCATTTAAATAAGAGCATGCAAAATCCAATGGAAATTTATGTATAAATCTGGATCCACAAAAGGAGGAGTACAAGTACATGTGAATGCAGTGTTTCCGACAGAAACCACAGCAGTGCATTGGCGAACAGACCCATTATACCACCAGGTGTGAGTGTGATTAGCCAGTCAGAGTGGTTTCAGAATCCCCGGTTTTTGACATCACACGTTGGAGTGTCCACCTAGAAGATAGATCATCGATAGATCAGCCTACCAGTTGCTACAGTTCACTGAGTAGGCTAGTATGCTGATCTATCCAGCATACATCTGGATGGACACTCACTCCCACCGGTGTCATCTACAGTCAAAAACCGGAGATGACACCGTGTTTTGAAGCCCCTTGGAATGGCTAATCATGCTCACACCTGGTGGTATAAAATGTCTCAGAGAAAAAAATGAAATAGTCAATATGTGGCGGTCAATGTTGATATTGTGACGGGTCGCCACAAATACATCAACGTATGGGAAACACTGAAATGTAAAATGTTAACACCACCAGCAGTGATTATTGATGGACTATGCTTCATTATTGACATGAATCACCTAAAACCAAACAATGTAAGCTGACATCAGCAGGGCAGGCACTACTTGACCTCCTAAAGCCTGTCTCTCATGTTGCTCTCCTGTCCTCCCCAGAGCGTATCCACCAGGCCCAGGCGGCTGCAGCCAAAGCCAGAAAGGCTCTGCAGCAGAAACCCAAACCAGCCTCTAAACCGGTGAGCACCCCACAGCCTCCGCCACGCTCAAACTGTCAAACACCTGCATGCTCTGGGACTCGCACACCACCACTCACCCACCCACCCCTACCCGGCCCTGGGCAGCACCTTGTATTCCACTGCACACGCAGTGAGACATATGATACCACCAGGTGTGAGCGTGATTAGCCATTCCAAGGGATGTCAAAAACCGGTTGGAATGGCCCCACTTGACATCACAAGTGGGAGTGTCCACCTAGAAGTACCGTAAATCCTCTAATAGTGGCCTGTATTCCATTAAATTACGACATGACTAAATTCTTGCGACTGCAGTCGACATATTAAGTAATTTAACCAGAAAAAAACATGAAATATTCTTTTACTGTTTTATGTTTGCCTGAGCCTTTATCTATCAAAACACTTCATTGTATTAACAGTGGGTTACACTTTGTAATCAGTGCATGCGTCTACATTCATTTAGTGGAACAGTTCTTACATTGTGAAATTATCTACAATGTTAGTTATTTTTAAATATATTGCATAGAAAATGTAGTCCAGTCGGTTGTATTTGACTGATTGGGATATTTACATTTCATTTACCGTAAGTAAATGTAAATTACTCTTCATCGGTGTCATCGAGTAGCGCTTTCTGTGAAGAAGTGTTCGTGTTCCTCATCCCGATCTCGACGTTTGTACCGCGTCCAGAAAGTCTTCTCGCTAGGCTGTTGGAACAAAAGAAAGCTAATTATAATATTTTCCAGCATTATGAATTGAATTGGCCAGCAAGCAAACCTAATCAGTAACACCGGTGGTTAATATTTAACATCGAGGTAGACGCTAATATTTAACAGCGTCTGAACTTTGAACTCCTTGTTTCGACAAACCTTTAACCAACATAACCACACCTATGGTTTTATGTTATTTCTGTGCTACTTACGACCAGGCCAGGAGCGATGTGCCCGTGGTCACAAACAGGGCGATGGCCAGATGCCAGCAGAAGCACATGGTGGTGAACATGATGTTGTCGTGCAACGTCAAGTCCCACTGTGGGCCACTTAAAGGGTACAGCACACATCCAATCTGAAAGCAAGACAACAGTAGTGTGTAGCTGCTGTTGTGGCCGTGACTCATTCACAAAAGTACACAAAAAAACAGAATGCCGAATTCATCAAAATGTTAAAAAGATGTGTCTGTGTTTTGCGGGTCAGCCCATTACAGGCCATTAAACCTTCCCCAGTGTGACATCACAAGTGGGACCTGTGATGTCACAACAGGGCAGGGTCAGAGGCTAAGAATTGTCAGTATGGGGTAAATATACCCTATAGTGACATCACAAGTGGGACCTGTGATGTCACAACAGGGCAGGGTCAGAGGCTAAGAATTGTCAGTATGGGGTAAATATACCCTATAGTGATACCACAAGTGGGACCTGTGATGTCACAACAGGGTAAATTGACCCTATAGTGACATCACAAGTGGGACCTGTGATGTCACAACAGGGCAGGGTCAGAGGCTAAGAATTGTCAGTATGGGGTAAATATAACCGAAAGTCCTTCTCCATGGTCTCCCCGAACTCCTCCCACACCCGGGATTTTGCTTCAGCGACCACTGAAGCCGCAGTCCTTTTGGCCTCCCGGTACCCGTCTGCTGTTTCAGGAGACCCCTGGGCCAACCAGGCCCGAAAGGCCTCCTTCTTCAGCCTGACGGCTTCCTTCACCGCTGGTGTCCACCCAACGGGTTCTTGGGTTGGTGCCACAACAGGCACCAACAGCCTTTTGACCATAGCTCCGAGCTGCAGCCTCCATAATGGAGGCTCTGAACATGGCCCACTCAGGTTCCATGTCCGCAAACTCCCCCCGGATGCACGAGAAGTTCTTCCGGAGGTGGGAGTTAAAGACCTTACGGACAGGGGCTTCCACCAGACGTTCGCAGTTCACCCTCACTAGACGTTTGGGTTTACCAGGTCTGTCTGGCAGCCTCCCGCGCCATCTGATCCAACTCAACACCAGGTGGTGATCAGTTGACAGCTCTGCTCCTCTCTTCACCCGAGTGTCCAAAACATGCGGCCGCAGATCTGCTGATACGATTACAAAGTCCATTCGACCTGGCCCGGTACCAGGTACACTTGTGGACCACCCTATGTTCGAACATGGTGTTTGTTATGGCCAGTCCATGACTAGCACAGAAGTCCAAAAACAAAAAACGCCTCTGGTTCAGATCGGGCAGATAAAATAACTCTGGTTCACACTCCAGCCCAGCAGGTGGCGGTAACGCGTCTAAACGGTGGATAGCGCCGCCAATAACCAAAGAAGAAGTGTTTGTGTATGTGCACGGAGAGCGTTGTTAGCAGCCGTAGTCCTTTAATTTAAATCCCCGCGTTTGATTCTGAATGCATTTATGCGTCTATATACACGTTTATAGCGTCACGTTTGAATGATGATGTCGTTGAAGTGGAATAAAGAAACGCTGTGACTCCCCCCGAGCTTCGTCCAGTTATAACGTGAGTCCTCCCAGTTAAACATTCAATTCAATTCAATGCAATGTCAGCATAGATCCTTTATTAACTGTAGTACTGTTTAGTTCTGCATATTGTGGGTTTCTTAGGTTAACGTGCAATACACAGTCATGTTGATCTGTCATATGATCAGTCACATGTAGATCTATCATACACAGTCACATGTAGATCTATCATATACACAGTCACATGTAGATCTATCATACACACAGTCACATGTAGATCTATCATATACACAGTCACATGTAGATCTATCATATACACAGTCACATGTAGATCTATCATATACACAGTCACATGTAGATCTATCATACACAGTCACATGTAGATCTATCATATACACAGTCACATGTAGATCTATCATACACACAGTCACATGTAGATCTATCATACACACAGTCACATGTAGATCTATCATATACACAGTCACATGTAGATCTATCGTATACACAGTCACATGTAGATCTATCGTATACACAGTCACATGTAGATCTATCTTATACACAGTCACATGTAGATCTATCATATACACAGTCACATGTAGAGCTATCGTATACACAGTCACATGTAGATCTAGCATACACACAGTCACATGTAGATCTATCATACACACAGTCACATGTAGAGCTATCGTATACACAGTCACATGTAGATCTATCATATACACAGTCACATGTAGATCTATCATATACACAGTCACATGTAGATCTATCATATACACAGTCACATGTAGAGCTATCGTATACACAGTCACATGTAGATCTATCATATACACAGTCACATGTAGATCTAGCATACACACAGTCACATGTAGATCTAGCATATACACAGTCACATGTAGATCTATCATATACACAGTCACATGTAGATCTAGCATATACACAGTCACATGTAGATCTATCATACACAGTCACATGTAGATCTAGCATATACACAGTCACATGTAGATCTATCGTATACACAGTCACATGTAGATCTATCATATACACAGTCACATGTAGATCTATCATATACACAGTCACATGTAGAGCTATCGTATACACAGTCACATGTAGATCTAGCATATACACAGTCACATGTAGATCTAGCATATACACAGTCACATGTAGAACTATTATACACACAGTCACATGTAGATCTATCATATACACAGTCACATGTAGAACTATTATACACACAGTCACATGTAGATCTATCATATACACAGTCACATGTAGATCTATCTTATACACTGTCACATGTAGAGCTATCATATACACTGTCACATGTAGATCTATCATATACACAGTCACATGTAGAGCTATTATACACACAGTCACATGTAGATCTATCCTATACACAGTCACATGTAGAGCTATCATATACACAGTCACATGTTAATCTATCATACATGCAGGGTCAGTGCAGTAAAACATGAAAAGATCAGTAGCTGGAGGGAGAGCAGCACAGAAAAAGATCATATCTGGTTTCTTTTACCTAATGAGTGACTTGTCGTGTCCCTATGTTACACCGTGAACAACTCTCTCTGCCTTCTTTATCAACCCAGCGAACACGGGAGCATGGACGACCTCGCACACATGCTCACAGACCCTCTTGGCACGAGGGAAGAGAGCAATGGGCAGATCACAGAGGAGTGTATGCTTGGCAACTGTTGCGTGAGTCTACCCGAGGATCTGCTTGAAGACGTGAGTTACTAGTCGTGATCTAATCTGAGCTTTGTAAAGCCTTGTTGATAATATGATGACGACCTTCTGTTCTGACGTTGTAAATGGATTGCATTCATATAGTGCTTTTACAGTTGTCTCACATTCACCCATTCATACACCGATGGCGGTGCCAACCATGCAATGTAACAACCAACACGTCAGGAGAAGTTAGGGTTCAGGTGTCTTGCTCAGGGACACCTCAACACTTAGCTATAGGAGGAGCCCGGGGATCGAACCAGCAACCTTCCGGTTGGCAGACAACCGATCTTACCTCCTGAGCTACTGCCACCAGTTGTCTGATACGGTGCCATGCGTGTGTGTGTGTTTTACCTGCAGCCCGACATATTCTTCTCCGTGATGAGCAAGAGCACCTGGACGGACGTGCTGTCAGACGCCCAGAGGTGCCACCTGCGTCAGTTTCTGCCGCAGTTCCCCGAGGACAACGTGGCCGCGCAGGACGGGGTCGTCGGCGACCTGTTCAACAACCAAAACTTTAGCTTCGGAAACCCCCTTCACCTGGCACAGAGGCTGTTCAGAGGTGCCTCCTATTCAATGTATTTCCAACTGTATGTTCTCGCTTGCCCGTTCACACGTTTTAGGTTTCAGTGTTGTTTATTCTTTCTTTCTTTAATTTTGTCTCGAACATCAACATTAAAAGATTACAATAAAACAGAAGGAAAAAACCCCAAACATAAAAAAATAAGTCAAACAATCTCCATCAGAAAAACAACAACCGCTCTTGTGTTGTTGTCTGTTTCCTGTCTCGTTGCGTCGTGCAGATGGCTACTTTAACCCTGAGGTGGTGAAGTACAGGCAGCTGTGTGCCAAGTCCCAGAGGAAGAGACGTCTCTACTCCCTGCAGCAGTACTTCCACAGACTCCTGAAGCAGCTCCTCGTCTCCAGGAAGGTAAACACCCTCTAATACTTGTTGTTAACAACATGTAACGAATGCTGTTCACTACACGATGGTAGCACTGTGCACATTTGTTCCAGCATCGTTGTCAAAGGCTAGCAAAGAGTCAATTTGTTGACAGAGACAGCAATATATCACTGTGGTACATAAAGATAAGAATAGAACAGGTTTCAAGCATTCATAATGGCAAGGCTAATAGAACAAGTTTCATTCTGCGTGCAGTACTATTATATCTTGTTGTTGTTGCGTTGTGAACATCATGCTCCATGAGGTCCTCTTGTCTTACGTGTTTCCATTGCGTTGCGGGGCAGGATCTCCTGGAGCTAGCCGTGCACAGCGGGCTGGACATGCCGCAGAAGCGCCCCCTGCTGACCCCCAAGAGCCAGCCGGACCTGCAGGAGCCCCGGGTCGCCAGGCGGGTCGGACGCATCCTGCGGGAGGTGAAGGCCGAGTGCGGCGACAGCAACGCCTCGTCGGACGAGGATGGCGGTGAGTGGGTGAATGAATGAATGAATGGGTGACTGTGAGGCAACTGTAATCCATTTAATCCATTTACCAATCCATTTACCAATCCATTTACCATTTATAATGCAGTAAGCATCCAACCAGTCGGTACAGTCCACTGGGTAGACTGATCTAGTAATCATACAGTACATCTAGGTGGACATTCCCACTTGTGATGTCACAAGACGGTAGTCACATGGCAATTGTGAAGTGGCTTGCAATGGCTAATCACACTCACACCTATACAAGGGCCTGCAAAATGACTAAATGGTAAAATATGAAGTGGTGTAATAATAATATTAATTATTAATTAATAATAATGGTGTTTTCTGTTTCCAGAGTCATGGCCTCCAGTGGCGCCCCCATCCCCCTCGTCCCCCACCACCACCCTCCCCCTCCGTGTCCTGCCAAGCCTCTCCACCCAGGACATGAAGACCGCCGGTCAGTCAGTCCTGCAGACACCAGCAAGACTTAATCCAAAACCTTCAAGGAGACATATTATTTATATTTTATTATTACCACCAGGTGTGAGCGTGATTGGCCATCCCAAGCGGTTTCAAAAACCGGTCGGAATGGCCACACACACACACACACACACACACACACACACACACACACACACACACACACACACACACACACACACACACACACACACACACACACACACACACATACACACATGGGAGACACACACAGACACACACACATCACAAGTGGGAGTGTCCATCTAGAAGTATGCTGGATAGATCAGCCTACCAGTTTCTACAGTCCACTGTGTAGGCTGTGATGTCGTCAAAAACTGGAGTTTTTGAAACAGCTTGAAATGGCTGATCACGCTCACACCTGGTGGTTTAATAGGAGTCCTTTAACAAACGCCATTGTGTCTTTCCTCCTCAAACCCATGCATTTATAAAGTCTTGTTTTGTTGTTGTTGACCACAGAGAGACATGAGTTCTGCGAGCGGGATCTGAAGAGCATGCTGCAGAACCACAGGGAGAAACGGAAGAGACATCCGGTAAGAAGCTGTAGACAGTCACATGTTAATCTATCCTATACCCAGTCACCTGTTACATCATGGGCAAACCCTCTCATTCCTCTGTTCTACGACTTACGTTGTTCCCTTAGGACCACCCGGACCTCGTGACCTCTGACATCCACCTGGGGAACATGCTCTCCCGGGTCAACATCGGTCGGAAGGTCTCCACTATGGGTCAGTGAACAACAACAACAACAGTAACAACGACTCTAGATTTAGATTCAGGGGCTTAGCAGACACTTTTATGCCACTTTCGGGGCTTTTTGTTTTCATGAACCGTTCCATCCCTAATAGCTATGGAAACCAGAGCACAAAGTCAATGGGGCAGCCTGATGGTTACAAACTCAGACGTTACATTTGATGTTAGGTGACGATGAATATGAAGATGAAGATGCAAAGTTTTGACATCGTCACATGGCTCTCCGCCCCCCCCCCCCCCCCTTCCCTTCCCCCTCCCAGCCCTGTTTGACCTGGCCCCGCCCAAGAAGAAGATCAAAGAGGAGAGGAGGAAGAAGAGGCTGAGGGCGACGGTGAAGCTCGAGGCTGAGGACCCGTGTGAGGCTCTCGTGACCCCCGACACCCCCGCTGCTGTGGCTCCGTCGGCCAATCACGTGCCCCCGCCCCCCGACACGCCCACGCCAACCCCGCCCCCACCGCCTCCAACGCTGGCCAACGTCAAGGAGGAGTGAGTGACACGCTTTTATAGAGATGTTGTTGTGGACAATGTTATATTTGATATACAGATATTGATGAGCATTGAGCACCAGAGTTATATATACAGTATATACTGTATACAGTGCTGTATAGTTAAAAGTAAATACAGTGTTGCATAGACGGCAATTATATACATACATCTCTAAACAATTAGTGAAGATGGTACCTAATATGTACAGTAAAAAGTGACAAGTATGAGTAGTAATACTATGGCGGGTGGTGCAAAAATGTAGTAATAGTGTCTGCGTGCAGTCCAGTAATATTTTTATAATGACATCAAAAAATTTAAAAATAGTAGATAGTAGCAGCAACATGTAATGATAAAGTATAATGAAAAATGATAATAGGACTGTATAATATATAATAGTGTTAATAAAGCCACTTTTCGTTCATTATTGAGGGAAAACAAGGGGAAACCTTACAGTGACAGTAGGCATTAAGGGTGGTGGTCCTGTTGCTCCAGGGTCATCGAGGAGAGTCCCATTAGCCCAGCGCTGGTGGAGGAGATCTCTGTCAGCTTCTTCAACCTGCTGGAGACCATCATGAAGACCGAGACTCTGTCTGGTACCTCGCTGGTAAGGACGACGCTGGTCCACTGGTCCACTGGTCCAGACACCCGAGAATAAGATAAGAATAAAATAAAAACTATAGAATGATAAATGTAAAGTGTGTACACCTCAATAGAATCACAATCAATCTAAGAAACATTTAGTACAAAAATAAGTTAACTAGAATAGAAATGTTGGCAATGGTAATGAAAAGTAATATTGCACATGATATTGAGAATATTGCACACGATGTTGAAAAGTACTATTGCACATGATATATATTTTTTATTTATATATATATATTTGTTTTTTCTATTATTTATTTTTGTACAAATGTATTTATTTATTTGTATCTTTTCCAGCTGGAGGAGAAGGTTCAAGTGTGGCAGTCATCTCCCGCCAGCTCCCTCAACCCGTGGTTCTCCTTCGCCACCTGCTGGTCAGAGTTGGTACTTCCTGCCCTGCAGTTCCTCGCCGGAGAGGCCAAAGGTCAGCCTGTGCTGTTAACACATGAGACTAGATATCGTCTTAGATTTTTACTTTGAACTTCAGTGAACCTTTTCAACGTGCCACACTGAGAAAATACTTTTCATTTGTAAAATACTTAATTATCTCAAGGGTATACAAAAACAGGCTTTACCATGTGGTTATTTTATAGAGACTATTTACTGAATTAGCAGAAAATATGCTATATCGTGATGTGTATCGTGATAGAGATATTAAACTACCTATAGCGTCATGGAAGATTTTGACCCTATCGCCCATGCAGTGCTAACATTAGGTTTAGCGTTAGTGTGTTAATGCTACAGGCTAGCTCTCCATGTGTGTCTCTAATGCGTCCCCCCCCCCCCCCCCCCCCCGGCGCATCCCAGACGGCATGATGACTCTGCCCACCGGCTTCTCTCCCTACGTGGAGTTCGGGGACCAGTCCCAGCAGTGGAGGTGGATCGGTAAGATGTTTGTTGTTTGTAGCACTGCTTCGGTAACAGTGTTTTTGCAGTGAGTGTGTCAGGAGAGGACTTGTTGATCCTCCAAGAAAACAGACATGTCAATTGTTATGTCGCCATTAGATAAAATGACTTATGTTTTGTGTTGTTTCCTGTCACTGTTGATGGACGGTAAAGTTTTGAAGTTTTAATCTGATCTAATCTCAAGATCCTGTGTTTTTAGGGCCCAGTCTCGACGCAGAGAAGGATCTGAGTGCGTTATGCCAGCTGTGGATCGACTCCAAGGACTTGGTGGTGAAGGTACCGTTTTGACACCATTAACATGTGTGATTATTACCTGTGAATATTATTCGGTAATACAGGGTTAGGACGGTGTTTCTTGTGTCTTCCACAGATGGAGCATGAGGACCTCTCTGAGATAACCTCGCCCATGCCGAGGGTGTACGTGTTATGGGTCTTACAGCACCACACACACACACACACACACACACACACACACACACACACACACACACACGCACACACACACACACTGAATACAGTCATGTGTTGGTTCCATAGACCATGAGAAGTTACGTCTGTGTATCCGCTCTCTCTGTTTGTCCCAGCAGCTGGACGGACTACGTGGTGCGGCCCAGCACCGGAGACGAGAGACACGTCTTCCAAATCCAGGTTGGAAACGAGGCGTCATCTGCATTTTAACATTTTAGAGCCGCTTAGTCAGCATATAATGCGCCCTTTTATCCAAAGTGACTGACAAGTGAGGCTGAACAACCAAAGCTAGCGAAGTTATCGAAATAATAATTAGCACTTTTGGGCTAGTATAAAAAACAAAAAACAACAACATAAAACCGTGGAGGAGAGTTGAAACAGAAATCAGAAAATCTAGTTTTAATAGAAATTGTAATAGAACAACAACAAGTCCACAAGTTGATAGTCAGTAGATAAAATGCCTTTTAAAGAGGGTACAGAAACTTGTCATTGGATCATGGTGCTGTAATTAAAGTGGTAATCTCGACGATTTACGTGTTGTGCTCTTTGGCGACACCTATGGCAAAAGCGGTAATTGCATCCAAACAGTGTCACGTTGGTGATGTCAGTCTGCTGGCAGTTGTTTAATGGTAAATGGATTGCATTTATATATCGCTTTTATCCAAAGCGCTTTACAGTTGCCTCACATTCACCCATTCATACACCGACGGCGGTGTCAACCATGCAAGGTAACAACCAACACGTCAGGAGGGCAGGTAGGGTTAGGTGTCCTTGCTCAGGGACACCATGACACTTAGCTAGGTGGAGCTCAGGGATCGAACCAGCAACCTTCCAGTTGGCAGACAAATAAAAATGGTACGTCACTTCCACTTATGCTCTCTGGCGGACATCCATGTGACCAATCCCTGCTGGGTGAACATTTTAAATCTCGCGCGGGAAAGGCGACTCGATAGTTAGTGACTTTACAGACGTTTATTTACAGGAAAGTATTTGAGATTGACACTTTAAATCGACGTCTGTTAATTAATCACGACTACGACAACAATATCTCCCCTGAACTGAAGGAGCAACAGCGCTACGACCAGCCGCACAAGGCCTTCACCTTCCGGATGCACGGGTTCCAGTCGGTGGTGGGGCCCGTCAAGGGGGTGTTTCGACAAGGAGATGTCCCTGAACAAGGCCCGGGAGCACACCCTGCTGCGGTCCGACCGGCCCGCCTACGTCACCATCCTCTCCCTGGTGCGGGACGCGGCGGCAGGCTCCCCAACGGCGAGGGCACCCGGGCGGAGATCTGTGAGCTCCTGAAGGACTCCCAGTTCCTGGCCCCGATGTCACCAGTGCCAGGTCAGAACCGCCAGAACTCTGCTGTTTGGGTTGACTTTGTATCCCTCGAACTAGGGCTGGGCAATATAGATGGATATTTAATTTTAGATTCAAATTTTTCCTTATTAAATTACATTTTTTTAAGTTTAATTTCCCTTGACGTGATTTCCCAGGGTGAACACGGTGGTGAGCGGCCGCGCTGGACCGGCTGCACTACGAGAAGGACCCCTGTGTGAAGTACGACATCGGACGCAAGTTGTGGATCTACCTGCACCGCCACCGCTGCCAGGAGGAGTTTGGTGAGGGAGGCGCACACCAGGACAGGAGGAGGAGATTAGGCGTGACAATGTCAAAGATTTTCCTGTAAATAAATGTCCGTAAAGTCACAATCTATCGCCGAACACAATGGTGACTGAGCCTATGGTCCACTGATGAATGTCCTTGCATTTGCAGGATTCTTTGATATTGCAGACTGGGTGGCGAGTCGCCTTTCCCGCGCAAGATTTTAAAATTTCACCCAGCAGTGATTGGTCCCATTGATGTACACCATAGAGCATAAGTGGAAGTGACGTACTGTTTTTTCGGTCTCTGCTAGAGTAAACGGAGTATCCGGCATTAAACAACTGCCAGTGGACTGACGTCACTGTCCTATGCGACACTGTTTGGATACAATTTCCCCTTTTCCCCATAGGTGTCGCCAAAGAACACAAAACGGAAATCTTCGAGATTGCTGCTTTAATGCCTGATGGGAAATGACAGTGTTGCTGCAGAAGTAATGACTGCAACATGAGTCGGAAAAAGACACGAATAGATCCCATTTAAATAAGAGTATGGAAAATCCAATGGAAATTCATGTATAAATCTGGATCCACAAAAGGAGGAGTACAAGTACATGTGAATGCAGTGTTTCCGACAGAAACCACAGCAGTGCGTTGGCGAACAAACTCATTTTATAGACCCATTATACCACCAGGTGTCAGCGTGATTAGCCAGTCAGAGTGGTTTCAGAATCTCCGGTTTTTGACATCACACGTCGGAGTGTCCACCTAGAAGATAGATCATCGATAGATCAGCCTACCAGTTGCTACAGTCCACTGGGTAGGCTAGTATGCTGATCTATCCAGCATACATGTGGGTGGACACTCACTCCCACCGGTGTCATCTAGTCAAAAACCGGAGATGACACCGGGTTTTGAAGCCCCTTGGAATGGCTAATCATGCTCACACCTGGTGGTGTAAAATGTCTCAGAGAAAAAAATTAAATAGTCAATATGTGGCGGTCAATGTTGATATTGATATATTGTGACGGGTCGCCACAAATACATCAACGTATGGGAAACACTGAAATGTAAAATGTTAACACTATCAGTAATGATTATTGATGGACTAGGCTTCATTATTGACATGAATCACCTAAAACCAAACAATGTAAGCTGACATCAGCAGGGCAGGCACTACTTGACCTCCTAAAGCCTGTCTCTCATGTTGCTCTCCTGTCCTCCCCAGAGCGTATCCACCAGGCCCAGGCGGCTGCAGCCAAAGCCAGAAAGGCTCTGCAGCAGAAACCCAAACCAGCCTCTAAACCGGTGAGCACCCCACAGCCTCCGCCATGCTCAAACTGTCAAACACCTGCATGCTCTGGGACTCGCACACCACCACTCACCCACCCACCCCTACCCGGCCCTGGGCAGCACCTTGTATTCCACTGCACACGCAGTGAGACATATGATACCACCAGGTGTGAGCGTGATTAGCCATTCCAAGGGATGTCAAAAACCGGTTGGAATGGACCCACTTGACATCACAAGTGGGAGTGTCCACCTAGAAGTCGATAGATCCCAGGCAGGGTCAGAGGCTAAGAATTGTCAGTATGGTGTAAATATACCCTATAGTGATACCACAAGTGGGACCTGCGATGTCACAACAGGGTAAATTGACCCTATAGTGACATCACAAGTGGGCGTGTCCACATCACAAGGGTGTAGGGGGCGTGTCCAGTCCTGTCCACCACTGTAGGGTGGACTGTAGGGTGTGCGTCGGGTAGGCCTGTACCTGGTAGAACCAGGAGCCCTGCAAGAGGAAGAGGCAGGCCAGGAGCAGCTCCAGCAGGATGTTGTTGCGGAGGAAGACCTGCAGCATGGCGCTGGCCGCGCCCGCGAACACGGGCACCAGCAGCAGCGTGTGCACGTGGGCGTCCAGCGGCTGGCGGCTGTGCAGGTGGTAGTAGAACAGGAAGCCTGGACGAGGGGATCCAAACACACGGGGGTCAGCTCCCAAGAGCTTGTCCTCGGCTACGAACGATTTTGCCATTTACTGTCAGAATCAGAGACGGCTTTACTGCCTTAGTTTTTGCACACAATGAAAGTGCTTTTGTGAAGTCGGTGCCTAACATTGAACATTAAACAGTAATAAGATCGATTTTTTTTCATTTAACCGCACATCCTGGGAATCTTCAATCTTGAAATTCTAAAAATGTCAAAAATATATAAAAAAATAAGCAATCAAATTTCACAAAAAAAGATGTTAAATTGCACCTTATTATTGCTTATTTTTTTAAATATATTATATATACTATACTGTGCATTTCAGTATAGTATATACTGTATACTACATTACATTTACATTACATTGTAGTATGTGTTATGCACATACTGCTATTCTGTATACTGCTATTCTGTACTGCCAATATACCAAGCTATATTATACTGTACACATACTATACTACACTGTAGTTTACTATAACATTCTACTGTACTATACTGTACTGTACTATAGTGCTAAGTGCCTTTCAAAGCACCCAAGGACGCTGCGTCAGGCATAAAGTATAAAACCATGAAAGAGTTGTACATAAAAAGAAGAAAAAAAACTACAAATACTATACTATACTGCAGTTTAGTGTACCTTCGACGAACAGCGCCAGGGCGATGGCGAGCCGGTCGACGGCCAGGTGCGTGGCCCTGGTCGCCGTCACCGTGACTTTGGTGAAGCCGGCGATGCCGAAGAACAGGTACATGGTGGTGTGCTGCCAGTTCATCAGCTTCACCCACGAGGCCGCGCTGCGGTCGTAGAGGCGCGCGTGGGGCCCGTCCACCACAAACTGCTCCACCATCATACCTGCGGGGCCAAAGATGAACACCGAAGGATTGAGTTGGTACAGTTCAAATGGATTGCATGTACAGTATATTGTGCTTTTATCCAAAGTGCTTTACAGTATTGCCTCACATTCACCCATTCATACACCGACGGCGGTGCCAACCATGCAAGGTAACAACCAACACGTCAGGAGCAGTTA
Source organism: Coryphaenoides rupestris (assembly GCA_002895965.2). Classification (NCBI taxonomy): domain Eukaryota; kingdom Metazoa; phylum Chordata; class Actinopteri; order Gadiformes; family Macrouridae; genus Coryphaenoides; species Coryphaenoides rupestris. The sequence continues at coordinate 255,681 of PIJE02000530.1, read as the reverse complement.
GGGTTAGGTGGTGTCTTGCTCAGGGACACCTCGACACTTAGCTAGAGGGAGGAGCCCGGGTTTTGAACCAGCAACCTTCCTGTTGCCAGACAACCGCTCTTACCTCCTGAGCTACTGCGCCCATCAAAACATTCAAACCTTATGTATAGAGCACAAGTCAACAGACATAAAATGCAACTCCCAACTCCCAAATAAAAATAGGTCAAGGAGGAGGGAAAATAGTCAAATTAAGAATAAGATATAAATGAAAAGTAAAAGTGAAACACACTTTAAAGGACTCCTATTATCCTAGGTGTGAGCATGATTAGTCATTACAAACTGTTTCAAAAACCAGTTTCTGACATCACAATTGGGAGCATCCACCTAGAAGTAAACTGGATAGATCGGCCCACCAGCCTACCCAGTGGACTGAAACAACTGGTCCTGTTTGGAATGGCTAATCACGCTCACACCTGGTGGTATAATATGTCTCCTTTTAACAGTCATGTTAAAAAGGTGTGTTTTAAGATTTCTTGTCAAAATGTTGACACTCTCTGCCCCCCTCAGGTCCTCTGGTCAGCTACTCCAGAGGCTGGGGCCAGGCAGGACAGGGGTTCCCATCCTTGGTGATATGATCCCACCTCAGGTCACCAAATATGCATATCAGGGTTGTGGGAGATTGCTAAATTATTATGAGCTATTATCTATAGCTCAGAATATCTATAGAGAGAGATTGGAACCACTTTCAATGTTGTAATAGGAGTGTGGCTCCAACCCTTTGGTGGCCCATGCCCCCATTTCTATAATTTCATGTTTATTTGCATCTGTTTCCATACACTTTGGTTTTTTTTGCATATACTTCAGTCCTTCGGTCATGTCATATACAAATCACTGTGGTCTGCTTGTATGAACAAGACCTTTGCCAAACATGTTCTCATCAAATATCTGCAGCTCACAAGTCAGCCATTTCCCCCGGATATGACCCTCATAGGCAACGTTTCTACACATGTTGGGCAACACACTTGTGTAGTTACGAGTTAAAGAGGATCACCAACCGACAAATGCAGCGAACATCTCAACGCCCCCCTCAACGTATTCCATCTTTCTGTGTAAGGTGGGCGTCTTCTGCCGCCCAGCGGTCTGGCCCGTCCTCCAGTGGTGTCGCAGCGTGTGTTTGATGGCCAGCCAGAAGCCATAGAGCAGGAAGAAGGAGCCCGGGATGGCATGGCCTCCAAAGTTGGCCATCTTTGTTGTTTGTGGTTTTTACAGGTCAGCCTCCTGTGAAGACACCACCACGGCTAGAGAGCCTGGGATGGAGGCATTTTTATAAAATAAAATAAAATAAAAAACTATGATGACTGACATCATACTTCACACAAGATACTTAAAATATTAATACTCTTATATAAACAATTGTATGCATATTTTTTATAAGGTTGGGATCCACAAGGAATACATTGTCTAAGGTGTGTGTGTGTGTGTGTGTGTGTGTGTGTGTGTGTGTGTGTGTGTTAATCAAATGTAGCATGACACATCAGAATCTCAAACAAAGGCTATTCATTCAGTCCTCAATCCATTTCAATGTTTATTACTTGAATCAGCCGCTGTCTTTCAGGTGACATTGTGTCAAGCTTGACTGACTGATTGACTGACAAGCTGCACAGTGCATTCAAATTGGATTGGATAGGATTTCCATTTCTCAATAAGTGCATGGAGAGCTGATCTGATGACACCCATGAGAGGAGTTGTTTTGTTGATACCCTGATAACATTAAGGCATTATAATAATATAAGTGGACGTCATATAGGGTTACGTGACGAGTCACTTGTGTGTGTGTGGGTTTTCTCCAACATACCAGCCAGTTCTGTCAGACGAGTTTTTCTTGTCTAACCCTGGCTGGCATTTGTCGACCACTTTCATTGTGTGAACGACGTGTCAGCTATTTGAAAATGTTCTCCCATTTCTCAATGAACCACGACTCAGCTGTTGCTCTGTTTGTTTTTCCTCTGTTTACTTATGTATGTTTTTATATAAATCAATTTGAAATGTTATGCAGGACACCATTTATTTTGGTATAGGCCTACTGGCCACTTGTATGCATCTGGCATGTGAGATACAAACTTTTTTACATTGCTGTCAAATGATATCTTCTTATATCACCTGTAGTCATAACCCTGGAGCAGAAGCTCCCATCACTAACATCACATCACTAACATGCCATCTCAGTCACAAAGTATTCAATCATGGTACCAACACCATGAAATTAATAAAATAATACATACGTTACCTTATTGTCTTTGCTGCAGTTATATCCTGATTAAAGTCCTGGGTGCACCTGTCCCCAGGTGAGTGCGTGCGTGCGTGTGTGTGAACCATGCACACCTGTCATCCCCGTAGCCTCGCCCCCTCATTTGCATGGCTCCTCCTCTGCCACACATGAGGTGTGAGGATTGTGAAATGACAGCTATAGAGAGAACAGCTACTTATACCTGTACATACTGAGATGAACACATTCAACTATGAATACTCAATTGACATATAGAGAGATCTGCAAAGATGCAAGAATACTGCAGGTTCTTGATTGATTTGAAGGGGTATACAAACAGTGTAACAATGTAATGCCTGTTTCACAACCAGAGAACCATGGGCGGATTGGGGTTAATGTTTAACCTTGAAATGGGAGGGAGAGCGAGAGAGAGAGAGAGAGAGAGAGAGGCTGTGCTGGGTTTTCAATGAACTTTACAGCCACTTTACACTAGAAATGTTTATTGCAGCCACGTAATAAACTCCTATCAACAACATGCATTTCCTCAGCTAACAACTCCCTGAGCACACAGGGTAGTCGTGTATCTACTGGAGGGGAACATAAATATATATACATATATATATATAACACACATCTTTTCTTTAACGCACATCTTGCACCTTTTATTGCTTATTTTGTATATATTTCTATATATTTTCTGTGATTTTTTTAAAACAATTTTTAGAATTTCTGTATTATTACTCTCTGTTTAATGTTCAAATTTTAGGCACCAATTTGACAGAAGTACATTGCTTATTTGTAAAAACTACGGCAATAGTGGCCTGTATTCCATTAAAGGCCGGTCTCTCATAATGGCCGGGGGCGTGGTCAACACGGACAAATAAAGGCCGGCCTCCAATACAGGCCGGGTCAAAAAACGAAGAAAAAAACGACGGTTAATACGGTAAACTCCTGGTGCCTGTTATCCACCGGTAATGTAACTACGGTAGTTTGAATGACCTGTGCAAGCCTGAATGTCCCACAACACAACGTGTCTACATAACACAGAGCTACCAGAGAAGAGAAAACTAACTTTTAAAGAGACAGTTACCATATTACGGTGTAATGTTTATTCCTACCTCAGGGTTGTTTTATTTTACAGTGGCCGTATTTTCCCTCCGTGAGGCTGTGGTGCTGTTTTGTTACCATATGTTATTTGCAGCTGAATCTTACTGTTTTTATGTGACAATGTGTGCAATAAAAGTCAGGAAATTAAGGGATTATGTCCATGAGAGTTTAATTTTAAGAAATAAAGGCCTGCCTCTAATATAAGCCTGCCTCCACCATAGTTCTTCAAGGTGGACACTCCCACAAAAACTGGAGATGACACCAGTTTTTGACACCGCTTGGAATGGCTAATCACGCTCACACCTGGTGCTATAATACGTATGTCTCCTTTAAGGCTTTGTGGTGGAAATTCCGGTCGTACCACTTTTTTATTTTGTTCTTTCGTTTGTTTATCGTGATCTGTTCTAGCCCTGGTGGTGGTGGTGGTGGTGTTGTGTGTACGTCCTCACTGAAGCGTGAACATGCGGAAGTCACATGGTTAATCACGGTGTAATGTTGACCACGTTGCAGAAGTCCGGGAGCAAAGAGGCGGGCGGGAAGGTCCCGGGCTCCCTGGAGGCCGCCGGCCTGGAGTCCGGTCCCCTGTCCCCCGTGCCCACCACCCCCAGCACGCCCGGCACCCCCAAGTCCCCCCTGGCCTCCGCCGTGGGAACCCCCACCAAGACGACGGGGCTCCCGGAGACACTGAAGAGAAGCCCAGGGTGGGTGGAGCTATAAAATAGTGTGTGTGTGTTGGGGGGGGCGGGGTGGATGTGTAATGCAAAAACAACCAATATGTCTACTTACAATAGGCTACAGCTATGCTATAATGTGCAGTTAGGCTGCTACAGATATGCTACAACACGATAGAGTCTGCTAGTTATAAGATAAGATAAGATAAGATAAGATAGAACTTTATTAATCCTGAAGGAAATTCTTGTGCCAGGTTGCATATCAATACAGTACAATACAACAATATGGAAATCAACAGAATAATAAAAATAAAATAAAGAGATTTACAAATGTACAAATAAACTAAACTAACAGATTTACAAATGTAAAATGTCAAATATAAAAATATATAGGCAAGATAAGATATTCAGACGGCGAAAACTATTTGGCATAGTTGAAGTGTAACACTGTGATAATAATAATAGTTAGGGGACGTATTGCACCTGATAGAAAGAATATTAAGAATATTGCACATAATGTTGAACGGTAATGTATTGGACATGACATTAAGACATTAAGAATATTGCACATGATGATGAGAGGAGATGAGAGGTAGAATTACAGATAATATTTATAGAGCTGGCTGTATTAAAGTTATGCTACAGTGATACTACATGCTACATTGCACTACAGTCTACTATAAGATGAAATAAGATCATCGCGAAGGAAATTCTTGTGCCAGAGGTTGCTTAAAAAACAACATAACAATAGAATAATAAATGAACAGTGTATAAGCCTAAAAGGAAAACAATATAGGTAATATCCCTCACCCCCTTACCCCCCTGCCGTGCTCCCCCTGCAGGGTGCTCCTGGTGACCCCACCCTCCATGCCCCAGCTGGGCTCCCTCCTGCCCAGCAGCCAGGTGGGCTCGGCGGCCCCCCAGCCCTCGCTCTCCTCCTCCTCCGCCACCTCCTCCTCCGCACACCAGCACGCCGCACGGCTGGTCAGCCACCTGGCGGCGGGCACCCTGCCCCAGGTCCGCGTGGTGTCGGCCCAGCCTGGGGGCCTGGGGGCTTCCGTGGGGGGGGCCCAGGCCACCCTGCTGCACCCGAGCTCCCACCAGATCAGGGTGCCCGTCTCCATGGGAACCAAGGGCCTCTCGCAGGTACGCAACAAGAATTGAGGAGGGTCTATATAAGTGTCGTCTATAGTCTTAAGTGGAGAGGGTGTTTAGTGCTGAGCTGAAAAGAAGTCGCCAGTCACCCCGAGAGTATCCTTGAGCTGTCTAACCCCTACGAGATGTCTAACCCCCTACCTGCTCCACAATGACCTGTCTCTCTATCCACTGTCTAACCCCTACCTGCTCCTTAATGACCTGTCTCTGTATCCACTGTCTAACCCCTACCTGCTCCTTAATGACCTGTCTCTCTATCCACTGTCTAACCCCTACCTGCTCCTTAATGACCTGTCTCTGTATCCACTGTCTAACCCGCGGGCAAACTACGGCCCGTGGGCCACATACGGCCCGTTGCGTTGTTTAATCCGGCCCGTCGGGCATTTACATTAACAACAGTCCTATAATACATTTACATTTGTAGGATTCATTTTTTCTTCTTCCTGCAATTGATTCCTTAATTGGTTCCACTAGATCAGAGGTCACTAATAGGTGGTCCGGGTCCGGACCCGGACGCCAGTAAATATACCCTATAGTGATACCACAAGTGGGACCTGCGATGTCACAACAGGGTAAATTGACCCTATAGTGACATCACAAGTGGGCGTGTCCACATCACAAGGGTGTAGGGGGCGTGTCCAGTCCTGTCCACCACTGTAGGGTGGACTGTAGGGTGTGCGTCGGGTAGGCCTGTACCTGGTAGAACCAGGAGCCCTGCAAGAGGAAGAGGCAGGCCAGGAGCAGCTCCAGCAGGATGTTGTTGCGGAGGAAGACCTGCAGCATGGCGCTGGCCGCGCCCGCGAACACGGGCACCAGCAGCAGCGTGTGCACGTGGGCGTCCAGCGGCTGGCGGCTGTGCAGGTGGTAGTAGAACAGGAAGCCTGGACGAGGGGATCCAAACACACGGGGGTCAGCTCCCAAGAGCTTGTCCTCGGCTACGAACGATTTTGCCATTTACTGTCAGAATCAGAGACGGCTTTACTGCCTTAGTTTTTGCACACAATGTGCTTTTGTGAAGTCGGTGCCTAACATTGAACATTAAACAGTAATAAGATCGATTTTTTTTCATTTAACCGCACATCCTGGGAATCTTCAATCTTGAAATTCTAAAAATGTCAAAAATATATAAAAAAATAAGCAATCAAATTTCACAAAAAAAGATGTTAAATTGCACCTTATTATTGCTTATTTTTTTAAATATATTATATATACTATACTGTGCATTTCAGTATAGTATATACTGTATACTACATTACATTTACATTACATTGTAGTATGTGTTATGCACATACTGCTATTCTGTATACTGCTATTCTGTACTGCCAATATACCAAGCTATATTATACTGTACACATACTATACTACACTGTAGTTTACTATAACATTCTACTGTACTATACTGTATCTGTACTATTAGTGTAAGTGCCTTTCAAAGCACCCAAGGACGCTGCGTCAGGCATAAAGTATAAAACCATAAAGAAGTTGTACATAAAAAGAAGAAAAAAAACTACAAATACTATACTATACTGCAGTTTAGTGTACCTTCGACAAACAGCGCCAGGGCGATGGCGAGCCGGTCGACGGCCAGGTGCGTGGCCTTGGTCGCCGTCACCGTGACTTTGGTGAAGCCGGCGATGCCGAAGAACAGGTACATGGTGGTGTGCTGCCAGTTCATCAGCTTCACCCACGAGGCTGCGCTGCGGTCGTAGAGGCGCGCGTGGGGCCCGTCCACCACAAACTGCTCCACCATCATACCTGCGGGGCCAAAGATGAACACCGAAGGATTGAGTTGGTGCAGTTCAAATGGATTGCATGTACAGTATATTGTGCTTTTATCCAAAGTGCTTTACAGTATTGCCCCACATTCACCCATTCATACACCGACGGCGGTGTCAACCATGCAAGGTAACAACCAACACGTCAGGAGCAGTTAGGGTTAAGGTGGCGTCTTGCTCAGGGACACCTCCACACTTAGCTAGAGGGAGGAGCCCGGGTTTTGAACCAGTAACCTTCCTGAGCTACTGCGCCCATCAAAGCATTCAAACCTTATGTATAGAGCACAAGTCAACATACATAAATCGCAACTCCCAAGTGCTGCTGAACATAAAAATGAAAATAAATAAAAATAGGTCAAGGAGGAGGGAAAATAGTCAAATTAAGAATAAGATATAAATGAAAAGTAAAAGTGAAACACACTTTAAAGGACTCCTATTATACCACCAGGTGTGAGCATGATTAGTCATTACAAACTGTTTCAAAAACCAGTTTCTGACATCACAATTGGGAGCATCCACCTAGAAGTAAACTGGATAGATCGGCCCACCAGCCTACCCAGTGGGACTGAAACAACTGGTCCTGTTTGGAATGGCTAATCACGCTCACACCTGGTGGTATAATATGTCTCCTTTAACAGTCATGTTAAAAAGGTGTGTTTTAAGATTTCTTGTCAAAATGTTGACACTCTCTGCCCCCCTCAGGTCCTCTGGTCAGCTACTCCAGAGGCTGGGGCCAGGCAGGACAGGGGTTCCCATCCTTGGTGATATGATCCCACCTCAGGTCACCAAATATGCATATCAACGTTGTGGGAGATTGCTAAATTATTATGAGCTATTATCTATAGCTCAGAATATCTATAGAGAGAGATTGGAACCACTTTCAATGTTGTAATAGGAGTGTGACTCCAACCCTTTGGTGGCCCATGCCCCCATTTCTATAATTTCATGTTTATTTGCATCTGTTTCCATACACTTTGTTTTCTTTTGCATATACTTCAGTCCTTCGGTCATGTCATATACAAATCACTGTGGTCTGCTTGTATGAACAAGACCTTTGCCAAACATGTTCTCATCAAATATCTGCAGCTCACAAGTCAGCCATTTCCCCCGGATATGACCCTCATAGGCAACACACTTGTGTAGTTACGAGTTAAAGAGGATCACCAACCGACAAATGCAGCGAACATCTCAACGCCCCCCTCAACGTATTCCATCTTTCTGTGTAAGGTGGGCGTCTTCTGCCGCCCAGCGGGTCTGGCCCGTCCTCCAGTGGTGTCGCAGCGTGTGTTTGATGGCCAGCCAGAAGCCATAGAGCAGGAAGAAGGAGCCCGGGATGGCATGGCCTCCAAAGTTGGCCATCTTTGTTGTTTGTGGTTTTTACAGGTCAGCCTCCTGTGAAGACACCACCACGGCTAGAGAGCCTGGGATGGAGGCATTTTTATAAAATAAAATAAAATAAAAAACTATGATGACTGACATCATACTTCACACAAGATACTTAAAATATTAATACTCTTATATAAACATTGTATGCATATTTTTTATAAGGTTGGGATCCACAAGGAATACATTGTCTAAGGTGTGTGTGTGTGTGTGTGTGTGTGTGTGTGTTAATCAAATGCAGCATGACACAGATCAGAATCTCAAACAAAGGCTATTCATTCAGTCATGGATGGGACAAAACCATGTCAATGTTTATTACTTGAATCAGCCGCTGTCTTTCAGGTGACATTGTGTCAAGCTTGACTGACTGATTGACTGACAAGCTGCACAGTGCATTCAAATTGGATTGGATAGGATTTCCATTTCTCAATAAGTGCATGGAGAGCTGATCTGATGACACCCATGAGAGGAGTTGTTTTGTTGATACCCTGATAACATTAAGGCATTATAATAATATAAGTGGACGTCATATAGGGTTACGTGACGAGTCACTTGTGTGTGTGTGGGTTTTCTCCAACATACCAGCCAGTACTGTCAGACGAGTTTTTCTTGTCTAACCCTGGCTGGCATTTGTCGACCACTTTCATTGTGTGAACGACGTGTCAGCTATTTGAAAATGTTCTCCCATTTCTCAATGAACCACGACTCAGCTGTTGCTCTGTTTGTTTTTCCTCTGTTTACTTATGTATGTTTTTATATAAATCAATTTGAAATGTTATGCAGGACACCATTTATTTTGGTATAGGCCTACTGGCCACTTGTATGCATCTGGCATGTGAGATACAAACTTTTTTACATTGCTCTAAAATTATATCTTCTTATATCACCTAGTAGTAGTCATAACCCACTATATCACTGACATCACATCACTAACATCACATCACTAACATGCCATCTCAGTCACAAAGTATTCAATCAGTCATGGTACCAACACCATGGAATTAATAAAATAATACATACGTTACCTTATTGTCTTTGCTGCAGTTATATCCTGATTAAAGTCCTGGGTGCACCTGTCCCCAGGTGAGTGCGTGCGTGCGTGTGTGTGAACCATGCACACCTGTCATCCCCGTAGCCTCGCCCCCTCATTTGCATGGCTCCTCCTCTGCCACACATGAGGTGTGAGGATTGTGAAATGACAGCTATAGAGAGAACAGCTATATTACTTATACCTGTACATACTGAGATGAACACATTCAACTATGAATACTCAATTGACATATAGAGAGATCTGCAAAGATGCAAGAATACTGCAGGTTCTTGATTGATTTGAAGGGGTATACAAACAGTGTAACAATGTAATGCCTGTTTCACAACCAGAGAACCATGGGCGGATTGGGGTTAATGTT
>PIJE02000530.1:178436-240936 GCA_002895965.2 Coryphaenoides rupestris | reverse complement strand
AGATCTGTTTTATTTTAGTTTGTTATGGTTTTCTGTTCGATACTTCAGCACTGCCAACGACGTTATCATTGGACCAACCAAAACTAGACCGTCCACCTTTGACCTGAATCAACAGGTTTATGCACTTTAGAGCGCACTCTGGGTGTGTCTTTCAGACGCAAAATAAAAAGCCAGTCCACCCTCAGAGAGAGCCTGCAGGCGCTGGAGGTCCCAGAGTGGTCCTGCAGGCCCGGGAACTAAGCCTGCTCTGCCTGCTGGGTTTCTGGCCACCACAACTAGTCAGCCACTCCACGCCCACTGACAGCAGGCAACAGGCAACAAGCCCAAAAACCATCCGTGTAGCAAATGAAGCAGTTGCCAAGTCAGGAAAAAGTAGTAGTTTTTTTAATAGTTTTTGTTGTAGTTTAATTTACAGCGCACTGAAGGGATGTGTACGCATGTAAGCATGCAATAAAACTGCATAATTGTCTTTGTGTAACTCCAATACAAGTTTTGCAGAGCACTAAACAAAAGGCGAGTGTGAAATTGACTGCAATACCTGCAACAAAAGCTGTCATAACGTTTATGTTGCCATCGCCCAGACATTCAAATACGTTTTCCATCCATGCTTTGTTGCCATCTAAAAAGAGGGGGCATGTCTTTAGTTTGAAGGTATTTTCTGCATCACGTTAAGGGCCAACACTTCAACCTCCAACTTGACAGTTCCTCATTCTGAGTCATCACTGGCTTATCTGTCTTTGTGGAGCTGTCATGGTGCAAATATTTAATTATTTAGAGCACAAAGCATGGGCCTAGTCCAGATTTGATCCACTAAATGTTTCCTCTTTATTTACCTCGGTTTTCCTGAGAATACTCTGCCAAGTTTGGCCACACACACACCCACACCCACGCACGCACAGCACCCAGAGAGCTGTGTGTGTGTGTGTGTGTGTGTGTGTGTGTGTGTGTGTGTGTGTGTGTGGTGTTTGTGTGTGTGAGTGTGTGTGTGTGTGTGTTGTGTGTGTGTGTGTGTGTGTGTGTGTGTGTGTGTGTGTGTGTGTGTGTGTTCTCGTGTTAGGAGGACAACAACATCACTACCAGGATGAGATGTCACTTAATGCAACTGTGTGTTAGTAACGACCCACTTCTTACATAACTTAGCGATGATGATGATGACGACGACGACAATGACGACGATGATGATGATGATGATGATACAGTACAGTTACAGTGCACATGGTTCGCTCGACTCCAGTATCAATACAAGAACACAACACCTGTCACAATATTAGAAGTACATTCACTGCAGTACACCCTTGAGCAAACTCTTTAATGGCAGTGGCAGTGACTGATGCAAATAGTGTCACCCCTGCACAGCCTACATCCTCCTCCACCCCCGTTCCCTAGTGTCTCTGTTGTCCTAGTGTCTCTGTTGTCCTGTCTCTATCCGCCGTTCACTTCTTAGATAGTGTCCTAGGAATTGCTACCTGTCTCTACCTCACTCTTGTGATTTGTGATAAGCTCTGCGCGCGTCCGGCTCTGATTTGCAAAGGTTGACTGGAGCTGATCGCTGTTAGCGTATTCTCTCGCTTCTTCCAGAACTCGTCATTTCTCCATTGCAAGTACCAATAGTGAACGTCTTTTTCACCGAGCTCTACAGTCCTCCCCTGCGCTCCTGAGTCATGCTCGCTAGGCGCTCTCTAACCTTACCAATGGCTCTACAGTCACCATTGTACAAATCAGACTTTAACACATTAAGGCGACAGCATTCGCGGCCTAATGATATATTTGCATCACTTTTTTCAATGTGGTGACAGCTGAACCATGAACCCAGGGCAGCGATACTCAAGGAGTGAGCCGGGCAAGGAGACGAGACGGTTGTGGTTTTGAGCGTTACCTTGCGACGTGATGATAGGTGGAGGTCTAGGTTCATCAAAGGATTTGCAGAACCAGGCGGGATGACCTCCCTGGGGGGACCACCCCCCCCCCTTCTCCGTATTTGCCCCCCGGGACCCCCCCCCCCCTTCTCTCACAAGGTAGGCCTGGCCTTCAAGCACTTCAATCCTCTCTATAGTCACTACTGCAGTAATGACTATTACTTAACACTACTGACTGTCTGTGTATGTTCAAGAGGCCATGGTAACCTGTACCTTATCCTTGTTATTATATGTAGAAATTAAATAATAATTTATAACCATATTTCCTTTATTTCCACAGCACTGTGCCTCCCAGTTGTCAAAGCTCTTAGAATCAACAGAAGCCCCAAAGTTAATATTCTTTTATTTTGACGTTTTCAGCAAGTCTGCAGTGGCCACTTCCCAAAATGTGCACGTATGATAAACTGTACTATTGCTTTTATCATTCATTAATATTGACAATTTTCAGCAAACAAATGCCCTCTCCGCCAGAAAGTGACCTGGGTGGGTGAGTCTCCACTTTTTTTCTGGGGGCATGCGGGCCACTTTCTAACACCATAAAACTTGGTGTATCCAGTCTGTTCGTCCGTGTCGCTGTCAACTTAATAAGGTCTACATAATTCAATGATCAGTCATGCTGAGCGTACAAAGGCAAGAAAAGGCGTTATTGTAAAAATGGGTCGGTTAGCTAACACACAGTTGCATTGAAGAGTCAAAGGCAACAGCGGTGAATCAATTCAAGTGGACATCGTCATCCTCATGCTAAGGTAGTGATAGTTGTTGGTCCTATACCAATCAAAAGACTTCGTGTGAAAGCTACCGACCGAGTCTCACTGGACAGAGGCAGCACACACACAACACAACACACACACACAACCACAACACACACACCACAACACACACCAACACAACAACACAACACACACAACACACACAAACACACACAACACACACACACACACACACAACACACACAACACAACACACACACACACACACACAACACACACACACACACACACACTTTACACAAACACACTATACACACACACACATCCTCACACGTGATTTCCTGCACGGTGGCAAGTCATACAAATGCGCATGTGGCGTGTGATGCTCTTTGGTGTGTAGTACGTCACATTCTCGCGAGTCCAGTGTGTCTCGCCAGGAACTTAGGAGCTATGAGCGTATACTCAGGGACGGAACCAGGGAGGTAGAATATAGAGTGAGAATAACCAGTTTTTACTGTGCCCTATCACAGGATCAGCTGAACGTAGAGCGCCGACAGTGGTCTTGAGTGCTCGGTGACCATTATTTTAAAGTATATATCTGCGCCACAGACCATCGGGAACAGGCTGCGTCCGAGCTATAGAGAAGAGGCATGTGAGGTCAAAAGTATGAGCAATAAGCCAGTTATAGAGACACATCTATGGAGAGCGAGGAGGACAACTGTCAAGATCACGAGCGAGTGAAGCAACGATGCAAGAGTGGTTTGTGCTCCGGTCCTTACTACGTGAGCAGAAAGATATCCTGTTCAAATCGTACCGAATGAGACAGTGGTCACCTGCTGAATCTAGTTATAAGAGAACCAGGAGTAAAAGAGAGCAAGCAGAGGGGATAGAGAGTATGGAGATGAACGGTATCTTGAAGTGGCTGGCCATCGATCTGGCGAACATGTAGGCACACTCTTTCGACCGCTATGACCAGACGCTCCACTGCTGAGTTGCCATGAAGAAGAAGCAGTTTCATGGTGCAGCTCGGAAGTGATTAACACCACCGCGCCAGATTTGTTTAGTGCTCCTACGAGAACTCGTCATCCGCACAATTTGGTAGTTCACCTAAGACATATGTGGTATTGTTCATTTAGCACTTCAGTATTGGTGCATGATGTATCTTACTGATGGGCGAGACCACCCGAGGTATGCACACATGTACCAGACCAGCAATATAGTGCGTGCTGGGTGTGAGATTGGAAGGACTACAACAAAAACTATTAAAAAAAACTCACTGAGCGTTTCCCCACTGACGATTAGGCACCACCTCGCGGCTCCTCCTACTTTGGGCGCCCAACGGAGTATCGCGGTACCCCGGGTGGTCCGGTATCTGGGGCCTCTCGTTGCACCTTTCCTGACTTGGCAACTGCTTCATTTGCTACACGGATGGTTTTTGGGCTTGTTGCCTGTTGCCTGCTGTCAGTGGGCGTGGAGTGGCTGACTAGTTGTGGTGGCCAGAAACCCAGCAGGCAGAGCAGGCTTAGTTCCCGGGCCTGCAGGACCACTCTGGGACCTCCAGCGCCTGCAGGCTCTCTCTGAGGGTGGACTGGCTTTTTATTTTGCGTCTGAAAGACACACCCAGAGTGCGCTCTAAAGTGCATAAACCTGTTGATTCAGGTCAAAGGTGGACGGTCTAGTTTTGGTTGGTCCAATGATAACGTCGTTGGCAGTGCTGAAGTATCGAACAGAAAACCATAACAAACTAAAATAAAACAGATCTACAAGATATAGTGGGTGAAAGATGTTGTAGATGATAGATGTTGGTAATGCACTCAGAATGGCACTTCTGCTCTTATCAGCTATTATGCTCGCAACCGAGCAATTATGAAACTATAATCTATTAACCTTGCAATTATGAATGCTTGAAACCTGTTCTAATCTATCTTTATGTACCACAGATACATATCCTTCAACAAATGTACTCTTTGTAAGTCGCTTTGGATAAAAGCGTCTGCCAAATGCCCTCAATGTAAATGTAAATGTAATATAGTCTCGGCCTTCTTAATTAAATGCAGCCAACTCAAGTAGTACATTCCACCTCGGCAAATAGTTTACACAAAAGTCACACAGGTTATTGGCACCTTCTCATTTATCGTCAAATCTATCGTCATCACTAATCTTCTCACAGGTGTCTCTCTCTTGTTATAAGTTTTCTTTACCTCTCTCGCTCGCTCTCTCGCTCACTCTCTTTCGCCTCTCTCTCTCTCTCTGACTGTGTGACAGTGGCCTCTCCTGCCTTCCTGTTGTCTCTCTTTGTAAGACACCACTCTTCTGAGCGTCCTTACATATCTCTTCCTTACATGTATCTCTTCCTCCTCTGAACTCTCACTCTCACAGCAAACATGTGCCTGCCCTGACACTTGTGTGTGTGTGTGTACAGGATGGGGGCACTAGGGGGCGCCGTTGTGCCATTGAAGCGGACCTCAAGATGAAGAACTGACCACTTCCAGCCATTAGTCCACAGACTGAACATAATGCAGCACATGTTACTTTTCTTCCATTTAGATGAGAATCTGTTTTGCATATCTTCTTACATAACTTAGCGATGATGATGATGACGACGACGACAATGACGACGATGATGATGATGATGATACAGTACAGTTACGGTGCACATGGTTCGCTCGACTCCAGTATCAATACAAGAACACAACACCTGTCACAATATTAGAAGTACATTCACTGCAATACACCCTTGAGCAAACTCTTTAATGGCAGTAGCAGTGACTGATGCAAATAGTGTCACCCCTGCACAGCCTACATCCTCCTCCACCCCCGTTCCCGAGTGTCTCTGTTGTCCTGTCTCTATCCATGGTGTTTGTGTCTCTCTGCCTCCCTCTGTTGCAGGTTGTTGGGAGTGTCGCTGTTGTAGCTATCCTGTGTTTCCAGACCAGTATCCATTCCAGTCCAAGTGAACGTTTTCACCGGCTCTCGTCTCCTGCCTCCTGTCTGCTCCTGGGTTCACTGGTTCAGTCCCTGACAAATAGTACTTAATTAGGCGACACATTGGTATGAATTTGCCTTGTGTTCAGGGCGTCTGTGAGCCAGGTCATCAAAGTATTTGCAGAACCAGGGAGACCCCCTGACTGGTTCTCTCACAAGGTAGGCCTGGCCTTCAAGCACTTCAATCCTCTCTATAGTCACTACTGCAATAATGACTATTACTTGACACTACTGACTGTCTGTGTATGTTCAAGAGGCCATGGTAACCTGTACCTTATCCTTGTTAATATATGTAGAAATTAAATAATAATTTATAACCATATTTCAATATATTTCCTTTATTTCCACAGCACTGTGCCTCCCAGTAGTCAAAGCTCTTAGAATCAACAGAAGCCCCAAAGTTAATATTCTTTTATTTTGACGTTTTCAGCAAGTCTGCAGTGGCCACTTCTAACACACAACTTGGATCATGTGTCAACTTAATAGTACATAATTATAGGTAGACAGGCAGGGTCGGCAACAGGTGATCAATCAGTGCATGCTAAGATAACAATCTGGCGACGAGTGTGTGGACAGAAGGAGTTTATATAAGAAGTGACTGATGTTGGGGCAATTTTACGGAATGGAATGCGGATCATGACAAGTAGAGCCTCAGCCACTGTAGAGTCTCAGGTAAATACACCACACAGTTGAACTTAACAACAAAATCTTGACAGAAAACAGGGCAGGAAGTCAAGAACCCATGGCTGATGGTCTTTAACCACACCATCCAGGTCGGTAGAGTCACACTACCAGGAGATGTGGTATTCTTTTGCTGTTCCCTGCAGAAAGCTGAGAGGAGAGTCAGTGTCTGAGTGCCTGGAACTGCGGACTGGACGAGGTCTGGGTAGAGTTGTTCAGTAAGACACATTTTGTCAGACATTACACACATAAAAACACAACTTTGTGTCCCTGGTGGTTGTGTGTGTACCGTATGTTTCTCTTAACAGGAAGAGGAACCAGAGGGAGGAGGAAGCAGAGGTGAAGAGGAGGAGTACGGATGCGGCCTATCAGCTGTATGTGGCCCTCACCGCCTACTCCACTCTGAGCTGCTGAAGATAGGAAGCGTTCTGCCTGGAAACCCCAGACTGGTTGTCAGCCCACATTTGCATTGTTTGTTGACGTCATCTCATGATGGTATTGCTTGGTGATACCACTGAGTAGAGAAATGAATTTGTGTGTGTGTGTGTGTGTGTGTGTGTGTGGCCCAGGCGATCCCACCCTCTCTCGTCTCCTGGAGTGCGCTCCCCTTTCCGACTGTCTCCATGGCAACTCACCCACCCACCCTGCTGACGATCCACTTCCTGTGGACTCCCCCCTGCCTGGACCAGCACAGGTCTGTTGCTCTCTTTCTCTCGTTCAAATCTACTTTACTTCTCTCTCTGTCTCTCTCTCTTGTTCTAACTTTTCTTTACCTCTCTCTCTCTCTCTCTGACTGTGTGACAGTAGCCTCTCCTGCCTTCCTGTTGTCTCTCTTTAAGACACCACTCTTCTGAGCGTCCTTACATGTATCTCTTCCTCCTCTGAACTCTCACTCTCACAGCAAACATGTGCCTGCCCTGACGTGTGTGTGTACAGGATGGGGGCACTAGGGGCGCCGTTGTGCCATTGAAGCGGACCTCAAGATGAAGAACTGACCACTTCCAGCCATTAGTCCACAGACTGAACATAATGCAGCACATGTTACTTTTCTTCCATTTAGATGAGAATCTGTTTTGCATATCTGCACAAAACAGGGTTCGATGATAAACACTGCTACTGTAAAAAGAGACATTGAGTTCATGAAAAGCGCTTTTATACGCTTTTATAAAGAGTGTTATTTCACTTCATTATCTTTTTTTCTTTATGAAAGTCAGTGTTTAAATTATTCAAAACGTTTACCTTCGTTGGTACAGAATGAAAAAATGTTTCTTTATGAATGTGTGTGGTGAGGAGGGCACCCCAGTGTGACTAAAAATGTTCCAACAAAAATCGTTCCAACCATAACATGTGAGTGCAATTATCAATAAATCATACAAATGACACAATTGTTGTGACATCAACAATAAAATCTACAACCCCTGTGTCTTTTTGACATTGTGTAGTTTTTGCTACTTGTGTGACTGTTGTGTAATCTTTTATAAAGTAGTAAACTCATTCTTATTTGACTCAAACCCTTTGTTTTCTTGAAGAAAAATAAAGAGAACAAAATCTGTCAAAGAACAATTTAATAAACCAGCCTGAAATTGTGCTTCATACAAACACAGACCAACAGGTGACAGCACGATTCACCTGTACACGCACCTGTACCAGTATACGCACCTGTACCAGTATACACACCTGTACTTGCATACAACTGTATACATACGGTACCTGGATACACCTGCACACGCACCTGTATACACATATGTACCCGTGTACACACCTGTATCTGTATACAGCGGTTTCCTTTCAAACAACTGGCTAGATCAAGAAGCAGCCACATTTTCATTCATCAAATCTATTTGATACAGGCCAAAACAGATTGAAATACATTGATTTGAAGTATTGTGTGATATACTTATAATCAAATCATGAATAAAATCATGAAAAAAAAAATTTTATTCTGCAAATAGCTATTTCTGCAAAAGACACAAATTATAATAATTAGCTATAGCATGTAAAAAAAATATGAACTGTTTAGTTTGGTTGCTCATTCTGTCTGAAAGTAAGTAGTTCAAAAGTTAGTACTGGATGTGTATAGTTCACATGAATACTGTCATGGCTGCTTGAATGTGCGTTAAGATGGAGAGAGTATTTATGAATGACATCACCATGGGACATTCCGACTACTGGGGGGCATGCAGCGAGGGAGGGGGGGGGGGAGAAACCTTAAGTTACAGGACATGGAGGTGTGAAAGGTCAAAAGGTCACTGGGGTACAGGAAATGGAGTGGGGGAGGGGTCAAAGGCGAAGACCAATCAGGTACAGGACCTGGTAGTTCCCAGAGTTCACTCGGGTACAGGACCTGAGAGTTCCCAGAGTTCACTCGGGTACAGGAAGTGTAGGGTGAAAGGTCATGAACCTGATCGACCGACAGCATCAAAGCAACGGCGGATGTACAGCAGAACGTCGGAGAGACGTCGAATATGACCTGAAGTTGTGAGACATCATGCATGTGTGTTACGTCAGGACGGGGTGGCGTGGGAGCAGTAGAGGGCGTGTGGAGGTCATAAAGGTCACGTGCAGGTCGTGGCGCTGTACAGAGCGATGTCCGGGTGAACAGGAGCTTGTGGAGAACGTTTAGAAAAAAAACAAACCTTTGGGGATTCCTGTGCAAAATGTTGAAACGCAAATCCAAGATGTAATAGTCCTGTGGTCTTGTTCTTTTCTCAGAGAAAGTCTTTTTTTCATCCTAGTTCACTGAACATAGACCAGGACGAGTTTCCAGAAAATCAGAAATCCAAAATGAAACAGTTAAGAGTACGGACAAAACAGAGTTCTTGCTCATGACAACCCAGCTACGCTCGACATCTTTTAAGAATCTGTCCGGTTTTTTTTTCATTAGCAAAACATTAGAAAACGGTACAATTGTTGTGGCTAACCCTCTATTGTAGAACGTTGAATGGTTACACCTAAAACAAAATGTTGACATATTATGGACAGCATATCATTGACCGTAGGGATGAGAAAACAACATGTGTTCTTTTGGAAGGTGCAAGCATTTTAACCGAGCACATTATATTAACATTATATCGCAAACATAAAGAAAAACAAACATACGATATAACGTGTTTGTTTAGATTATGCTACGTTAGCAACGTTTCCCGACTACATAAAACAGGGGAAGGTATTTCTACTTATAAAGTCAATTCCATGTTAACAAGTAACAGTTCTGTATTGTTATAGTACAGAATGAACAGTAACAGGTAGTGGCAATTTTATGTTAACGTCATACAAGACATATGAAATGCTTCCTGTAAATTAACTCAAACACACAACAACAAGAACAATAATAATGACAATCTGGACTTTGAAAATAAATAACAAATAAATTAAATATGGATCGTATGTCAATTGGTTAGAAGAACTAGAGTTAGGGAACATTAGGGAACATTCCGGACATTTCAGCCCCAAAGAGATCCTTAATATAAGAAAGTATAAAGACCACAGCGAGAGATTTTTCCTCCTTTATCTTTTTCTTCAGCTGCCTGACTCGTCCCTTCCCTCCAACGGGAAAAAGGAAACAAATAGCTGTGTGCCAACATGGCCGACCAAACCGAAAAACCTCTCCCACCTAAATCCAACATAATTCATTCGGAATAATTCCTCCCATAAATTCGATATCCCTTTCCTATCCAATTTCATTCCGTAAATATTCTTTGTTTTCTACGTTCCTACTTCCAAGATGAACCTAGCAAAATACGCCTTGTTCAACTTCTTTTGAACAAACATTATTCGCCTCTCTGCCGTCCGATGAAGCGATTGAGCTTCTCACAGTTGTCCAGGCGCATGGACTCCGCCTTGTGCTTGAGCCGGTCGTCTCGGTACAGCTGTCCCAGGTTGGCCAGGTCTGACTCTGACAGAGAGAGAGAGAGAGAGACAGAGAGAGACAGAGAGGCGATGGAGTTATGTGATTTAATGAGGAAACTCGAGGGGTCGTTGACAACTGAAGGGTTCATAGTGAATTCATGATCAATTCTATTCTGCAAAAGCGACTGACAGTGAGTTCACATCCATCCATCCATACAGACACATTCAGGAGCTGGCTAGTGTTATCTTGTCCTCACTCACTCGCTCACAGTTTGTTGTCGTTTTCTGATTTACAAGAAAACATGGGAAGCCCTGTTCTCGTGCATTAGTGCACAAGAGTAGTGCGTGAGCTTTGCATCCGTTTGCACCATTAGTGCATGAGCATTGCACCATTAGTGCATGAGTGCACAAGTTTTGCATGAGCAGTATATGAGTAGTGAATGGGCTGTGAGATTAGTGCATGACTCTTGCGTGAGTCGTGCAGGAGACTTATAAGAGTATAGAGTATGGAAAGGCGTACTCTGCTGCTTCTCCTTCCAGCAGCTGGTCTGCAGGTGTTCGATGTAGTCGCTCTCCACGGTCTTCTCCAGCTCCTCCAGGGAGTCTCCCTGGTACTCCTTCTCAAAGCTCTTGTCCACGTAGTACGGCACGCCCATGTGCTCCGTCTCCCGGGACACCACCAGGCCCATCGCCCTGGCAACACACACAAGCAAATAAACACACACACAATCAATCAATCCATCAATCACAAACACACACACCCACAATCAAATAAACACACATGTCATGCACACAATCAAATGAACATGCACACAATCAAATGAACATGCACACAATCAAATGAACATGCACACAATCAAATGAGCACAAACACACGCACACACACACTTTTTTTGTGTTTTGTTAACTCATATTTATGCCATTTTATCCATTTTAATTTGATTCGATTGGTTTTGTTTGTGCCAGTATTGCATTTTTTGGTATTATGGAGTGATTATAATGGTGTTTTTTTTTCATTGTTCTCATGGTCCACCCCAGACTAGAGGGGGAGACTAGAGACGCAGGTTAAGGTGTCTGGTGGTGGGAGACTGACGGCTTGTAGAAGAGGCTGTAGGGCGGGTTGGTGGCCATCATCTGGGTGAACACGGAGATCAGGATCAACACCAACACCGGCAGCAGCTGCAGGAATGCTGTGAACGTGTTCTGGAGACAGAGAGAGACACAGAGAGAGAGAGAGACAGAGAGAGGTAAAGAATAGTTACAGCGAGAGAAAGAGAGAGCGAGAGAGAGAGAGAGGTTTCTTCTAGCCTTATCTTATTCTTATTGTGGTTAAATCTACCTGTACCTCTATCTGTGATTCTGGGTTTGTTATTGCTATTTTAATCAGCTTTCATTTCTTGGTCTTGTTGTGTCGTTTCCCTCATTAAGCACAACCCCCGGTGGCCGGGTGGTCGTCACGGCGACCGGCCTCACCTGGCTAGCGTTCTCCTCTGGCTCCTCCTCCCGCCTCTCGAAGGCCCGCCTCCGGCGTGGCTGGTAGAACTGGGCGTAGGAAGCGCCCTGATTGGTGTAGACGTGGACATTCCCTGGGGAGGACACGCCCACACACAGACAGACACACACACATGAACACACAGGTTTAATATTCAGTCTAGGGTTGCACGGTATACCGGTACTAGAAAAGTACCGCGCTACTCTGCCGGTACTATAAAACGTACTGTAAAAACGGTACTATACCACATTCATTTAGTATCGGTACTTTAGAAATGACATGAGTTGCGTCAATGTGCGGGTTTGACAGCGGCGCAGTGTGTGCAGCTTGAAGGCTGAGCGCTCTGCTTCAACTCCCTGCAGGGGGCGTGTCAACAGCCCTCCCCCTCTCTCACTCGCCTCATTCAGAGCTCAGCCTGGACACAGTGAACATGGCTGCTGCGAGGACTACTCTTTTGTCAGCCGTCCACAGCTTGTGGACAAAAGGGACGCACGGAGCGAAATATGGAAATATTTCGCTTACGTTGCCGACAGCCATGGCGAGCCCACGGACACGTCAAAGCCCGTCTGTAAACGGTGCTTCAAATCTACGCAGGCGAAGGGAGCCAACACATCCAACTTGGCAAAGCATCTCGCCGACAAACATCCCGACATATTAAAAGAGTTCAAAGAGCGACAGGTTATCGAATGTGATGGATAACATCATTAAAGTACATGACCTCAAATAAGTCAAACGAGTGATTTATTTTGTGACAAGCAAACTTGTTTCACCATTGGAGTTTGACGAGGCAATTAAAGACAGTGTGCTCAGTACGATGTCCACAGACCTGGCGGCAAAGAACTAGAGGCAACGCAGTTGTTAAAAAAGCACCAGAGTTTTGATTCCTTCAATACGCTTTGCCCAAGGAGGTACATTGAGTCATGACGGTGTGATATTAGGTTGCAAATATAACGTTAACTATCAAAGAAATCACATAAACTCAAGTATAGGGGACATCAGAAAAAAAAGCTTTAATAACACTGTCATTGATTTAATTATTTACAATAATTTGTAAACATAAAGCTCAGCAGCTGCAACAGAATACAATTTATTTTTGTAAAAACATTTTAAATCGCTCAGCAGCTGTGTGAAAATATATTTTAATTGACATATTTAGATTATTATTATTATTTGTAAGTTTAACTCTTAGTTCACTTACCAAAAAGTAGCTGCAAAAGCAAAATATGTTTGTTACAATCTAAGTAACCTGAATTCCTGCAAAAGAGTGAATTATCAATAAAGTAATTAAGTTCCATGTTCTGTCATCCATTATTCCACTACTTTTCCTGATGTTTTAGGTTTTTACCGTGGTATCGTTTCAGTATCGGTATCGAGATATTTAGGCAGGTATCGGTATCGAACTCATAATTTTGGTATCGTGACAACACTAACTCAGTCTAGATCAGATTTTCAACCTGTTTCTCCACCCGTGTTACACGTACCACTGGTGGCACACTGAGGGTACTGCAGGTGCTATGTCGGATTTTATTCTTGAAATCTAACTGTAATTAGAGTATGTATATATACATGTACAGTATGCATGTATGTTGTGCAATTGTGTGTGTTTGCTGGCTGGCTGGCTTAATTGGCCTCACCTGGCCCAGTTAGAGTCTGGAGGGGTGGGGCTGCAGCCTCACCTGGCGCGGAGTCTGGGGGGTGGGGCTACACACCTGCGGTGCATTGGCTAATCAGTGCACCACAGGTTAAGTCAGCCACCAGCACACACACTCAGGAGAGCACTAGCATGCTAGCAGGTACCATCTGCTCTGTGTCATTTCAGCACTTTAAAAGGTGCTATACAAATAAAGTTGTTATTATATTATTATTATTATTATTATTATACATTCACACACCCCCACCCCCAGCCTCAGCCCCTAGCCCCGCCCCCACCCCCACCTACCTGTAGGGAACCTCCCACCAAAGAAGATATTAAAGAGTTCCTCTGGGCTGATGTCCGCCTCGAAGTCCCGGTTGAAGCTGCGGTAGTGTCCGGCGCGGGCGTGGGCGCCGTGTGGGGGGGCGGGGCCAGCACCCGGGGAGTGGGGCTGCCTGCCTGCTCGCCCGTACTGGTCGTACTGCTCGCGCTTCTCTGGGTTACTCGAGCACTGCAAGGCGGATTCCCAATCGCTGGGGGAGGGGGGATGAGAGAGGAGATGAGAGAGAGAGATGAAGAGGAGAGAAGAGGAGAAGAACAAGAGGCCAGGAGGGAGGGACACGAGAGGGAGAGATGATAGAAACAGAGACAGAGCAAGACGAGCGAGACGGACACGAGAGGAGACAGAAGACAGAGACACAAGAACAGAGCAGAGAGAGAGGAGAGAGAGAGAGGAGAGATAGGCAATGTGTTTAAATACTAGGGGCTGCACACTTAGCGCATTTTAGCACGAGTTTATTTAGGAGGACTAGTATACACTTACTTGGTGTCTGATGTTTTTAGCGAATTTTATAAAAATGTCCCACTCCAAGAAACACCAACCTAACATGAGGTTTGCATGAGCAGTGCGACCAGACGAACACGGATTTTGAGAGATGATGATACCTTTAAACGCATCCGTGGCTCCGGGGGCGAAATTCTTGTCCGGGTGGAACTTCAGCGCCAGCTTCCTGTAGGCCTTCTTCAGATCCTCATCACTGGCGCTCTTGTGGATGCCCAGGATCTCATAGAAGTCCCTGCAGTTCTTTATCCTGCAGGTTCACCGCAAAATGCATGTCAAAATAAGAGAAATTGAGAATATGGGGGCAATAGCTCAGGAGGTAAGAGCAGTTGTCGGGCAACAGCAAGGCTGCTGGTTCGATCCCCTATTGGTTAGTGCGTCTAGGACAGATGCAGGAAGTGTGTGTGTGGTTGAAGTGCACACCTGTGAACTCCTTGCCGCTGCTCCTCTGTGTAACTCTTCTTCTCATCTCCACTCACACCTCCTCCTCCTCCACCTCCATCCTTACTCACAAAATCCTCATCCTCCCAGCCAGAGGGAGGAGGAACATGGTCTGATTGAGGAGATCCAGTGAATCCGTTCCTCAAGATGGCATCGATGAGCACTGACGGAACACACACACACAGGGTCAAAGGTGATAATCTTTAGTTTCCAACTGGCCTTGTACTAGAACACACAAATTCAGGTAAATCGCATACTTTACTATAGTTAGGGTGCAACAGTCACAGACAGTCACAGGGCCAAGCAAGATATTTATTAATAGAATGCGTGTATTATTAACATCTATCTAGCACGACAGACAAAAAAAACATCTAATGGTGATCTGTGTTCAGGCAACATTATTCTTAATGTCATGTGCAATACTTCTTCTCAATATTACCATGCTACATTGCCTTTCATCATTATGTGCAATATTCTTAATATTTTTTACATCATGTGCAATACTTCCTCTTACCATTATTATTATTAGGGATGCACCGATACCACTTTTTTTCAGACCGAGTACAAGTACAAGTACTTACATTTGGGTACTTGCCGATACCGAATACCGATACGAGTACTTAATAAAACCATTACAGTTCTAATGACTTTGAAAACATGTTATTTTTTGTTCTGATAAGAAATAATTAGGGATGCACCGATACCGATACCAGTATTCGGTATCGGTCCGATACTGTGCTCATGTACTCGTACTCGTACTCGTTAAACTACTCCGATACAACCGCACCGATACCACTTTGGCAACGCAACGTTAACCTTGTAATATTCTTAGCCAAGGAATATTGAAATAAAGAGATGCAACCGAGTTGTCGTTTATGGATGTTTAATAGAGGGGACACCCCCAGAACCGCAAATTAACGGAGACCCTCCCCCCCCCCATCAGAACCGCAAATTAACGGAGCACCCCCCCCCCCAGACAAAAAATAACATGTTTTCAAAGTCATTAGAACTGTAATGGTTTTATTAAGTACTCGTATCGGTATTCGGTATCGGCAAGTACCCAAATGTAAGTACTTGTACTTGTACCGGATGCTGCCAGCGGTGTCCTGGCTGGGGGGGCACAGACCCTGCAGAGTGGTGAGACTCCATCACTACCACCACCACCACCACCACCATCATCCCCACCACCACCATCACCACCACCACCATCATCCCCACCACCACCACCACCACCATCACCACCACCATCACCACCACCACCATCATCCCCACCACCACCATCACCACCACCATCACCATCACCACCACCACCACTACCACAAGCACCATCTGTCTCCAAAGTAGAACAAACTTCCTCCCCCCACATGGTCATGTGACTTCAGAAGTGACACCACATACAAGATTGACTTTACTGACAATAATATACAGTAAGCTGCTCTTATGTTTGGAGTAACAGCAAACCTAACAAAAAGTGAAAATATGATATAAAAATAACTGTGATTGCTCATTCTTGGCTTATGGAATAGTTCTAGCTAGCAAGCTACCCGAATTCTGCATTTACTTGGTCTTGGTTTAAATGACCCCTTTCCTCCTCCTCTCCTTGTCTCCTTGTCTCCTTGTCTCCTCTCTTCCCCAGCCACGATTGAGGCCATAGAAGCCATCGAACCAGAGCCTGAAGACTCAGAAGGTAAATTGGTTGTTTTTGGTGCCAAGATGTTCCGTCCACGCCAGACCGTCCACGCAAACCTGGTCTCACATCCTGCACAGACTGCTTTAGCTGGCTTTAGTTCATCTGTCAGTAGGGTTTAGTTTAGTCAATACAGACACATAGACACGTTATGCAATGTGTGTCGCAGGCCGCATTATGGTACTTGTAGTCTACACTGTTTGCAATACCCGTCCCTGGGTGACATTGGTTTTTCTGCCCCCGGTCACATAAAAAACATAAAAAAGTGTAATATGTAAAGGATGTATGAAGGGTGTCTGGGCCGCATTACCATTATACCACACTGCTTCAGAGATGAAGAAACTCATTTAGTGAGGTAGGAGAGGACAAACTGAAGAACAATGAACGCGTTCACATTTAGTTGGCCTAGTGTGGCCTAACTCTCCCTGGTTGGTTAGTACTCTCTCTCTATGTCTCTGTCTGTCTGTCTCTCTCTCTCTCTCTCTCTCTCTCTCTCTATGTCTCTCTCCCTCTCTCCTCTCTCCTCTCTTTCTATCTATGTCTCTCTCCCTCTCTCCTCTCTCCTCTCTTTCTATCTCTCCCTCTCTATGTCTCCTTACCTCGATATGTCTCTTCCTCGCCCTCTTTTTCTCTCTCTCTATCTTTCCCTCTATATCTCTATTCCCTCCTCTCTCTCTCTCTTTCTCTTTCACTCTCTCTCTCACTCCGCTCTTTCCTTCTCTCTCGCTCCCTCTCTCTCCATTACTATGTCTCTTTCCCTCTATATATCTTCCCCTCCCTCTCTCCCTCCCTCTCTCTCTGTCTCTCTGTTTCCTCCCTCTCTGTTCCTCTCTCCCTCCCTCTCTCTCTGTCTCTCCCTCTCTCTTGTTCCCCTCTCGCCCCTCTCTCTCTCCCCCTCTCTTGTTTCCCTTTCTCCCTCTCTCCTCACTCTCTCTCCCTCCCTCTCCTGCTCATTCCCTCTCATTCCCTGTCTTCGTCTCTCTCTCTATGTCTCCCCCCCCCCCCCCCCCACCCTCCCCCAGCTGGGCGTGGCTTCTCGCTGAAGATCAACAGCTTTGCGGAGGCCAAGGGTCTGGACCGCATCAACGAGCGCATGCCCCCCCGCCGGGAGGGCGGCGGCCGTGTCGTCGCCGGCAACAAGAGCAACGCGCTGCTGGAGGCCAACGGGACCGACGATGGCAGCGGCCTGGAGTGACCGCCGCGCCGTGGTGGCGGTGGTGGCGGCGGTGGTCGTCGTGGCGGCGGTGGTGGTTGCCGTGGTCGCCACTGCCGCCGTTGTTGTTGCTGCATGGTTGCCGCGGTGATGGCACGGCTGTTGTTTGAGAACCCTCAGAACCCCGTGAGCGACGCCGCAGCACTTAAGACCTCCGCCTCCGAGAACCCGGACACGAACCAAAACGGGCGGACCGCACACGCACACACACTCAGACACACACATACACACTCAGACAAATACACACACATTCAGACACACATACGTACACACTTTCTCTCAAAATCAAAACTAATCAAACTCATTTTAAAAACACACACACAAACACACACACAAAAAAACTGCATCTCGCCTCTATGTGGATACGAGGTCAAGCTTGACGACCGAGTCCTCCTCCTCCTCCTATTGGGCGGCCGAGAAGCCAATCGGGGGCTAAGGAGGTGGATTGTGATTGGCTAGAGGGCTGCGGCTTGTCTGTTGGATGGCTCCCTGATTGGCTGGTGACAGACGACAGACGGCTGAGTGACTTTCTGAGTTCAAGACTGTCTGAGTTCTCTCAACTGTCAGGCAAACCAACATAAGAACCCATGACTCATTTCACCGTTTCATCCACTGTTTACTTACAAGTTCACCGACAAATTTGTGTCATCGGGAGAAAAAGAAAAGAAAAATCTTGTTATGATTATTATTATTGCGCATCTTTTGATAGTATTGTTAAATATAACTTGTAAGAAAAAAATACACGAGTACCTTTGTCGACTGTGTAACTTTTACAACATGCAGTCGGATCTTACCGGAGGACTGGAATTGATTGATATTTTTTTCCTGGTCGGACGGTGTTAGGATGCGAGGGGGGAGAGGACAATGGTAAGCGTTTTACAGTCTGTGACCCGTCCACCAAAACAACACTGCCGTTCCAGGGGTCTCGAACCCGCACCCTCTCTCTCGCTCTCTCTCTCTCTCTCTAGGGTGGGCGTGGAACCTGCACTCTGCTGCTGCTGCTCTCAAGGTCCCTCCATCATCATCATCATCATCATCCTCCTCCTCCTCCTCCTCCTCCTCCTCAACGTCATCATCATCATCATCATCAGAGAGAGCAGGAAGTGGGCTCTGATTGGTTCCTTTGTTCACCGGCCCCTGATAGCCTGCTAGGGAAAGCCCCTGTGATTCAGCTCCTCTTGGGAGGGGGGGGGCGTTGTCTCTGTCTGTCTCTGAAGATGATAAACATACTAACCGGTCCCTCCCCCCTCTGCTGATTGGACAGTTGGAAACACGGCTCGACCAACCAACTATCTTGACACAGAGCGTGGGAGTTCCGATGTGTAATGCGATTTGAAGTTGTAGTTCTTCTCTCAAGCAGAAGAACTCTCAGCGTACCTGTTCGATTTCATCGCACATTTGGTCGTGCTACGGATAAATTACACCGCCATTCTGTAGACGCTTGGCTCTGTCACAACCCAGAAAGACATCCTGGGGTTAGGGCAGAAATTTGTGAATGTATAAAAGAAACTAAATATTAAATATGAAAGCTATTGACCCCCGGTACCAACCTCTTCCTGTGTTGCTCCCGTGTCCAACGTCAATAGAAAAAAAAGAAAAATGGAGGGGAAGGGGTTTGACATTTCCTGTCATGTGATGCACTAACTTTTTTCTGAGGCTTTTAATGCACTTCAAGGTTTTGATGATATTTTCAAAGAATACTCATTCTAATTATTTATTCTAACTAATTTATTGTCAATAATCAATAATCTCCAAATGCAAACGAGACTTAAGGAGGACCTCTTGGAGGACCTTTATCACAGGAAATAAAATAAAAAAGTGTGCACTTCGATAATTACCTTATGGAAATACAGTTCAACTACGTTTCACAAGGAAAATATATATAAATATATACGTTTCAGAACTTGAACTCCATAAAGTATATTTTTACTGCATGTTCGTTTGTTTTGAGTTTACTCTGATAGTGAATAGAGAATAATGAGAGAGTATATTCATTTGAAAATAGTAGCCTTCCCTCGTTGCACGGTCAGCAATGGCTGGGTTTACGTTTTCCTCCTAAAATATCAGGGCGGGCTTTGACCATGAAGCCGTAGAGTGAGCTACCTACACATCCACAGTCACACTTCATCTAAGAGACGACATGCTGCTGCACACTGCGACGCCGCTTAGGGGGTGCAATTATGACGACATGAGAACAGAACTGCAGCAAAAAAAAACAATAACACAAAAACACATTTAAATAAATATGACACATTAAGAAAATACCTAGAATATGTGATACAGGAAGGGTTTTCACCTCCGAGGAAATACGCAAAAATGACACATGCTGCCACATACATTTTTAGAATTTCCAGCAGTGAATATTTTTGTACTTTATATTTCATCTTTCTATTTAATCACAGAAGGTTATATTAATTGTAAACGATGAACAATTATGGAAAAACAGTGGTTTTTAACAACAGCATCTACGGTATGGAACGCATCAACGCATGCAACCAAGTTCCTAATTTGTAATGTGATATTCTAATTGTGATAATTGTTTTCAAAATAGTAAAACTTGAATTATTTTCCTTTTGAATTATATTTGTAAAGTTATCTGTCTTAGGTTTTTTAAATACATATTTTTATGGCTTCTTTTGATTTTTTCCCCCCAAATTTTCTTTTCATTGATATTCTTTATTTATTAATTTTTTATTTAATTTATGTAGGCCTATTTATTCATAACCATGTTTTTATTTCATATCATTCTATATATGGGGAAACACAAGTTTGAGGTTTAACGCCTTACGTTCTATTCTTTTGGTTGTTTTTGGTATACACAGGTTGTTGAATGGTGTGAAGCAACATCAGCCTACATTGGCAACATGCAGGCTGCCAGTGCATGAAGCATGGTTTTCAAAACTAACGAAACACGAAGCGAAAATCATGCGTCTCACACATACCTTTGAGCAAAAATGTTATATTTGGAATATATTTATTGCTGATATTCTTAATATTCTTAAGCTTATGGTTACCTTTTTTTGTTTCACTGTTTACTGGTTACTGGCATGGAAGACATGCATATTTAAAACACTCATGGATTCTACTGTATTTTGCTTTTCTTACTGTATATCTCTGGGAATATTAGTTTTGGCATTTGACTTCCTAATAAATACACACATTATAAGCATGCCCTATGGGACAAATCACATTTTTTACTCTTGAATAAAATATGCATGAAAAAATGCCTTTGCAGAGTTGTTGTTTTTTCTGTACATGATAAGACAAATGGATCTAAAACTGGAAAATATTAATAATTTACTGAAGAACAGTATCCAATCCTGTCAATACAAACCAACATTATTCACTAAAGTATTGCATTATTCAAATTGTTTGAATAGAAAGAAAACTAGAGCTTAGTAAAGTCTAATCAAAGATACATGTGTTCAGAAATGCAGTATAAAATCCATATTTTATCATATCAGTTATTTGTGTTGCTAGGGTGTTCTGGTGGTTGTTGGGGTCTTCTGGTGGTTGCTAGGATGTTCTAGCGACGTCGCTATGATGTTGTGGGTGGTTGCTAGGCTGTTCAGGGGCTGTTGCTAGGTTGTCCTGGGGGGTTTGCTAAGTTGTTCTGGGTGGTTGAGGTAGTTCTTGGTGGTTGCCCCTAGGGTGGTTCATGGGCTGTTTGCTAGGGTGTTTCCCGGGCTGTTGCCTAAGGCGTGGCTCCATGGGTTGCTAAAGGGGTTGTTCTGGGTGGTTGCCTAGATGGGTCTTGGATGGTTCTAGCGGTGTTCTGAGTGGCTTGCTAGGGGTGGAACTGAGTGGTTTCCATGTTGTTCTAGGTGGTTGCCTAGGTTGTTCTAGGTGGTTGCTAGGAGTGATCTGAGTGGATTGCCCAGGTTGTTCTAGGTGGGTTGCTAGGTTGTTCTATGTTGGTTGCCTATGGTGTTCTAAATGGTTGCCAGGGTGACTCTGGTTCATTGCTATGTTGTCTAGGTGGTTGCTAGGGTGTTCTATGCGGTTGCTATGGTTATCCAGGTGGTTGCTATGCTGTTTAACGTGGGTTGCTATGGTGATCTGGGTGGATATGAGTAGGGTGAACTGAGTGGTTGTCATGTTGTTCTAGGTGGTTGCTAGGTTGTTCTAGATGGTTGCTAGAGTGATCTGAGTGGTTGCCAGGTTGTTCTAGGTGGTTGCTAGGTTGTTC
Source organism: Coryphaenoides rupestris (assembly GCA_002895965.2). Classification (NCBI taxonomy): domain Eukaryota; kingdom Metazoa; phylum Chordata; class Actinopteri; order Gadiformes; family Macrouridae; genus Coryphaenoides; species Coryphaenoides rupestris. The sequence goes on along the minus strand of PIJE02000530.1, from coordinate 219,299 downwards.
TATGTGGTTGCTATGGTGTTCTAGATGGTTGCTAGGGTGATCTGGGTCATTGCTATGTTGTTCTAGGTGGTTGCTAGGGTGTTCTATGCGGTTGCTATGGTTATCCAGGTGGTTGCTATGCTGTTCTAGTGGGTTGCTATGGTGATCTGGGTGGTATAGTAGGCTTTAGTACGTTTTGAGTCTTTGTTTAGAACTTTAGACAGCAAGGTAGGAGAAGTTAAATTATGGACTTAATTTAATATTCTTTAGGAATAATATTAATATTATTTGGGAATAATATTGGGAATATATTAATAGAAGTTAAATTATGGACTGTTAATATTATTTAGGACTAATATTAATATTATTTGGGAATAATACTACATGAAACCTTTAATAAAGCCTTTAACAATAATAATAATAATAATAATAATAATAATAATAATAATAATAATAATTCCAAAAAAAATACCAAAATAAAATAAAATGTAAATACATTTAAAAATGCTGACGACGGAAATCTGTGCTCCGGATGCGACGTCGTGTCCCGTTGAGCTGCGCTTCCGGCTCAAGACACCACAACAGACCCGCCTGGAAAGCGATTGAATCTCCGCGACCCCATTGAACTCCATCTATCTCCGTTTATGTCACAAAATGACACGTCTCGGCGAGCTTCTGCGACAGTACAGCACAACAACAACAGCGGCGGCGGCGGACGTCACCGCAGACTGACGTGTTTTTCCTGTGTTTTTGTGGGTGAATCGCTGGCATTAGCAGGTGGCAGGTAGCAGCAGCAGTAGCAGCAGCAATATATATAATAGCACAGCCCCCCCCCCGCACGTCCGCCGTTCACTTGCGTTCAGATGGAGCTAACGGACCGCTAGCCTAGCCTCGCTCCGGACATATGATACGCGGACGCCCTTTTGCAGAGAGGCGCTCCTCCGCCGACACAACACCCCCGCTCCTCCCCCCCCAGTTATAAATAGCCCACTCCGGGGGGACGACATGGACATTATGGACAAGGTGGAGGCGGACCGGCTGATCGAGAAGGCCAAGCTGTGCCTGCGCTCCGGGCGCAAGGAGAAGGCGCTGCAGCTGCTCTACGAAGCCCAGAGACGGTACCCCAGCACCCGGGCCAGGGGTAAGGTTGTTATTGATTTACGACACTCTCACACATTGTTTAATTGTTCCACCCACCCGAACCCCAACCCCAACTCAGCCACGAATGTCCAGGCAATGAGGCAATGCCATTACAAAGTAATTGCTTGCTTGATTGATTGTGTTTTTATCTGTTTCACTTAGATTATAGCCTACTTGTTTTGGGGAGTTTCCAGTATTGAATGAAATTCTTGTGCCAGGTTGCATAGCAATAGAATAAAACAAACCTAGCAGACCCAGATCACCCTAGCAACCATCTAGAACACCATAGCAACCACATAGAACAACCTAGCAACCACCTAGAACAACCTAGCAACCACTCAGATCACCCTAGCAACCACATAGAACAACCTAGCAACCACCTAGAACAACCTGGCAACCACTCAGATCATCCTAGCAACCATCTAGAACAACCTAGCAACCACCTAGAACAACATCGCAACCACTCAGAACACCCTAGCAACCACCAAGAACCATCTAGCAACCACCCAGAACAACCTAGCAACCATGGAGCACCCTAGCAACAGCCCTGAACACCCTAGCAACAGCCCTGAACACCCTAGCAACCACCAAGAACTACCTCAACCACCCAGAACAACTTAGCAACCCCCCAGGACAACCTAGCAACAGCCCTGAACAGCCTAGCAACCACCCACAACATCATAGCGACGTCCTAGAACATCCTAGCAACCACCAGAACACCCCAACAACCACCAGAACACCCTAGCAACACAAATAACTGATATGATAAAATATGGATTTTATACTGCATTTCTGAACACATGTATCTTTGATTAGACTTTACTAAGCTCTAGTTTTCTTTCTATTCAACAATTTGAATAATGCAATACTTTAGTGAATAATGTTGTTTGTATGGCAGGGATTGGAGACTGTTCTTCAATAAGTTATTCATATTTTCCAGTTTAGATCCATTTGTCTTATGTACAGAAAAACAACAACTCTGCAAAGGCATTTTTTCATGCATATTTTATTCAAGAGTAAAAAATGTGATTTGTCCCATAGGGCATGCTTATAATGTGTGTATTTATTAGGAAGTCAAATGCCAAAACTAATATTCCCAGAGATATACAGTAAGAAAAAGCAAAATACAGTAGAATCCATGAGTGTTTTAAATATGCATGTCTTCCATGCAGTAACCAGTAAACAGTGAAACAAAAAAAGGTAACCATAAGCTTAAGAATATTAAGAATATCAGCAATAAATATATTCCAAATATAACATTTTTGCTCAAAGGTATGTGTGAGACGCATGATTTTCGCTTCGTGTTTCGTTAGTTTGAAAACCATGCTTCATGCACTGGCAGCCTGCATGTTGCCAATGTAGGCTGATGTTGCTTCACACCATTCAACAACCTGTGTATACCAAAAACAACCAAAAGAATAGAACATAAGGCGTTAAACCTCAAACTTGTGTTTCCCCATATATAGAATGATATGAAATAAAAACATGGTTATGAATAAATAGGCCTACATAAATAAATAAAAATTAATAAATAAAGAATATCAATGAAAAGAAAATTGGGGGGAAAAAAATCAAAAGAAGCCATAAAAATATGTATTTAAAAAACCTAAGACAGATAACTTTACAAATATAATTCAAAAAGGAAAATAATTCAAGTTTTACTATTTTGAAACACAATTATCACAATTAGAATATCACATTACAATTAGGAACTTGGTTGCATGCGTTGATGCGTTCCATACCGTAGATGCTGTGTTAAAAACCACTGTTTTTCCATAATTGTTCATCGTTACAATTAATATACTTCTGTGATTAAATAGAAAGATGAAATATAAAGTACAAAAAATATTCACTGCTGGAAATTCTAAAAATGTATGTGGCAGCATGTGTCATTTTTGCGTATTTCCTCGGAGGTGAAAACCCTTCCTGTATCACATATTCTAGGTATTTCTTAATAGTGTCATATTTATTTAAATGTGTTTTTGTGTTATTGTTTTTTTTTTGCTGCAGTTCTGTCTCATGTCGTCATAATTGTGCACCCCCTAGCGGCGTCGCAGTGTGCAGCAGCATGTCGTCTCTTAGATGAAGTGTGACTGTGGATGTGTAGGTAGCTCACTCTACGGCTTCATGGTCAAAGCCCGCCCTGATATTTTAGGAGGAAAACGTAAACCCAGCCATTGCTGACCGTGCAACGAGGGAAGGCTACTATTTTCAAATGAATATACTCTCTCATTATTCTCTATTCACTATCAGAGTAAACTCAAAACAAACGAACATGCAGTAAAAATATACTTTATGGAGTTCAAGTTCTGAAACGTATATATTTATATATATTTTCCTTGTGAAACGTAGTTGAACTGTATTTCCATAAGGTAATTATCGAAGTGCACACTTTTTTATTTTATTTCCTGTGATAAAGGTCCTCCAAGAGGTCCTCCTTAAGTCTCGTTTGCATTTGGAGATTATTGATTATTGACAATAAATTAGTTAGAATAAATAATTAGAATGAGTATTCTTTGAAAATATCATCAAAACCTTGAAGTGCATTAAAAGCCTCAGAAAAAAGTTAGTGCATCACATGACAGGAAATGTCAAACCCCTTCCCCTCCATTTTTCTTTTTTTTCTATTGACGTTGGACACGGGAGCAACACAGGAAGAGGTTGGTACCGGGGGTCAATAGCTTTCATATTTAATATTTAGTTTCTTTTATACATTCACAAATTTCTGCCCTAACCCCAGGATGTCTTTCTGGGTTGTGACAGAGCCAAGCGTCTACAGAATGGCGGTGTAATTTACCGTAGCACGACCAAATGTGCGATGAAATCGAACAGGTACGCTGAGAGTTCTTCTGCTTGAGAGAAGAACTACAACTTCAAATCGCATTACACATCGGAACTCCCACGCTCTGTGTCAAGATAGTTGGTTGTCGAGCCGGTTTCCAACTGTCCAATCAGCAGAGGGGGAGGACCGGTTAGTATGTTTATCATCTTCAGAGACAGACAGAGGCAATGCCCCCCCCCCCCCCCCTCTCCCAAGAGGAGCTGAATCACAGGGGCTTTCCCTAGCAGGCTATCAGGGGCCGGTGAACAAAGGAACCAATCAGAGCCCACTTCCTGCTCTCTCTGATGATGATGATGATGATGACATGAGGAGGAGGAGAGGAGGAGGAGGGAGATGATGATGATGATGATAGAGGGACCTTGAGAGCAGCAGCAGCAGAGTGCAGGTTCCACGCCCACCCTAGAGAGAGAGAGAGAGAGCGAGAGAGAGGGTGCGGGTTCGAGACCCCTGGAACGGCAGTGTTGTTTTGGTGGACGGGTCACAGACTGTAAAACGCTTACCATTGTCCTCTCCCCACTCGCATCCTAACACCGTCCGACCAGGAAAAAAATATCAATCAATTCCAGTCCTCCGGTAAGATCCGGACTGCCATGTTGTAAAAGTTACACAGTCGACAAAGTACTCGTGTATTTTTTTCTTACAAGTTATATTTAACATACTATCAAAAGATGCGCAATAATAATAATCATAAACAAGATTTTTTCTTTTCTTTTTCTCACCGATGACACAAATTTGTCGGTGAACTTGTAAAGTAAACAGTGGATGAAACGGTGAAATGAGTCATGGGTTCTTATGTTGGTTTGCCTGACAGTTGAGAGAAACTCAGACAGTCTTGAACTCAGAAAGTCACTCAGCCGTCTGTCGTCTGTCACCAGCCAATCAGGGAGCCATCCAACAGACAGAGCCGCAGCCCTCTAGCCAATTCACAATCCACCATCCTTAGCCCCCGATTGGCTTCTCGGCCGCCCAATAGGAGGAGGAGGAGGACTCGGTCGTCAAGCTTTTGAACCTCGTATCCACATAGAGGCGAGATGCAGTTTTTGTGTTGTGTTTGTTTGGTGTGTGTTTTAAAATTGAGTTGATTAGTTTGATTTTGAGAGAAAGTGTGTACGTATGTGTGTCTGAATGTGTGGTGTATTTGTTCTGAGTGTGTATGGTGTGTGTTCTGAGTGTGTGTGCGTGTGCGGTCCGCCCGTTTGGGTTCGTGTCCGGGTTCTCGGAGGCGGAGGTCTTAAGTGCTGCGGCGTCAGCTCACGGGGGTTCTCGACGCGGTTCTGCTCAAACAACAGCCGTGCCATCACCGCGGCAACCATGCAGCAACAACAACGGCGGCAGTGGCGACCACGGCAACCACCACCGCCGCCACGACGACCACCGCCGCCACCACCGCCACCACGGCGCGGCGGTCACTCCAGGCCGCTGCCATCGTCGGTCCCGTTGGCCTCCAGCAGCGCGTTGCTCTTGTTGCCGGCGACGACACGGCCGCCGCCCTCCCGGCGGGGGGGCATGCGCTCGTTGATGCGGTCCAGACCCTTGGCCTCCGCAAAGCTGTTGATCTTCAGCGAGAAGCCACGCCCAGCTGGGGGAGGGTGGGTGGGGGGGGGGGGAGACATAGAGAGAGAGACGAAGACAGGGAATGAGAGGGAATGAGAGAGAGGGAGAGAGAGAGGGAGGGAGAGAGAGTGAGAGAGAGAGGGAGAAAGGGAACAAGAGAGAGGGAGAGAGAGAGGGCGAGAGGGAACAAGAGAGAGGGAGAGACAGAGAGAGAGGGAGAGAGAGAGGGAACAAGAGAGAGGGAGAGACAGAGAGAGAGGGAGGGAGAGAGGGAACAAGAGAGGGAGAAACAGAGAGACAGAGAGAGAGGGAGGGAGAGAGGGAGGGGAAGATATATAGAGGGAAAGAGACATAGTAATGGAGAGAGAGGGAGCGAGAGAGAAGGAAAGAGAGGGAGAGAGAGAGAGAGAGCGAAAGAGAAAGAGAGAGAGGGAGAGAGAGAGGGAGGGAGAGAGAGTGAGAGAGAGAGGGAGAAAGGGAACAAGAGAGAGGGAGAGAGAGAGGGCGAGAGGGAACAAGAGAGAGGGAGAGACAGAGAGAGAGGGAGGGAGAGAGGGAACAAGAGAGAGGGAGAGACAGAGAGAGAGGGAGGTAGAGAGGGAGAAACAGAGAGACAGAGAGGGAGAGAGGGAGGGGAAGATATATAGAGGGAAAGAGACATAGTAATGGAGAGAGAGGGAGCGAGAGAGAAGGAAAGAGAGGGAGAGAGAGAGAGAGAGCGAAAGAGAAAGAAAGAGAGAGGGAGGGGAATAGAGATATAGAGGGAAAGATAGAGAGAGAGAAAAAGAGGGCGAGGAAGAGACGTATCGAGGTAAGGAGACATAGAGAGGGAGAGATAGAAAGAGAGGAGAGAGGAGAGAGGGAGAGAGACATAGATAGAAAGAGAGGAGAGAGGAGAGAGGGAGAGAGACATAGAGAGAGAGAGAGAGAGAGAGAGACAGACAGAGACATAGAGAGAGAGTACTAACCAACCAGGGAGAGTTAGGCCACACTAGGCCAACTAAATGTGAACGCGTTCATTGTTCTTCAGTTTGTCCTCTCCTACCTCACTAAATGAGTTTCTTCATCTCTGCAGCAGTGTGGTATAATGGTAATGCGGCCCAGACACCCTTCATACATCCTTTACATATTACACTTTTTTATGTTTTTTATGTGACCGGGGGCAGAAAAACCAATGTCACCCAGGGACGGGTATTGCAAACAGTGTAGACTACAAGTACCATAATGCGGCCTGCGACACACATTGCATAACGTGTCTATGTGTCTGTATTGACTAAACTAAACCCCTACTGACAGATGAACTAAAGCCAGCTAAAGCAGTCTGTGCAGGATGTGAGACCAGGTTTGCGTGGACGGTCTGGCGGGGACGGAACATCTTGGCACCAAAAACAACCAGTTTAACCTTCTGAGTCTTCAGGCTCTGGTTCGATGGCTTCTATGGCCTCAATTGTGGCTGGGGAGGAGAGGAGACAAGGAGACAAGGAGACAAGGAGACAAGGAGGAAAGGGGTCATTTAAAACCAAGACCAAGTAAATGCAGAAATACGGGTAGCTTGCTAGCTAGAAACTATTCCATAAAGCCAGAATGAGCAAATCACAGTTATTTTTATATCATATTTTCACTTTTTGTTAGGTTTGCTGTTACTCCAAACATAAGAGCAGCTTACTGTATATTATTGTCAGTAAAGTCAATCTTGTATGTGGTGTCACTTCTGAAGTCACATGACCATGTGGGGGGAGGAAGTTTGTTCTACTTTGGAGGCAGATGGTGCTTGTGGTAGTGGGTGGTGGTGTGGTGGTGGTGGTGGTGATGGGGTGGTGGGGAATGAATGGTGGTAGTGGTGGTGGTGGTGATGGTGGTGGTGGTGTGGTGGTGGGGATGAGGTGGTAGTGATGGGGTGGTGATGGTGGTGGTGGTGGGGATGATGGTGGTAGTGGTGGTGGTGGTTGGGGATGATGGTGGGGATGATGGTGGTGGTGGTGGTGGTGGTGGTGGGGATGATGGTGGTAGTGGTGGTGGTAGTGATGGTGGTGGTGGTGGTAGTGATGGAGTCTCACCACTCTGCAGGGTCTGTGCCCCCCCAGCCAGGACACCGCTGGGCAGCATGCCGGTCGGCGTCAGGCCCTTCAGGGTCAGCACGTTCTCACTCTCCTCCCTGGTGGAGCAGAACCAGCAGAAGAACACACACACACCACACACACCAACATCACACACCCCCCCACACACACACACACACACACACACACATGTTAGGGCTGGGTGTCGTTGCTTCCATATGTTTCCATACTGGTACCAAAACGTACATATACAGTACATACAAGCACGCACGCACGAACACACGCATGCAGACACACATAATTAGTTGCCCCAGTACAACAAGGGGAGGCCATGGAGCAGGACTTTCGGTTGGCCTCAAGGAAGTTCTGGCAAACTGTCCGGCGACTCAGGAAGGGAAAGCAGGGCTTGGCTCAGGCTGTGCTCAGTCGGGGAGGAGAACTGCTGACCCAGACTGAGGATATTGTCGGGCGGTGGAAAGAACACTTTGAGGAGCTCCTGAACCCGACCAGCACTGTCCTCTGTGGAAGAGGCAGAGTCTGAAGACTCGGGGGAAGTCTCACCCATATCCTTGGTAGAGGTCACTGAAGTAGTCAAAAAGCTCTTCAGTGGCAAGGCGCCAGGTGTGGATGAGATTCGCCCTGAGATGCTGAAGGCTCTGGACATTGTCGGGCTGTCGTGGCTGACACGCCTAGTCAATGTAGCGTGGAGGTCGGGACAGTACTGTGGAGTGGCAGACCGGGGTGGTGGTCCCCATTTCAAAAAAGGGACCGGAGGGTGTGCTCCAACTATCGGGGTATCACACTGCTCAGCCTCCCCGGGAAAGTTTATTCCAGGGTGCTGGAAAGGAGGCTCCAGCCGAGGAACAATGCGGATTCCGTCCTGGCCGTGGAACAGTGGACCAGCTCTTTACCCTCGCAGGGTTGTTGGGGGGCGCATGGGAGTTTGCCCATCCAGTCTACATGTGCTTTGTGGACTTGGAGAAGGCTTATGACCGTGTCCCCCGGGGAATCATGTGGGGGGTACTACGGGAGTATGGGGTACCGGGGCCGTTGGTACGTGCCATTCGGTCCCTGTATGAACAAAGAGTGAGTGGAGTGTTCCCTCCGGGTTGGGAGTGAGTTGCTGCCTCAAGCGAAGGAGTTCAAGTATCTCGGGGTCTTGTTCACGAGTGACAGACGGATTGGTGCAGCGTCTGCAGTGATGCGGGCGCTGTACCGGTCCGTTGTGGTGAAGAGGGAGCTGAGCCGGAAGGCGAAGCTCTCGATTTACAGGTCCATCTACGTTCCAACCCTCACCTATGGTCACGAGCTTTGGGTAGTGACCGAAAGAATGAGATCGCGGATACAAGCGGCCGAAATGAGTTTCCTCCGCAGGGTGGCTGGGCTCAGCCTTAGAGATAGGGTGAGGAGCTCAGACATCCGGAGGGAGCTCGGAGTAGAGCCGCTGCTCCTCCGCATCGAAAGGAGTCAGCTGAGGTGGTTCGGGCATCTGATTAGGATGCCCCCCGGGCGCTTCCTTTAGAGGTTTTCCGGGCACGTCCAACTGGGAGGAGACCCCGGGGCAGACCCAGAACTCGCTGGAGGGATTATATATCTCGTCTGGCCTGGGAACGCCTCGGGATCCCCCAGGAGGAACTAGAGAGCGTGGCTGGGGAGAAGGAAGCCTGGGGGGCCCTGCTTAGCCGGCTGCCACCGCGACCCGACCCCGGATAAGCGGACGAAAAATGGATGGATGGAGTACAACCATGACTTGATCCAAACTTCAACACACACACGCACACACACGTACACTGCACACGGCACACGCATGCAGAACACACACACACACACACACACACACACACACACACACACACACACACACCCTCTCCCTCCCTGACCTCAGCACAGAGAACATCTTGGCCATTTTCCCGATGGCTCTGATCTTGTTCTTGATCACCTCCTTGCGTGCTGCCGCGGCATTGGCTGCAGAGACAGAGAGAAATACATCACTATCTATCACTAGTACAACACTATCTATCACTAGTACAACACTATCTATCACTAGTACAACACTATCTATCACTAGTACAACACTATCTATCACTAGTACAACACTATCTATCACTAGTACAACACAATCTATCACTAGTACAACACTAGTCTATTCAACTAATGACATCACTATCTATCACTAGTACACACTATCTTTCACTAGTTACAACCACTATCCTATCACTAGTACCAACACTATCTATTTCAACTAGGGTACATTACTATTATTACTTAATACATCACTCCTCACACCTTGCAATTGGTGTGAGGAGAATTCATACCAAGGCCTTTTTAAATGAATTAGGAGTGAAGTAAAAAAGGTTAAATATCATTTGTGTGTTATTATTATTATTATTATTATTATTATTATTTGTATTTGTATTTTTTTCCATGACCGCTCACCGTCGAAGATCTCCTCCTCGTCGTTCATGAGCTCGTCGTCGGAGCAGATGCTCAGCACGTTCACCAGCATCTCTGTGACTGGAGGACACACGCACACACACACGCACACACGCACACGCACACGCACACACACACACACACACACACACACACGGTTGGTAGATCGCTGTCACGCAGGTCGTAAAATCAACACACTGATGGAGTTGATTGACAGTTGAATGAAAGAAATGTAATGAATATAGCTTTGATAATCAATATTTTTGTCATTGTTTTATTTTTCTTATGTAAAAAAGACAAAATATTTGCATTTATGAAGCAGCATATATTTGGTAATTTTTACTTTTCTCTGTTTCAGTTCAATACAAAACTAGTCACTTGAATTGACTCTTGGCTCAGAGGTAACTTCAAACATCATTTTATCAGAACAATGTATGAATATACTGTATAGATAAAAACCTTTCTCTCCGACAAAGGGGAGGGACCAGGTAAAGACGTCCATGAAGTTGGGCAGCCAGTAGGGATGCGGGGAGCAGTTGAATTGTCGTATGTTCATCACGTTGTTCTCGTACTTCAGGACAGCGGCTACAGAGAAACAGACATGTACAATTATCCACTAAGCTGTTTCTGATTATATGTATATTTCCAATGCATATACAGTATATATATATATAAAAAATATATTTTATTATACTTTACATACTATTTTATCTTTTTTGAGTACTTTTTTGTGTACTGTCACAAGAATGTCACTGTTCAGAATGGCCCTGTGTCATAAAACACTTGGACTTGACTGATTCTGATTTCAAAACGAACGGGCACCAGGTGGCGCCAGTGGGCCCGAGCTGAGAGATATGAATCCACACGCACAGTCAGCGTTCCCACAGCCCCCTCCCACGCTCGCCATCCACGTCGCCATGGCAACCAGGACACAGACACAGACACAGAACCGGACTCAACTGAACCAGCAGGCGTAACACGGACAGACGGACGGACGGACGGACGGACGGCCGGACGGTGGCTTCCAGATATTTCTTTTCTGGGAGCTTCTCAGCAGCGTCCTACGAATATGACCACCCCTTATTACTACTTTAACTGCCACTACTGTAATTTATTCTAATTATAATATAAAATATGGGGAGAAAAGAATGAGAGATTTAATAGAACAAAGCATTTAGATACAATAAAATAATAGTTTTTACATGTTTTGCTCTTAAGCCTAAAGCATATGGAATGGGAATTTCGCCTCATATTTATCGCGGGACACAAACTCAAAAAAGTTTTAATGGAGCAAACCACAATAGAATCTGCTCTATTAGAACATAATAGGAGCCTATTAATAATAATAATAATAATAGACTATACCCACGAGGCGACTTTTATACTTGGGGCCGACCTTGGCGGTACACACACACACACACACACACACACCACACAACTGGTTTTGGAGACTCTGCTATCTATACTATTATCCACGCCTACTCTTGAGCTCACGTGCCATTGGACATTCGTTCTTGACCTCACACCCCATTGGTTGTTCTTATATTCTCAAATCTCATTGGCTGCCAGCGTCATCGACGACGAAAAATTCCTCTTCTTGCTATTTTATCTTTTTTTTGCATACTGTCCCCTGCCATGTCACAAGAGTTTCACTGTTCAGAATGGCCCTGTGTTGTGAAGAACACGTGACAGTAAAACACTTTGACTTTGACTTTGACTTGATCTGCAATCTCAGTGCCTCAGTGCCTGTTTGCAAATATCTTGGGTCCTCCTGACTCTACGGGGGGGGGGGGGGGGCAGTCTTGACTATCTACACACACACACACACACACACACCACACACACACACACCACACACACACACACCACACACACACTACACAACAACAACAATCAGAGCCGACTTCAGCCCAGATTCTCGAGTTGACGGAGTTGGGGCCCGAGTCACGGTCGAGGAGAATAGAAATTTTAGAAAACACAAAAAAAACTAACACAGCACGGCTAAATACTACAAATAACATGTTGTTGTTGTTGTTGTTGTTCTGACCTTTGTTGTTGTACACGTCCAGGTAGTTGGGCGCGGAGAAGATGGTGATGAGGGAGGGGAAGCCAGTCGTCTGGCTCTTGCGGTACATTCGGTACCTGGCGTTACCAGGACAACAACAACAACACACACACACACACAGATGCAGGAGGATTTACAGTAAGGCTCGCTGCTGCATCCCTTCATCAGCTTAGCTTTGTTGTGATGACTCATGCTCCGATGATTACGATGTTATTATAGCCCATCTTTCACAGCGAGATGGAATATTACCAGCGTGGATACTTAAACATGCACGGTGAGCAATGTGATTCATGTTATTTTTTGTATTTCTATTATTGTAGTGTTCAATTTGATAGTGAGACTAAATATTGTCACCACACATTAATTACTTTTTGTGGATTTTTGTTTACCGTAGAATTGTGGAGTGACTAGATGTGTGTGTGTGAACGTGTGCGAGTGTAACTGTGTCTATGTGTGTGTTGGCGTGTCTATGTGCCTGTTAGAGTGTGTGTGTATGTGTGTGTGTGTTAGTGGGTGCCTGTGTTCGTTTTCGTGTTAGAGTGTGCTTGTGTGTGTGTGTGTGTGTGTTTGCGTTAGTGTGTGTGTTTGAGTATGTGTGTGACTGTGCCTGCCTGCTAGTGTGTGTGTGTGTGTGTTCGTGTTAGAGTGTGTATGTGTGTGTGTGTGTGTGTGTGTGTTCGTGTTAGAGTGTGCATGTGTGTGTGTGTGTGTGTGTGTGTTCCTGTTACAGTGTGCATGTTTGTGTGAGTGTGTGTGTGTGTGTGTGTTCGTGTTAGAGTGTGCAATAGTGCGTGAGTGTGTGTGTGCCCATGTGTGTGCTTGCGTGTGTGTGTGTGTGTGTGTGTGTGTGTGTGTGTGTGTGTGTGTGTGTGTGCACGTGCACCTACCCAGCATCCTGTGCCTCATGCGCCCGGATCACAGACAACAAATTGTTGCTCTGCAGGAACTCGCAGACGGCCGGGTAGCTGTGGGAACACACAGATCAGAGAGGCTGCATTGGACTGCTGATAAGTTCCTGGGTAAGTTCCTGTCTAAGTTCCTGGGTAAGTTCCTGTCTAAGTTCCTTCAATGGTCTTCATGACTACCCTGCACAAACACTGCAGACCATCATCACCGTTGTGCCTCCAACCTATACTATGTAGAATTACCTGAGGTCACTAGTTTGGCATTATTTATATTATATACTGTATATATTCTTACAGTTTCCGCTGTGGACTATGTTTACATACGGTATGCTGATCACTATGTTCATACACACAGGTTTTCGTATTGTAGTTTTTTTCCTCATGTCAATTTTGTATATCATGTTGTATTTTAGTATGTTTTTTCTTTTGTGTTAGCACCCTGGTCCGTGAGAAACACCATTTCGTTGTTGTATACTGTCTGTATATGAATGAATGAATGACAATAAATAAACTCGAACTTGAACTTCAACTTGATACTGCCCCCCGATTGGCTGCTGACTGTTCAACAGAAGTCACTGGACAGATAATGCCTTTTTTTAAATTGTATTATCAATGATTACTGCACATGAGTGAATTAATTAAATGGGGACAGGGTGGTGTAGTGGTTATGGTGTTTGAGTCTCAGTCTACCAATTGACTCCCTAAAACATTACATTTACATTTAGGGCATTTGGCAGACGCTTTTATCCAAAGCGACATGAGTACATTTGGAGAAAGAGACACTTCATTAAACAGTAGATATTGTCATGCAATTCTTTACTTTTACCCTCACTTCCATTCTACTGACCAGTCTATCCTACCCGGCAACAGGCCCCTCCCCCTCCCCTCGCTGTCCCATCAAAGTTGCAGAAGCGTTTTTAAATATTCAGGCGCTGGGAGGTTTACACTGGGAGGCAAACACAACCTCGACCTCCACCACCGTGCTGCCAAGCCAGACAACGCTCCAGATGTCCACCATGTGACCCTGGATGCATGATATGGTTGGTAGTCATGTTGAATGATACTATCATGTATAATACGGTCATAGTAACATTTTGCAACAATCTTTTAGCTCATTAAGCTGGCACAAGATGTGAATATTATCCTAGTCACCGTGATACTTGCTCAGGGACACCTCAACACTTAGCTAGGCAGAGCCCAGGGATCAAACCAGCTACCTTCCGGTTGGCAGACAACCGCACTTACAGCTGCTGTAAGTTTACATAACCAGCTCTCCAAAATGTGGATAGTTTGCTGGCTGCCTTCTTGGCTGGTGTGGTTGTTAAGAAAGAAAGAAGGAAAGAAAAGATGGACACAAAGGAAGGAGGAACAAAAGAAAGAAATAAAGAAATTACATTAAAAGGAAGAATAAATCCGGAGCATAATCAGCCCCACACCAGCACCTCCACAGAGCCGGGGAGTCCTGCGGTTCGCCAGAGAATACACACTAAACACTGAAGTTAATACAAAAGACTGTCTCGTGGAAGACCGGCTTAACCTTCTGAGCAAGACCTGCTGAAGCTGAGACGAGTTCATGTGTAGCAGGAGAGTGTGAAGACAATAAGGCTGTATGAAGACAGTTAGAGGACAGTTAGAGGACAATTTTGAGGACAATTTTGAGGACAATTTGAAGGCAGTTTGAGGACAGTTTTGAGGACAGTTTGAGGACAGTTTTGAGGACAGTTTGAAGACAGTTTGAGGACAGTTTGAAGAGAATACACACTGAAAGTTATTACAAAACACTATCTCCTCTGCTTATATAACAATTGGACCGGCCTGAGTATGAATATTAAGCGCTGAGAGGGAGAATGTGTTAAAGTATGATGCTCCGTGACTAGCCGAGCTGGAGGAACGCCAGGGGAGCTACTCTGCTCGGGAATTTTCCAGAGAATACTCTCTCTGTTACATACAGTATGACCTGCTGCAGTACTAGTACTCTGTACTGCAGCAATAGCATTGTGTGATGTAGTATTTTCTACTGCAGTAATATTGCTGTGATATGTAGTATGATAGTTTTGTGTACTGCTGTAATGACAACGTGTCGTGTAGTACAGTTATACAGTATGACCTACTGCAGTGATAGTACTGCATTATGTAGTACAGTATGACCTACTGCAGTGATAGTACTGCATTATGTAGTACAGTATGACCTACTGCAGTGATAGTACTGCATTATGTAGTACAGTATGACCTACTGCAGTAATAGTACTGCATTATGTAGTACAGTATGACCTACTGCAGTGATAGTACTGCATTATGTAGTACAGTATGACCTACTGCAGTAATTGTACTGCATTATGTAGTACAGTATGACCTTCAGCAGTGATATTACTGTACTGTGTTATGTAGTATAGGTTTGAACCTACTGCCAGTAATAGTACTGCTATGTCATACAGCAATGGCCTTAACTTGCAGTATAGTACTTGCATTATGTAGTCAGTATGCGGCCTACTGCAGTTAAATACTGCATTATGTAGTACGTAATGACCTACTGTAGTAAGTAGTACTGCTCTATGTAGGTACCATGTATTGGCCAACTTGCAGTAATTAGTACTGGCATGTATCGTAGTTACCAGTATGACCCACTGCAGTATATTACTGTACTGTTGTTATGTAGTACACAGTATGGGGCCTACTGCAGTGATTGTACTGGGTGATGTAGGTTACAGTATGGCCTACTGCAGTGATAGTACTGTGTTATGTAGCACAGTATGGCCTACTGCAGTGATTAGTACTGCATTATGTAGTACAGTATGGCCTACTGCAGTAATAGTACTGCATTATGTAGTACAGTATGGCCTACTGCAGTAATAGTACTGCATTATGTAGTACAGTATGGCCTACTGCAGTGATAGTACTGTGTTATGTAGTACAGTATGGCCTACTGCAGTGATTGTACTGTGTTATGTAGTACAGTATGGCCTACTGCAGTGATAGTACTGTGTTATGTAGTACAGTATGGCCTACTGCAGTGATAGTACTGTGTTATGTAGTACAGTATGGCCTACTGCAGTGATTGTACTGTGTTATGTAGTACAGTATGGCCTACTGCAGTGATTGTACTGTGGCACTGCAGTGATAATACTTATATAGAGACGCCAACCCAGTTCTGTGGACACTTTTATCTTGCACTTTGGGGAATGGACCCATAATGATGTGTTAAGTGCCCAGTGTGTGCGCAGATATGAGTGTGTGTGTGTGTGTGTGTGTGTGTGTGTGTGTGTGTGTGTGTGTGTGTGTGTGCGTGTGTGTGTGTGTGTGTGTGTGTGTGTGTGTGTGTGTGTGTGTGTGTGTGTGTGTGTGTGTATGTCTGTATGTGTGTGACACAGTGTGTGACAGTTTGTGTGTGTGTCCCCGTATGCGGTTATATAGGTCAGGACATTCCCACCAGCAAGCAACTTAATGAAGAAAACTTTGTGTCGAAAGTTTGGATAAGACTATCATCCACCTATTTACCTATATACCTATCTATATATATCTATCTATCTATCTATCTATCTGTCTGTCTGTCTGTGTCTATCTATATATGTATGTATCCCTCTCTCTATCAATCTGTCTATCTATATATCTATCGATATATCTATCAATCTATATTTCTATCTATCTATCTATCTATCTATCTATCTGTCTGTCTGTCTGTGTCTATATATCTATATATCTACATGTATGTATCTATCTGTAGTATATCATCCACCCATCCATCTATAATCCATCCGTTCAATCAAACTGGAAACAAACTGGTTCGTAGAAGACCTGCTTAACCTTCTGAGCAAGACCTGCTCAAGCTGAGACCAGTTCATGTGTAGCAGGAGAGTGTGAAGACAATATGACGACAGTTTTGAGGACAGTTTGAGGACAGTTAGAAGACAGTTATAGGACTGTTTTAAGACAGTTAGAGGACAATTTTGAGAACAGTTTGAAGACAGGTTGAAGACAGTTAGAGGACAATTTTGAGGACAGTTTGAGGACAGTTTGAAGACAGTTAGAGAACAGTTTGAAGACAGTTTGAGGACAGTTTGAAGACAGTTTGAAGACAGTTTGAAGACAGTTTGAGGACAGTTTCAAGACAGTTTGAGGACAGTTCAAGTCCCGGGAGCCCACCTGTAGAAGTATGAGCAGCCACGGACTGAGTTGTGTGTGAAGAAGTCTTGGGTTTTCTCATTGCCGTAGTCCTCCAACGGGTCTGACCACAGCAAGTCACACATGGGGCCGAACGCAGGGGGCTCCTTAAACCTGTCCAGCTACACACACACACACACACACACACACACACACACACACACACACACAAAGAAAGGGGTTAGGTTTAAGTCCCAATACACCAATATACCCTCTTATATGAAGGGAGCTTGGTTTATGGAGACCATAGCAGGTCCCACATCGGGCTGAACGCAGGGGGACTTAAAGGCAGGGGTTCAAGTTCACACACACACACACACACACACACACACACACACACACACACACACACACAGTACCTTTTTGATGTCGTCTAAGGTGTGTATCTCGGGTGAGAGGCCTCCGTGCACACACAGGAACTGCTGGTTCATGAGCGCAGCCAGCGGCAGGCAGTCGAACGCGTCCATGCAGGCGTCGTACACCTGCTCCGAGTACTTGATCTTACCTGCAGCAGCCAGCAGGGGGAGGAGTCAGACACGGCAAGGTGAACCCCGCCTGGGCTCCGACCCCAGGGTCCAGCCGTACAGTCTGCTGTATTAGCTTCACTGTGAGGTGTACTGCTAGTGCCTGTGCCACAGGTTGTGACGCCTGTACCATACTAGCCTCGCATGCTAGTTCAGGGATTACATTGGCCATTAGGAGGAGGAGGAGGAGGAGGGGGAAGAGGGGGAGGAGGAGGAGGAGGAGGAGGAGGGGGAGGAGGGGGAGGAGGAGGTGCAGGAGGAGAGGAGGAGGAGGAGGAGGAGGAGGGGGAGGAGGTGGAGGAGGAGGGGAAGGGGGAGGAGGAGGAAAGAGGAGGTGGAAGAGGAGGAGGAGAAGGAGGAGGAGGGGGAGGGGAGGGAGGAGGAGAGGGGGGGAGGAGGGGGGAGGAGGAAGAAGAGGAGAGGGGGAGGAGGAGGAGGAGGAGAAGGGGAGGAGAGGAGGAGGAGGACGAGGAGGACGAGGAGGAGGGGAGGGGACGAGGACGAGGACGAGGACGAGAGGAGGGGAGGAGGAGGAGGTGGAGGGAGGAGGAGGAGGAGGGAGGAGGGGAGGAGGTGGGAGGAGGAGGGGAGGAGAGGAAGAAGAGGAGGAGAGGGGGAAGAGGAGGAGGAGGAGGGGGGGGAGGAGGAGGGAGGAGGAGGAGGAGGGAGATGAGGAGGGTTGGGTCCATCCTCTCATCAAAGCGCCGGTGCGTGGCTCCATTTAGCTGCTGTGTAAAGTGAGTTCTGCCAGGCGACCTTCTTCAGAGGAGCGATAATGTCCTGATTATGTTTCCTGTGAGCTGACCTACTCTCCAACTCTCTTCTGTCTTTTCTTATCACACGCATCCTTCAGAGCGGCATGGCTTTACACGGTAAAGTCTGGCCCGGGCCGTTCATATTTGATGAACATCAGCCTCGATATTATGTACTGTTTGTCTCTGTTTCTTTCTCTCTTTTTACAAACATATGAATAATAGTGAGTATCGAGCCACAGATTAGCGAGTTCTGATTACAAATCTACGGCATGGTGAGAAAAATAACAAATGTATTACACCGCCGGGAAGCGGCAAAGAGAGGAGGAGGAGGAGAGATGAGGAGAGGGTGGATGAGAGGGTGGTGGAGAGGTGAGAGGAGGTGGATGAGAGGGCGGAGGAGAGGTGAGAGGAGAGGAGGAGACGTGAGAGGAGAGGATGGAAGAGAGGATGGAGGAGAGGAAGAGAGGAGAGAGGAGAGGATGGAGGAGAGGAGAGAGGAGAGAGAGAGGATGGAGGAGAGGTGAGAGGAGAGAGGAGAGAGGAGAGAGGAGAGAGGAGAGGGAGAGAGGAAAGGATGGAGTAGAGAACAGGAGAGAACAGGAGAGAAGAGGAGAGAGGAGAATAAAGGGTGACAGAGGAGCAATGGAAGGAGAACAAGAAGTGAGCAGAGAGAAGAAACCAGGAGACAAAAACGAGGACAGAAATGCGGCGAGGAGAGAGGAGGAGAGGAGGAGAGAAGGAGACAAGAGGAGTAAACAAAACAAGGCAGGAAGCTAAATAATACAGGGCGGGATGTGAACCTGCTGGAAGCATGATTCAGAGTGATATTCCCCCGATGTGGTGCCTAACTACACTCCAGCGCAGAAGAACCTCTCCTTTATGCATACAAAAAACTATTTTTAAAAAGGTGGTTGTCATCCGGGGGTCTTTGAAGACAGAGGACGCCGAACGTTATACTCACATTCCTGTTTGAAGGTGAAGTATTCTGTCAAATGTCTACATTCATGGTTCCCTCTCAGGAGAAATAACGTCTTCGGATAAAGGATCTTCAGCGACCAAAGGTATAACACGCACTGTGAAAAAAATATAGAAAATACACAAGAGTTGGTTTGTGTATTAAGACGTTATAAACATCATACAGGTATGAAAGCTAATGTACGAGTACCACGTCACAGTCCTCGTCATTCATCAGCCGCCAAAACATCGGTCAAATTAGTTAAATGAGAAATAATCCCACCTTGATTAAATCTTAATACATTCATTATGTTTAGTCAAATGGATTTCGACTCAAATGTAGACTTCAGGGAACGGCCTGGGCTGAACATGCACTGAACTCGCATATCTTGAATTATTTCTGAGATCTTTGCTCTCTCCCATGGTTCTTTCTACGAATGTTGTCCTCGCAGTGTTTGTATCGATTAAACGTTCGCTTCAAGATTGCTTCCTGGTCTTTTTTTTCCAACAGTCTGTACTAACGGTACCGTGGATATAATAGATATGGTGCTTATTATGTGTCTTAAAAGAAAACATTGTTAGCAAGCACAGTGGGAATCAAACCCTTACCCTGTGCACTGTTCATGTCTTACCAATTGGGCTAGACAGGGAATCTAACCTCTAACCCTGTGCAATGTTAATGCCTTGCTCCGCCAGTTGGGCTAGACAGGGAATCTAACCTCTAACCCTGTGCAATGTTAATGCCTTGCTCCGCCAGTTGGGCTAGACAGGGAATCTAACCTCTAACCCTGTGCAATGTTAATGCCTTGCTCCGCCAATTGCTAGACAGGAAATCTAACCTCTAACCCTGTGCAATGTTAATGCCTTGCTCCACCTGCTAGACAGATCCATGTGCTTTGATTCCATTTGATTTAAACTCGTCCATATGAATGAAATCTTTCCCACATTTTATATTTCCAGGAGCTTTAGTGCCTTTATGCACAGAGCTGTGAAGACAGAGCGGAAAATTGGGTTTGAAAGGTTAAGAATCGGATCTGGTTTGCATGGGTAGCGTGCTAAAGCAGCTCAAAAGCACACTGGTTTGTGGGGACCCGTGTGCCTACGTACCTCGATGCTGAAGTAGCCGCGGTCCACGTAGTCTCCCAAGAAGAGGTAGCGCGTCGTGGCCGGTGAACCGCCCACTTCAAACAGCTTCATGAGGTCGAAGAACTGCCCGTGGATGTCCCCGCATACTGGAATATGTACAGATACGCAGTGTGTTATCATTGATAATACAATATTATCATGGATGTCCCCGCATACTGGAAGATATATAGATATATGTATGTTATTATTGATTAACATTAGTCCACGGAGGTCCCCGCATACTGAAATATATACAGATATTCAGTATGTCATAATCGATAACACAATATTAATAAGAACCCAAAGAGGTCCCTGCACACTGGAATATATACAGATATACTACTGTATGTTATCATTGATAATATAATATCATTATTAATAATAACATCCCCACACTCTTGGAAATATAGATACTATTTGTATTAATAATACATTATCATCATACATAATAATATAGAATAATAAAACAAGAACATTTGTATTTTTGAACCCATTTTTCAAAGAGCCTGTGTACACGCTAGCTAGCTCCTCTCTGGGTCTGTGTCTTCATACAGAGCGACACAGAGCCAGCCATGCAGCGCCACGATTCATGCAAACACGCCAAGCACACGCCACGCTGCACGCACGATTTTGCATGCACACACGCACACACACACACACACACGCATGCATGCAAATCGTGCGCAGCAGCAAGCAGTCTGTGGCTGTGGTGGTGGTGTGATGACGGCCTGAGAGGAGGCAGTGGAGCGTGGAGGAGATAGTGAGATGCTCCCTCGGAGGGGAGGGAGGGGGTGGTGGGGGGGGGGGGGGGGGGGGATGCTAACGCCCTCATCTCGTCGCACGGACCCATCAGCGTTTCATCCAATAGTTCCATCCACCTCCGTCCAAACAAAAAAAAAGGGAAGAGAGGCAGGAGCTTCACGCCGTCCACTCAACTCACACACACACACACACACACACACACACACACAACACCACACACACACACAGACGTGTAGTTTGGCGGTGCTCCCCGTGGATGTCGTGTATCGGTGGTGCGCGAGGACGTCGGGAGGGGAGGTGGTGAGAGGAAGAGAGACAGCATGTGGTCGCACACCACAGCTCCGGCAAGAGGTGCACGTCACTCTGAATCTGAACCACGAGGCCGTTATGGATGGATGGATGAATGGATGGATGGATGGATGGATGGATGGATGGATGGATGGATGGATGGATAAACAGTGATAGATAGACAGACAGACAGTCAGACAGACAGTCAGACAGTCAGATAGACAGACAGACAGACAATCAGACAGTCAGACAGACAGACAGATAGATAGATAGATAGATATGATAGATATTGATTGATATTGATCGATATCGATAGATAGATCGATAGATATAAAGAGACAGATAGATGAACAGACATACAGTATATATAGAGAGATCTCTCTATATCTAAACATAGAGAGATAGATGGATAGAAGGCGGTGATCTTAAGGATAAAGAAGAGATGTGGATGGAGGTAGGGAGGGAGTGAAACAGCACACTCTTGTTGCTATGGTGATATCTTTTTTCAAGAAAAAAAAAATCCCTCGCCCTTATGTAATGTTGGCATACAGATGTTGCTTTGGTCCTTGCCTGTAGGGCCTCTCTCTCTCTCTCTCTCTCTCTCTCTCTCTCTCTCTCTCTCTCTCTCTCTCTCTCTCTCTCTCTCTCCCCCCCCCCCCTCTCTCACTCCCTCTCTCACTCCCTCTCTCTCTGTATATATCTCTGCATATCTCTCTCTCTCTCGTGAGTATGTGTGAGCGTAGGTTGCAGGGAGTCAGAGAGCACCAAGTAGGGTGTTCTCTCTCTGAGGCTCATAGTTTTTCACCTCATCACCGCTGTGTGTGTGTGTGTGTGTGTGTGTGTGTGTGTGTGTGAGTGTGTGTGTGTTTGGTGGCTGGTTTAAGCAGCCTCACCTGGCCCTGGCTGATTAGAGTCTGGGGCTGGTGGGTGGGGCTGCACACCTGTGGTGCATTGCCTCATCAAGGCCCACAGGTTAAACCAGCCATCAACACACACACACACACACACACACTTGGGGGAACGCTAGCATGCTAGGTGTGTGCCACCACCTGCTCTGTTTTCATTCATTCATACCTCTGCCTCACCACCACCTTGCCTGTGCCCCAGAAAAGCCACATTAGCAGTGTGTAGCAGGAGCTAACTGCTACAACTAGGAGCTAACTGCTACAACCAGGAGCTAACTGCTACAACTAGGAGCTAACTGCTACAACCAGGAGCTAACTGCTACAACCACTATCTAAGTGCTCTGGACCGGTACGGGCCGTGCATAGGCCACTGGGCACCATGACAAAATGACATTTGTTGTTTCTGTTGTTAGTCCAGCGTACAAAAGACCTTCGCACTTTGCCCGTTAATATTGATATTCTGGAGATATTCAATGTCGAGGACGACCCTCTCGCCTGCCTTCCTACAGGATCAGCTGTTGGCCATCCACTTCTGAGTTTCCGGGTCGGTTGTTTTCACACCTCATGCTATCTGAGTACCTGAGTACACGTGAACCCCAGACCACCTTTTCAAATGAACTGAGGTACAGTTCGCTGATCCGGGACCGAGTCCGCCCGGGTACACAGTGTTCACACTCATCAAACAAACTGGACTTTGCAGGGTTGACTGAACTCGGATCCGGGGGCCCCCAGGTTCCCTCATGTGAAAGCACGCTAAAGGCTATTTCACAGCCGATCAAACGGCTGTTACTAGGCAGTTTGTGTTCGCTGAATGCGATGCACGTTCCGACATACATATTTGGTCATGACCTTAAATGCACCACAGATCAGGGAAGGTAATAATTAGCGCACTTTGTTTTGGTGGATGGATCGGGGGAAAAGGGGGAACTTTGCCGCCGTTCAACCTTATGTCTAACGATCCGCATCAGGGATATGAAAACTCTGGCGTGTGAATAATGCCTGCGGTTGTTGCCGGTGCTCTCTGGGTCTCTGGGGCGCAGCTCAGTGCAGCGCAGATGCTAAAGCTATTCGCATCATCCGGCTTCATCCGGCGGACTGAAGCAGCGAGGAGATCTGGGGGGCAGGCAACATGGAGGACAGGTAAACACGGTTCATGTGCATATACTGAAGTGATACAAAGCCGGTGGAAAAGCGGCAACGTTTCCCTTTGGCAGACAGTAACAGTCTCACAGTTGTCAAACAGTTGTGACAGCCTCACGTGTTTAATTATTGTGTGTTAAGTCAAACTCTAACTAATCAAACAAATCTATCAATCTCTGTGAAAGTCTGTTTCTTCGCCATTGCTAACTTATTTATGTATAACACGTCTATCCACCACAACGAAGAATGTTAATTACGTTCCATATAAGGTCATGACCAAATGTGGAAGTTGGGACGTTTAGCAAACACAAACTGCATGGAAACAGGCTTTCGACCGGCTGTGAAACACCAAATTCCAAAACGCATTTGTTCTTAATCTTGGCAAGTATAGTTGGTAGAATGCCACCCAGTTGCTCGTTTTGCCGCTAAATGTAATTAGGCGCGCTAAAAATAGATAAAGGATAACAGAGCATATTAGAATTGTTGGTTTCATTTCCAAATCTCCGGTAGCGACCGCTGGCGACCGTGCCACTACCGGCCCCCGGCCCTGTGGTTGAGCAACGCCGGTCTAGTAGCCCAGGGAGAGATGCACTCTGTTGGTCTGATAGAAACATCTGCTTGGTAGATTCAGAAAAAGCCCTCATCATCAGGAGAGAGAGAGAGAGAGAGAAAGAGAGAGAGAGAGAGAGAGAGCGAGAGAGAGGAAGAAGAAGGCAACATTTTGAAAATGAACAATGCAATAAAACTCCCTATGTTGCCCCCGCCATTGGGATGACAATGGCCGTGCTCACAAATGTGATCGACAGCCAAGATGGACTCCACCCCCACCCCCTGATCGATCAATACCCAATCAGGAAAGAGATGTCCCTGATTGGCCAGTAATTAACCGAGAGTAGCGTTCTAAAATCTAAATAGTCTCGTCTACGGAGGCACAGGGCGCAGTCGACTAGAAGCAGAGATATTATCCCAGCGTATTCTGCTCACTAATAGCTCAACGGATGACTGGGCTTTTTCTAACAAATTACACTCCAATAACAGCTCCTAAATCTTTCCTACAGCGTGTTTAAGGCTAAACTAACCATGCTCGGTCTCCTGGCAGGAGGAAGAGGAGGAGGAGGAGGAGGAGGAGAACTATAAAAGACAAGGAGAGACGGGAGGAGAGATGTAGGAGGAATGTAGGTTAGCGAGTTGCTAACCTACATCTCGTCTCTACACCATCTTTAATTTTTCATCTCTCCTCCTCTCCCTTCTGTCTCCCTCCCCTCCGTCACTTCTCTCCATTCTCTCCTCTCTCAACCTCCATCTGCCCTCTCTCTCTCTCTCTCTCTCTCTCTCTCTCTCCTCCCTCTATTGTCTCTTCTCTCTCTTGCCTCCTCTCCACTGTTCTCTCTATTCTCCCACCTCTCCACTCTCTCTCTCTTTTTCTCTGTCTTTCCCTCGCTCTCTCCTCACGTCCTCCTCCTCCTCTTCTGTTCTTCCTCTCTCCTTCTTTCCTCTCCCCATTGCATCACTCTCTCTCCTCTCCTCTCCTCAATCTCCTCCTTCTCTTTTTTCCTTCCCCTTCTCTCCTTTCTCTCTCCTCTCCCCCTTACATCTCTCTGTCCTCCCTCTATCCACTCTCTCTCTCTCTCTCTCTCTCTCTCTCTCCACCCACTCAAAGCTTAAAGCCATGCGAGTGGGAGACTGGGCTTGTGTGACTAAAGCAATCAAATAAACGCACACGCACACACACACACACACGCACACACACACACACACGCACACGCACACACATACATTCACGCTCACACACACAAAACTACACGGACAAACTCACGCACGCTCATGCACAAGCACCAACTCGCACACAAACACTTCCAGCAAAGATTGAAAAGTGCATAAATGCCTCATAATATATGTATGCAGACTAACACACAGCAGCACTAGCAGCAGCAGCAGCAAGCAGCAGCACTAGCAGCAGCAGCAGCAAGCAGCAGCACTAGCAGCAGCAGCAGCAGCACTAGCAGCAGCAGCAGCAAGCAGCAGCACTAGCAGCAGCAAGCAGCAGCACTAGCAGCACTAGCAGCAGCAGCAGCACTAGCAGCAGCAGCAAGCAGCAGCACTAGCAGCAGCAGCAGCAGCAGCACTGCCCCACTGCTGGAGGAGACTTTCCTACGCAGCCGGAGACCAGGCAGACCCCCTTGTTCATCACAGATACACACACACAGCACCATTTATATTTCATCCTTAATACATAACACACATGTGATTATTTATTTATTTATGTATTTTTTTTAAACTGCAAAATATATGAACACACTTCCCTATTTTGTGAATGAACTTGTTTGCTTTTAATTGGGCCACGCGTTCTGTACAGGTCAATGATATTAAGGGGTGTAGTTCAACACATTCTTCCAGAGTATTCAATGATTTTCAACGTAATGTCTTTTGAAATTAAATATCATCATTTGGGGACTTTATATATGGCCAATAATACAATAAATGGATTGCATTTATATATCGCTTTTATCCAAAGCGCTTTACAGTATTGCCTCACATTCACCCATTCATACACCGACGGCGGTGCCAACCATGCAAGGTAACAACCAACACGTCAGGAGCAGTTAGGGTTAGGTGGTGTCTTGCTCAGGGACACCTTGACACTTAGCTAGGCCGGAGCCGGGGATCGAACCAGCAACCTTCCTGTTGCCAGACTACTGCTCTTACCTCCTGAGCTACTGCCGCCCCATACTATACTGTATATATATACATGTATATAGCACTGAACATTGGCAAAACAAACTATGAATGTGTTGTATGACTGTATCATATGAAATTAATTGCAGCTATTACCTTGTCAAGGCCATTGTCTATGTACAGTAACTATGTTTCTGTGATGATTCTCTAGATATGAGTTAAGCAATATCTTTAGACAATAGAGACAGACATTATGTGTGTGTGTGTGTGTGTGTGTGTGTGTGTGACCATTATCTATCTGTCAATCTCTCAACCTACATCTCAACTGAAAAATGGATGGAGAGGTATGGTAAGGTATATAGACATACGAGACGAATAAAGTAGGAAATTGGGGCAGGCAGATGTAATAGATTTAACCCATCCCTCAATATGAATATATTCTTATATAACGCTACAATAGAGTTATTTTCCGGTTACGGTGTGCCGCAAAGTCAGCCATCATCTGCTGTCATTTGTTTATTGGTGCATTGCTTACTTCCCTGGTCCTCACAAAGATATAAGAGCACACACACACACACACACACACCACACACACACACAGACACACAGACACCCACACACACAGATGTAGCTTATTTGCTCTGTCACTGTGTCACTGCTGTGGCTCTGTCTAGCTAGTGGCAGAATATGTTTGTTGGTTTGTATTTTTTCATTATTATTTCTCTCACATCGGCGCGATAACAAAGACGCTGCTGAGGGAAAATGGAAGACTCGTCCTCGATGATCATCACCTTTCCCTATTCTGTCGACGTTTATGGTGTTAGCCTATTATTGTTATGGTGTTAGCGTATTAATCATCTGGTGTTGCCCTGTTGTTGATATGCCTATGTCTTATTGATATGACTTTTTTATTATTTTTTACTTTTATTTTATTTTTTATTTTATTTTATGTTATTTATTTATCTTTTTATTTTTTTATTGTATTATTTATTTTTATTTAGTTTATTTAGTTTATGTATTTATGTATTTATTTACTTATTTTTAATTTTTTAATTTTTAATTTATATATTTGTTTATTTGTTTATTTGTTTATTTTTCTTCCAAAACATGTGGAATTATATTCCAAAAACAAATAAATAGAAAGACCTGCTCCTTTTTCTGTAAAGACTGTAAATAGTGTGGATATTTGATTCTTTGGTTATTTGTATTTGTTCTGTTCGCCACTTTCTCATTTCACTGCATATCCTGTATGTTTATATGATCGTTACATTTCTTGAACCTTGAATCTTGAATCAATAGGATCTCAGCTTTAGGAACTGCACCCTAGTCTATTATTTCACTCATGTCACATATTCACTGACACAAAGAGACAATATCGATATCTTTTCATCGCACTGAATGAAATGATGAGGATTTTACATGTAAAAATCTATACGTAGTTAACACACATATAGATTATTATTATGGTGGATCGTTCAAAAAGCGAGGATATCCATGCAATTCAGTTGAATTCTCCTGTGGCTGACACAAAACATCGCCTTCTTCACTCTTTGCACGTAGGCTAACATGTTTTGTCAAGAAGTAGGACAAAATATTTTCCGCCGTCTGTACACGACGACGACACACACACTCCAGCATTTCTCTCATGTTTTGACTACATTGCTCGCCATCTGTCCGCCGATGTGTCAGTATTTCAGTTCGCTCTTGCTCTTAGCTAGCAGACATTTGGCTACCTCAACAACCACAACAACCACAACAACAACAACAACAACAAGCACACACACACACACACACACACACACACACACACACACACACACACACACACACACACACACACACACACACACACACACACACACACGTAGCGTTTCCAACATGTCCGTCCCGGGGCTGAGGAGGAGCTGAGAGCGGGAGAAGGGGCCAATCGGGGGGTGGATGACCCAAATTCTCCAGCGCCGCCGGCAGCTTAGAGTCTGCTTGAGAGAGGCGGGGAATCCCTCTGAATACCACTGTCATTAATCTGGGAATGACCCCCCCCCTCCCCCCGCCGTTTGACCTTCGTTGGGTGGGGGGGGGGGGGGTAGGGTGGGTGTAGGTGTCTTTGTATACGCAATAGGAGGGTTTCAAGTCATATGATCTGAAGTTCCATAATTGATGTATGAAGGCCCCTACTTCTTGTCCGGAAGTTATAGAATAACCTAGCGACCAGTTGTGCATTTTTATCCGCTTTTATCTATTTACATTTACATTTACATTTACATTTAGGGCATTTGGCAGACGCTTTTATCCAAAGCGACTTACAAAGAGTACATTTGTTGAAGGAGAGGCAGCAATATATCACTGTGGTACCTGAAGATAAGAATAGAGCTGTTTTCGAGCATTCCTATTTACGAGACGAATAGAACGAGTTTCATAATTGCCAAGTTGCCTGCATAAGTAGCTGGGCAGGCGTGTGATTCTAAGCATGATACAACATCTGAGAACGAGCAACAATGCTAAGTGCCATTAATAAGTGTTAAGAAATATAAATACGCAGGTTAGTGCTGGGATTAGTCCAGGTGAACTCGGAACAGGTGGGTCTTGAGTCTCTTGCACACACGCAAACTGGCGAAGCTGGCGAGCGACTCGGCCGTCCTGACGTGAGCCGGGAGCTCATTCCACCGCTGCGGAGCCAGAACCGTGAAGAGCGATGTTTGGCTGTTTTTAGTGAAGGTGGTACCAGCACGTCAGGAGCAGTTAAGGTTAGGTGGTGTCTTGCTCAGGGACACCTCGATACTTAGCTAGGCGGAGCCCGGGGATCGAACCAGCAACCTTCCTGTTGCCAGACAACCGCTCTCAGTTCCTGAGCTACTGCCACCCCTGATGACGAAGCACGGAGAGGATGATGGCTTGGAATGTGTGTGACATCATGGCTATGGGCGTGGCTATGAATGCATGTTTGGCACATCATCATCATTTTTCATAACCAGGAGAAAACGTTTCGATATTTCGTCTTGTTTGAAGCGCTTCTGTCTGCAACGCCAGTAACCTCCCACAGGGGGCAGCAACAGAAGTGACGCCAGTACGACCCACGCAGGCATCGTGATCAACTGTGAGAGAGCGTCCATCAAGAGATAAATAGAGAGAGGGATGGGGGGCCCCTACCTGTGACCGGGGCCTCGATGTCCAGCATGGTCTTCTCCTGGCGCAGGATGGCGGCGCCCTCGGCGATGATGCGCAGGGCCACCGCCTCCTCCACGCGGCCCTCCTTGGTCAGGTGGGCCTTGAGGAGGTCCACGCGAGGCTTGCCCTCCTGATCGAACACCTCCTTCACCGTCAGCCGGTGGCTCAGGGGGAAGGGGACCGCTGGCAGGGCAAAGAAATACAAATTAATGACTTCATACATTAATATACGTGTACAATTTTTTGACGAGTTAATGCCGATTCTGCCAAAGAGCGTTTAGCATGAGCAGTTGGCCCAAAGAGATGTTGGTGGTCACAGATGTTGAAGCCAAGAGAAATGGTTTGATCACAGCACCGGTAATGTCCTCTAAATATCTTTAAAGTGGTAATCTCAAAGATTTTCCTGTAAATAAATGTCTGTAAAGTCACTATATGTTCACGAACGAGTTGACACAATGGTGACTGAGCCTTTGGTCCACTGATGAAAGCCCTTGCATTTGCAGTATTTTTTGATATTATGGCCTTGGTGGTGAGTCGCATTTCCCGCGCAAGATTTAAAATGCATTCTCCATCACTCAGCAGTGATTGGTCCCATGGATGTCTGCCAGAGATCATAAGTGGAAGTGACGTACTGTTTTTTCCAGTCTCTGCTAGAGTAAATGGAGTATCCGCCATTAAACGACTGCCAGCGGACAGACGTCACCTATGCGACACTGTTTGGATGTAATCACAATTTTTTTCACCATGGGTGTCGTCAAAGAGCACACAACAGAAATCTTCGAGGTTATCACTTTAAACTCTGAGCACAGCAGAATTGGTGGGCCTTCTGTTGCCGGGGTAACAAACCACTGTAGGCCGCCCAACCTCCCACTGCAACTGGTACATTGCTCAGGGATGTGGGCATGGGGTCTTCCAAGCAGTGGTAACTGAGCCCTTCAACCCCCTGACAGGGTTAATGCCGTGCTCTACCAGTTGAGTTATTCATAGGACATTGACATTAAATAAAAGATTAAAGAAAAAATAAGAACTAGTAATCAGATTCCAGTGGGTGTACAGCATCTTCTCCATAGCATTTTTTCTTTAGCATCTATTCATATATTCATGGTATTCATGAGGTTCTCTATGTTTGGGCCTTGAGCTTTTATAGTGCGGCTGCTGTAGGATTCAAAACGGTTAAATGGCATTTCTCTTGTATCATCTATCATTTTCCCATCCCAGCTACCATCTATCAACTAAACGTATTGCGATAATATTTTGATAACGTCCAGAAGAAGTGTTAAGTAGGACACACACACACAGACACACACACACACACACACACACACACATACACACACACAGCCACACCCATAGGCCTAGAACTTACACATCTTCACACACATTCACACACACACACACATAGAATTTACACATCCTCGCACACACACACACACACACACACACACACACACATACAGCTTACACACCCTCCATATATAAAGGTGTCCATTCTTTATGAAGTACTGCGCTAGCTAGGCCTAGTGCTTGACGAGTGTCTGCTTGTCACAGGGCGAGGGTAATGGTCATCGTGGCGACCGCCGTATTACTGTAATCAAGGGGAGGAGGAGGAGGAGGGCTAAGCCTTAAGGCTTAAGTGCAACATGATCAACAATCTGCTAAATAATGGATGTGTGAGCGGGGGAGACACTGGGACGGGCAGAGTCAGCACCACCTCTGAGCCATCGCGCACGACAACCGTCCTCTGGTGGTTCCAGCATCAGGACCAACTGTGATGACCAGGGCTTCTGGACCTGGGTGATGGTTTGTCTCGCGGTGGTGCGTGTGTGTGTGTGTGTGTGTGTGTGTGTGTTGTGTGTGTGTGTGTGTGTGTGCATAGGGGGAGGGGGGGGGGTGTATGTGTGGTGTGAAAGAGGTGTGTAAGAAAAAACATTTGTAAAAGAGAGAGAGAGAGAGAGAGAGAGAGAGAGAGAGAGAGAGAGAGAGAGAGAGAGAGAAGAGGAGAGAGAGGAGAGAGAGGAGAAGAGAGAAAAGAGAGACAGAGAGAGAAGATGAGACGGAGAGAGAATCGTAGTGTGTTGTGTGTTGAGATGTGGATGCGTTTGTGACAGAGAAGGAGAGAGCGAAAGAGAGAGAGAGGGAGAGAAAGAGAGAGAAAGCAAGAGAGTGAGAGTGAGAGAGAGAGAAAGAGAGAGAGAGTAAGCAAGAGAGAGAGAGAGACAGAGAGAGAGAGAGAGAGAGAGAGAGAGAGAGAGAGAGAAAAGAGAGAGAGAGAGAGCGAGACAGAGAGAGAGCTTCTGTATGCGTGAAAAGAATGTTTTCTGATCTAAAAATAGACCATGGCTTGGGACAATTCAGGCTATCTGTGTTTTGCTAACCTCACACACACCTCTTCCTGTTTTACTGTGAAAGGTCTCGCCGGCGGCGGGGGTGTGGTGGACGGACGCACACACACACCTCTCCACCTCGTACCTGTGCTCAGCGCCGTGCTCGCTGTGCTAAGCTAGCGGTGTGTGTGTGTGAGCGCTGCGCAGTGACAGAGTGACAACAAGAGATGCTAACATGCTAGCCCGCAGGCGAAGAGCAGATGACAACATGTCTCAGATCACGAAAAAACAGCAAATTAAAATCGGGGCAAATTAAACACACTCTCAAACGACTTGGATTGTGATGAGAATATTCCAATTACACCCCAGAGATGAAGAAAGGCGACAACACGGTAGTCGTATTCATTGCTGTTGTTGTTTGTTGAGTACAGGAGGTTTATGTTGAAGAGCCTTGATGTGTGGCTGTTTTTCCCGAGGGCTTTTATTTTGAAGCCCGTTTCTGTGCATTTCCACCAGTTGAGTTGAAACATGACCGAAACCCGCCGACGCCACAAACAAAAAGACGAGATGTTTTCAACTTTCATATACTCGGGGGTTGTTTGTTTTAAAACAGATGATCCTCCAGGAGATATTAGCGTGATGTTTATACCTTCACGTCGAAGGCTGTGTTTTCAAATATATCCTAAATATTTAGGATAACAGACAACAGCGCAAAGACACACAGTATATGATACTTTAAGCTCACAAAGCAAGAGAAACCGCGTCGGTGTTCGTTAAATCATCGTGTGTTACCATCAAGAGCTGCGGTTTAGACTCGGGTAGCGACCTGAGCTCACCACAGATGAAAATATAATAATAAAATGGTAATATTGTGGCTGTGTAAGCTGGCTTCTCTGCACAATATCAACACATGAACCGATGTGTACTGAGCTGTGAGGTACACAGAATCTTATTCACCTTACTAATGAGGATCTGGAATGTAGTAAAACCCCATAGATATAGGGAGAGAGAAAGACAGAGCGAGGGAGGGAGAGATTGAGAGAGAGAGAGAAGAGAGCCGAGAGAGAGCAGAGAAGAGAGAGATAAAGATACAGTAGATAGATTAGACAGAGAGAGAGATAGAGATAGATATAGAGAGAGTGGAGAATAGAGGAAAAGATAGAAGATAAATAGATAGAGAGAGAAGGGGAGATAGAGAGATCGAATGAGAAAGTGATAGAGGGGGAGATAGAGAGGTTAGATAGAGAGTGA
This sequence comes from Coryphaenoides rupestris, assembly GCA_002895965.2. Classification (NCBI taxonomy): domain Eukaryota; kingdom Metazoa; phylum Chordata; class Actinopteri; order Gadiformes; family Macrouridae; genus Coryphaenoides; species Coryphaenoides rupestris. The sequence goes on along the minus strand of PIJE02000530.1, from coordinate 186,297 downwards.
GAGAGTGAGAGAGAGAGAGGAGAGAGAGGGAGATAGAGTGATATATATATATATATATATATATATGCACTGGAGTGAGCAGCCTGTTTTGCCAGCAGTACATAAAGATGGATTCGTTTAATTACAGGTTTGTCATGAACACTGACGGACGACGGCAGATGCAAGAAATATGTGCGCGCGTCCTCTCATTCATATTCCACGTCTGAATAAATAGCGCGTTTCATGTACCGTACATATCCACCACCTTCATCATCATCATCATTACCAACATCATCATCATCCTCATGGTGGTGGCTGTGTCGGTGGTGGTGAGGGTGATAGTGGTGGTGGTGGTGGTGGTGGTGGGTGGTGGTGATGCTGTGGTGGTGGTGGTGGTGGTGGGTGGTGGTGGCGGTGGTGGTGTTGCTGGTGGTGGCGGTGGCGGTGGCGGTGGTGCTGGCGGTGGAGGTGGAGGTGGTGGGAATGGTGGCGGGGGTGGTGCTGTGGTGGTGGTGCTGGTGGTGGAGGTGGAGGTGTTGCTGGTGGTGGCGGTGGCGGTGGTGCTGGCGGTGGAAGTGGCTCGGGTGGTGGGTGCTGTGAGGTGGTGCTGGTGGTGGTGGTGGTGGTGGTGGTGGTGGTGCTGGTGGTGGTGCTGGTGGTGGTGCTGGTGGCTGCTGCTGCTGCTGCTGGCGGTGGTGGTGGTGGTGTTAAAGAGTGTGGATTACTGTGTCCAAACTCCGTCTGAACTATGGGGTGTATGTTGCCGGGCAACAGCAGACGTGGAAACAGCTATATATCATGCAGTCTGTCTGTACAGTCACACGGACAATGCATCTCGCATGCAGACATTCATATAAATATATAAATATATAAATATACAGTAAATATATATAAATATATATATCGATGCTGCACACACGCATTACCACACGTTGGCTGAATTCTATTAGTACTAATCCTGTGTATTAACCGGCTGCTGTCGCCTCCATCGCCTGATCTTCCAGAGGGCTAAAGCTAAGGCTGTATTAGAAAGTAAGTTCAGTGTGGCGTGGTTTAGTTGATGGACAGGGGTGGGTGGGGAGGTGGGGGTTGGGGGGCGGAGGTTATTATGGGATGGATCAATAGATCTCGGTGGGTGGGATGGTGTTATGGGTGTTTCATATAATGTCCTACAAGGTGTGGAACACCATAAATACACACATGCCCATCCAACGCGTCTCGCTTAATGCTGTGTGTATAATATACTGTCTTACAGGGCGGTGGGAGCCAGTGGGATCCGAACTCGTAACCCTGGCGGCGTTAATGCCATGCTCAAGGTTACGGGCTCTCATATCTACGTACATAACGATCACCGTCTCCTGGGAACGCCAAGATCCCGGACAGTGTAGTCGTGGGCGTTCGAGGTTAGGGTGTTCGACTCCCCCACCCCAAAAAGGTTCCAGGTTTGATTCCCCTATCAGTCAGTGCTCTGTGGTAAGCGTCCTTGATGAAGATCATTGCCCTAACCCTGACCTGCTCCTTGACGACTTCATGCCATCTGAATGCACTCAGTCAGTTGGTTGCACGTGCGCAGTATAGTACCTGCATACCATGTCACCAGAGAAGATGCTTACATACGTAGATATACACTGAGCTATGTGCCTACAGGTGGGCATCAAACCTGTGTCCGGGTCGCTCGTATACCCTACGGTTAACATCTCAACAATCTGATGCGACCTACACCCTGACACTGTGGTAATTTTAAAATAATAAAGTTACTGGTCAATACACAGGGAGGCTTGTAGCATTTTTGTATCGAACATTTAGATAGATTTAACGTCAAACAAATGTTGTGTTTTTGGACACACACACAGTCAACCAAATAAAGTCATACGTATGTACTGTATGTTAATACAATGATATCCACGACGTCATTGTGTTGCTCGTACTGTAACATGCATTATACAATTGTTATAATCTAATGATAATATGAATGGCCAACATCCATGGGGAGTATCACCAATTTGTGGTATAGTATCACCAGATTTCTATCTCATTGATCAGTGAAGATCAATGAGACAGAGACAATATTGTGGGTTTTACTGTGAAGATCAATGAATCAATATGTGACGGGTTGGAGTAACTTCAAAGCCATCCAATGACTAACATTGTGGTATAGTAGGTCTATTGTAGGAGCCATCTCTGACCAACAGGCTACACAGCAGCCTACCCAGGGGCACACCTGCAGGAGAGGCAAGCCAGGCAAATGTTGGGGGGCCCCCAAATGCCCCATCATATTGGCACTTATTGCCATGACAACTATAAACCGCCTTACAGGTAATACAATAAATGATGATGACATGTGATCAAGCATAATTGACCAAACTCTGTGTGTGTGTGTGTGTGTGTGTGTGTGTGTGTGTGTGTGTGTGTGTGTGTGTGTGGTGGGGAGGGGGAGGGGGGGGCGGGGGGTCTCAATGGGCTTCTTCTCTGCCTTGCATGGGGCCCCCCCCAGGGTCTAGGATTGCCACTGACAACACTATACCTGCTGTCAACCCACACACACTCTCAGTGGGCTATGAAGACGCTATATAATGAAGTCCTCATTAATATTTAATGCTACGACAATAAGACTACTATATATCGCCTATTGGGTATGTAGCCCCGCAGCCCCCGGTTGGAGCCCACGTACCGTACGTGGACCAGGCGCACCGAGCCCTTTAAATAGCAATATACACCCCCCATCTATCCATCCATCTATCCATCCATACATACATCCATCCATCCATCCATCCATCGACCACACATGCATTCGTGTCATTAAAGCTGTACTGTAGTCGTGTCATTAAAGCTGTACTGTAGTCGTGTCATTAAAGCTGTACTGTAGTCGTGTCATTAAAGCTCAAAGATGATCAAAGATGCCAGCATCGACGCGTTACAACCCCGCGCAACTTAACGCACTGAACGCAGCCCATAATCATATCCATCCCCGCGGCAACATGGACACAAAAAGGCGTTTATTCGCTTATATATATAACGATGTGCGATGTGATTTCGAATCGACAATCATCAAAAAAATAAATAGAACACAAGGTTTAACTTACATTTCACCATTCGATCCGTGGCGTTCAGGACCATGTCGACGTTAGACATCTTCATGGGCAGCTCTCTGTCTCCTTGTCTTATTTTTCTTCTGTTTCTTCTTCTTATTATTATTATTCTTCTGGGGGAAAACAAGAAATGACAGCCCAAGACAACAGCGTCAGTGTTTTATCTTCGACGCGGTTGTCGCTGCTGTGGCATCACTTATAGGAGCGCCTCTCTCCTCCGCGTAGAGGTGCTGCTGGGTGGTGCTGATGCTGAGGCTGATGGTGGGTGGTGCTGATGCTGAGGCTGGTGCTGATGCTGATGGTGGGTGGTGCTGATGCTGGGTGCTGGGTGGTACTGATACTGATGCTGATGCTGCCTGGGATGCGGGATGCGATGCGCCGGGGACGTCTCAGCGCGGAGGAGGAGGAGGAGGAGGATGGAGAGGATGAGGAGGAGAGAGGAGAGAAGGGCTGTTGGTTGGTTGGTGTGTGCGTGGGGGAGGATCAGGATGGATGCACACGGTTTGAAGAGGGCACCGCGGAGAGAGAGAGTGAGAGAGAAGGAGAGAGAGAGAGAGAGAGAGAGAGAGAGAGAGAGAGGGGAGGGGGCGAGAGAGCGAGAGAGAGAGAGAGGGGGCGAGAGAGATGGAGACGAGAGAGAGAGAAAGAGAGAGAAAGGGCGAGAGAGATAGAGAGAGAGAAATGGAGAGAGGAACATTGCCTCTTTACTCACATATAAAAAGAGTTTAATTGAATTGTCAAACGCCAATGAGCCAATTCTTAGGTCGTGGGAGAAGAGCGGTTTTACAAAGAAGTTTGTTTGATATTATTCGTGTGTTGGCTGGGTTGTGGCTCGTGGGGGGGCCGGTCACGGACCCAGCGGGCCAGGACCATGTGCAAGGACAGCACCCGCAGCAATCAGCAGCCAGGGTCCACACGTCACGCTGAGCGCTGAGCAGATCGGCAGCAGCCCTGAGAACAGAGACAGAGACACAAGCGTGAACTGTAGCTTCTCCTCGGTTGTCTCAGAGAAACACAAGTGTCGTAGCAGCACTGCCCGTGCCTCATGTCACCTAAGAGGCTTTCCGGGGCTCCTCTAATATCAGCTTAATGAGCTTTATTGCAGAGTTTGTAGTTGCAGAAAGTAGACAGAGCAGGCGGTAGCTGCTAGCATGCTAGTGCTCTCTCTCTCTCTCCTGAGAGTGTGTGGTGATGGCTGGTTAAACCTGGTGGGGGGGGCATTGATTTTACCAATTGCACAACAGGTGTGCAGCCTCACCCAGCCCTGCAGACTCTAACTTGGGCCAGGTGATGCTGCTTAAACACAGCCACCAAACACCACACACTCCACAACAGGATCATCAAATGCAAAGCTGCTGTAGGTGAGATTCAAGAAATGGAAAAACCTGTCCGCTCTCCTCCTCCGACATTTCTCTGCCATTGAGGGAAATTCATGCACCTGTGATTGACATGCATGATGGATTCCCCCAACCAATCACGGAGGAGATGCCCCTGAATGGTTGGAAATTACCCGGGAGCGTTCTAAAATCTTAATTGTCTCAAGACAGAGGGAGGGAGTCACAGTCAACGCAAAACAGATATTCTCACAGCGCATTTCACGGAGGACGGCGGCGGCATTTCCTCACAAACTTTAACCTTTAACCTTACGCTGATGTATGGCCAGGCTGTTCTCCTTCCAGTCGAGGCCCTGGTACACGCGGCAGGTGAAGGTGTATGGCTTGTCGTTGTCCAGCGGGGCCCAGGTGAGGCGGCACAGGGTGGGGTTGACCAGGCTGACGTTGGACCTCCGGCGGTTGTCCACGGCCACCAAGTTGACCATGTTGGGGTAGGTGCTGCCCACCAGGCGGCTGTCCTGTCGGTACTCACAGTAGGGCCCCGGCAGCTGGTCGGTCGGCGGGAACTCGCAGTCCACGCGCAGGTTCTTCTCCAGGTAGGTGATGCACGGGTACATCTGAGGCCCGCGGGGCGTGAACAGGAAGGCAGAGGCCGAGCTCACTGGAGGACACACACACACACACACACACACACACACACACACACACACATGTTACCCCACTAACATCATTATGGGATGAGCCATTCCAGATGTCCTTAATTGGTGCCCTAATGCACCAATTAAGCTACAAATAATATCAAACATAACATAATGGCAAACAAACTACCTTACATTTTGCTCACAGTGTATCCTTAAAAGTCTGCGTATTATGGGGAACCATAATGTACATAATTCACCTTGTGATTGTTTAGGGTGGGGGAACGGTTTAGGTAGGTTGTTTTCCCTACGGACTAATTAAGGGGCGGCACCGGGGCTCTCTCGCAGTTTAGTGAGTGCGTGCAGCTAACGTTTTGTATTTACGCAAATGGAAAAAATAAAGTTTGGAGTTCCATCCTTAATACTCCGCCTCCGACTCCCGTTCTTCGGCACTACAGTATTATGATATATTTGATTACCACGACACTCCTCATAACGCCTTAGAGGCTATTTGCTTCATAGTCGACATAATTCCATCGTCCATCGTCCAGCTGCAGATAGCTTGTTGCTAATACACCTTGTTGCTTGTGTTGCTGAGTACCTAACCCAGAGAATCGTCTAGAGATATCCTCCAGCTGCCCTCGAAGCTGCAGAATCACATGTCACTGCATGGTCGCGCGTTCACGAATTCACACACGAAGTCAGGAACGCAAGCGAGTCTCTGAGTAACCGAATTCTGAACAGGCCTATACAATATTTCGCAATCCATAATTTCTCACTGTTAAGATAGACTACATATTATAATGTCATACAAATACCTCATGATCTCATCTTCATAATATTTTCTATTTTTCTTAAATGCATGCCTCTATGACTACATGGAGAATGTTTTGTTGTCATTTGACAAACTTAATTGGGGCTTTATACAAGCTCAATGACATCACATTGCAGATATCTCCTCTCAGATGCAGATTTATGATTCACTGAGCTGCTGTCGGCCCAGGAGACTATGTCTACTGTCTACAGAAGAATAGACGAGGCCTGATATTTACTACACACACTGTATATGCACATCTACACCGCACAGTGAATAACACATTAGATCAGTGTATTTATTTTTTAAATTGTCAATGGAAAACAAGCGCCCTACCGAAGCAGAGGAAGACCGCGGCGGACAGCGGCAGCTCCATCGCGGCTAAAGTTGCGTGTTTTTTCCTCTCTCTCTCTCTCTCTCTCTCTGGTGGGCAGTCAGTCGGATCCTGGGCGTGACGCCTCGCAAAGCTGAACCCGGGACACCATTAAGTCACTGAGTTGATGTTCACCTGGAATAATTCCCTATAATAACAATAATAATAATACTATTATACATGATTATACACGTCGCATCGCATCGCATCTGCCCGGGATACGACCATACGAAAGCATACAGCAATCTATTTAGTTTTTTTTTATTGTAAAAAGGTGAGCATCTTTAAAGGAGGATGAGTATGGTAGCCCCCGCAGTGAGGGGTTGGGTGACGGGACGCTGGTGCTGATGCTGGCGCTGAGGCTGAGGCTGAGGCCAACGCCCATGCGGTGCCCCACACTGCGACAGTAGGCGCGTGCACGCGGTCCGCCCGTCTGACTTCCGCGGCGGACACGACCCCTCTAATGATGATGGGGATGAGGATGATGACCATAATACGTTTACTGATAATTGACTTATATATTGGCCATGTCATCGAAGAGATGTGCCTTCTCCTAGGACTTAGGCTTACTGTACATTTGTAAATCTGTTATTTTATTTGTATTATTCTACTGTTTATTTCTCTGTTGTTTTATTCTATTGGCTATGCAACCCGGCAGAATAATTTCCTTCGGGATCAATAAATGTTCTATCTTATCTCTTATCTTATGACGAGCCTCAAAGACAGAATACAACACTAAATAATATTGGTGAGACAAGTCGGTAAAGTAAATAAAGACTGTGACCGTGCTACGTAAACAGGAGGACAACAGGGGGTATAAAACTGTGCGGAGATAAAGAGAAATAGGTCCATCCATACAGTAAGCCTATGACTACATCGCACGTCACCACGTTACCTCCACCACCAGACGTGAAGAGATATAGTGGAAAGATTTAACTCGACTTCATTCATCATTCGTCATGATGATGATGATGCTGATGCTGATGATGCTGATGATGATGATGATGATGATGGGAAACTGTCAAGCACACAAAAGCTGTGTCAAGAAAAGGTAGCCCACCGATTGTACACGTATCATAAAATAATCATACAATCAAAGTGATATACATTGCGATACTAGTTTAGTATAATGGGTATTGTATTAATAATTGGTATGGTGTGTGTGTGTGTGTGTGTGTATGTGCACTCTCTCACTTCTCCTTGATCTGCTGTGTGTGTGCCTTTCTGTCTGTGTGTGTGTCTCTCTCTCTCTGTGTGTGTGTGTTGTGTGTGTGTGCGTGCGTGTGTGTGTGCATCTCTCCACTCTCCTTATCTGCTGTGGCGTGTGTGTGTGTGTGGTGCTTCTGTGTGTGTGTGTGTGTTGTGTGTGTGGGTGTGGTGTCTGTGGTGTGTGTGGTGTGGTGTGTGTCTTTCTGTGTGTGTGGTGTGTGTGTCTTTCTCTCTCTCTCTCCTCTTGTGGGTGTTGTCCGCTCTCTCTGTCTGTGTGTGTGTGGGTGGTAGTGAAGTGCTTTTCCCGTGGTGTGTGTCTCTCTCTCTTCTCTCTGTGTGTGTGTGTGTGTGTGTGTGTGTGTGTGTGTTTGGTCTGCGTGTGGTGTCTGACTGGTGGAGCAGTTCTCTGATTGAGCCCAGACTAC